>PGCI01000204.1:0-168981 GCA_002873125.1 Puccinia coronata f. sp. avenae | reverse complement strand
CCTAACCCTAACCCTAACCCTAACCTAACCCTAACCCTAACCCTAACCCTAACCCTAACCCTAACCCTAACCCTAACCCTAACCCTAACCCTAACCCTAACCCTAACCCTAACCCTAACCCTAACCCTAACCCTAACCCTAACCCTAACCCTAACCCTAACCCTAACCCTAACCCTAACCCTAACCCTAAACCTAACCCTAACCCTAACCCTAACCCTAACCCTAACCCTAACCCTAACCCTAAACCCTAACCCTAACCCTAACCCTAACCCTAACCCTAACCCTAACCCTAACCCTAAACCCTAACCCTAACCCATTGACATGCTAAATGCATATTCATGAATGCTTGTGAAGGGGTACACAGAAGCGGAGTTGGCTGCTAGCTACAACCCAAGTTGGTTGATGTCACCCAACATCCGGCGACTATTGATTGGTCGTGGTGCTGTGTAGGGGATGCCCGGTCAACCAGCCTCGCATCAGAGCAACCGCATGCCTGGGATGTACACAGCAACAAATCAGCCAAGCAAGGAGGACCCTGCAGAATCCTTACTAGGCACGCATAAAATACGCGTCCACAAGACCCCAGCACAACACGGAGGAATGAAGCGCTGTGATTACAGGCAGCCAACCCACATCAGTGTTACAGTACCCACAAGAATTACAAAATTACACCATGACTTTCCCCCAGCCGCATAGTAGTGTCCAAAGAGGTTTGATCACGCGGTTCGCGCAAACCGCAGAAAATCTGATATGGTGAGCATGTGGTCCCGCGGACCCCAGAGTACAATCACTAGACATTTGCTTACGCGTTTCAGCGCACATGAGACGATGCGGGCAGTCCGCAATCATTCAGCGCGCGAACCCCAGAGAACTTTAATCAGACCTTCGCGTACGCGGTTTGCGCGAACCAAAGCAAATCTGAGACCATGCGGGCATTCCGCAATCATTCAGCATGCAAACCCCAGAGTACATTCATTAGACATTTGCGTACGCGGTTTGCGCAAACCGCAGCAAATCTGAGGAGTAGTTAATTAGACCTTGGCGTACGCGGTTCGCGCAAACCGCCGCAAATCTGAGACGATGCGGGCATTCCGCAATCATTCAGCGTGTGAACCCCAGATTACATTCATTAATCTTTTGCTGAGGGTAAACCCTAATCAATAAGAGGTTTTTTGCTATGAAACCTCATGGACGCGGGGAGGTCAAGAGTGCACACACTACAAACATTTTCAATTCTACCCAGAAGGAAAATGGGAACTTGGGATGGGAAAAACATAAACCCAATTTTACAAAAAATGGTCAGAAGTGAAAGATAAGCTATACTGAGCATGCTCAGCAAATTTTTTTTTTTTTTACAAACTGAGCAGAAATCATTTTTATTCATTCTGGCAACTTTAGGGGATTTTGCTGAGCATGCTCAGTTTTGCTCAATTTTTATTACTGAGCCATTTTGTTGAAAAAATTTAACATTTTGCCTAACCCAAGCAGTAGTTTTTTCTTTGAGTAAAATTACAAATGTTTGTAGTGACAGATCGTGCATGTTGGAGGTATTTGGAGGAGAAGGGAGATGTGAAGGGGGCCCAAAATGTAGCGCAACAAGCCGTAAACACCCCTTCACATCTGTCAGGCTCCCTCTGGCTTTCTCGGGGAGGCGGGACCGGATGTAGCGCAACAAGCGTTCAACCGTCCTCCTTGCAACACTCCGAAGGGGGGGGGGATCAAGGTGATGGGGATAGGTGTGGGGGGAAGATACTTACTTTCGATTGTTTTCTGGCAAGGTCGGTTGGCCTGCTTTGGCAGTGGGCATACCGCCCGGAAGGTTTGATTGGCCCGGAGTTTGCATCTGGCAGATGGCGCGCGTGGAGATTGCTTAGGTTGATCGAATAGAGGGATTGATGACCGGCAGGTGGCTGTCAAGACGGTCAAATAGGTGAATCATTGGAAGCTTGTTTGACTGGCCATGATGTTGAGGAAAGAAGCAACATGAAAGCAAGAGACTTACAACGTCCTGATTGAGCACTGGCTGATGTTATGCAGCAAGCAAAACTCTTGGACGATTGGAGAGCCCTGGGCGATGTGTTCTAGAAGCAGAAGCAATCAACAAAAAACATGCGCAAGCGTGGAAGAGATTGGTCAGCGATTTCAATAGCGATAGCATTACAGTGAAGAGAGATACATACATGAGCTTTTGCCTGCGCAAGAGGCAATCAATTGTCCTGCTGGTGGGTGTAGGAAAGAGAACCAGCTGGCAATTAGATCAAGAAGCTGCTGATAGAGATGAGATGAATGGTTGAACTCACCAGGTGAAGAGTCCAAATGACCACGGCCTAGATCAATTTTAATCAATGCAAGCACTGACCAGAACCAATTGGGTGCGGCAAGCAATTGACTGCCACGCAATTGATCCAGGCAGCTAGTCGATTCTTGAATCAATCAATCAATCAGATGGTTGATTGATCAATCGTTCAGTTGATCAATCGCTTGATTGATTAACCGAACAATCGATTGATCAATCAATCAAAAAATCAATTGATGAATTGATTGATCAAATGGTGGATCAATCAATTGATCAACCAATCAATCAATTGTTCAATCATGTGTTGTTTGATGGAGCGATTGATTGATTGATTGATCAACACAAAATGGGGGAAGAGAAGAGGCAAATGAGATGAATTGGGTCAGTGTGCCTGTTCATGGGGGGGGTCTGAGGCGAAGGAAGGTGGAGGAGGAGCTTGAGCTTAGGTAGAGAAAATGGAAAGGGAAGTTGGACTCACCAGGTCAGAGTCCCCAAAAGCAATGAAACAATGGCGCGCGAGCTTATTCGGATTGTTCGCTGAGCAGCTGGTGTTGAGGAGGACCGGTGGTTTGGCGGGGGCTGTTCGGCAGCGATTGGTAAACAGACTGGTGTGTGTGCAAGTGCGGCTTCTCAAAAACAGAGTCGTTGGGCATCCGTGGGTGGCCACTGCAGAAAGAAAGGGGGTCAAGTGAGAATAATCTGATGAACTCCCACACTGTGCTTCGTAAAACAAAGTTGGTGGAAGACACATCACCTCAAAATCAAATACATGCTCCTGATGTTGTCCAATAATGTGAAAATAAATATTCACAATGTGGTTTCATCACTTGAACTTGTTATCTTGCACATGCCAGAGTCTGTCCGGCGTAAGTACATGTGCATCTGGTGTTGAATGAAGGCATTCAGTGCATGAGACACATGCACAAAATTAAATTCTGTCTACAATTGAGGATTGAAAACGCGGCACAAGCAAACAAATCAGGTCTGGCAACTGTGGCTGACAAGGCTGGTCTTGAATACCACCTGCATGGGAAATGTTGATTGATTCAATGATGAAATTTGAACTAATGTGAAATAGAATTTAGTGATGTGGGATAACACTTGGTGGGGAAATGTCTACATATCCATTTGATTGGTGGTTCCAAAAGAGTTAGGCATGCTTGACTTGAGGGAAAGACCAATGAGAAAGAAAAAATATGTGTTAGCACACTCTTCAAGAAGCTCAACACATAGGATCAGGTTCTGACTGAATATGAATGATACTTCAAGAGGAAAAATGAGCTCTTGGTTTCCCTCATAGAAATGCCAAATGCACAAGTCATTGATATTTGGAAAATCACCAAAAGAACTTTACAAACGGGGTTGCATGTTAGGCGTTTTTGCATGCTTTGTCCAAACAAGCTGGTATACAATGGAACATGAGCAAAGAGGTTTTGATAGCTACAGGTGATGTGTTGACAACCAAGAGTTAGTGATGAGGTGTTTCATTGCATAATAATAAGTGTTAGTAATCTGTCTGGGAACGTGGAATGGAAATTTGAGAGACTAAAACCAATTGCCCATTTCAAGAATTTGGACAACAATGAGGGCAGTTCATGAAAATATGTTGTTCTGATTGATACAAAATTTAACCAATTTGAATCACAAGTGGATGAATTGCTATCACCACTTTGCGTGTCAGCAATCAAATAATCTAAAGATGGTGGGTCATATCTCTGGTGGGAAGTCAAGATCATCAGTTGGGCAATGGGGTTCTTGTGAGTGATGCTGATCATTCAAAATCCATTCTGATTAAGGGGAAATTATATCTCCACTGCTTGGATTACATGTCTATGGGTTCAAATTTGAAGAAGTTGAAAAATTATACCTGTGGGTTGCTTAGGTGTGTGATACTACTGATATAAGCATGTAAGGCTGACATGATTTACAGACTACTTTCAAGAAGTGTGAAATGAGAGAACCATTGAGTTAGAATATTGGCAGTGTTCTGCAGTTGATTACAGACAGGTCAGGTGGGTTGTGTGACATTTCAAGGAAGGTGTGGAGGAGATCATCCTGTTGCTCATGTGCTGAGGTCACCGATTAAAATTATGATCTGCAAGAATCCCTTCTTGCATTAAATCTATTGGATCAAATGGGTCAATTTGGGGTCATCAAAAGCGCTAAGGATGGGTGTATTAAAGTTTCATTGCCAGAAAGGAAAGGTTGCATTATATGAACCAGTTACCTATGTAGATCTGTGGGAACTGTGTGGGAGGTGGTTGATACAGATATCTCTTTGGGCATTAATATTTGAGTCAGCCGGTACACAATGGTGGCATCAACAGCACAACCGCTGAACAGTATGACAGCGGTGTTGTGTATACCATGGTGGGGCCTAAATAAATTGAAACTGAGCTTGAGGCTAACTAATTTATTCCACCGGGCAAAAATGTGAAACCATGTTGCACGGCCGTGCAATGTGGTTTGCATTGGTGGCTTACTGCATTGTATTTATTTTCAGCTGTATGAGGAGCCACACCGTGGAGTGCACAAGCCCTGATTTACAACAAACTGGAAAAATTTTGATGCTCCATTGCACGGCCGTACAATAGAGTAACATTCACAGATGGGACTTGGGAGAGCATGCATGGACTATGTGTTATGCAGATGGGATTATCACCGCAGAATATCCATCCACAATTAAATACATAAGTACATAGCAGTGTATTAATATTTGATTACATAGTAAAGTGCATAATCCCCTTGTTTCACGTAAAAAACCCCCAACCCCCACCCATGCATGCAAGTGGTGTCAACTTACCCCCCCATGAAACTGTGTTGCTTGGGCGTGATCTTTGGATGATGTTTGTCAGAGGTGGGGCCAGGGCTATGTGAATTGAAAGGGAAATGGTACAAAGAGAGGCATTTGTGACGTTGGTCAATGCATCACTGCATGTATCCCCACTCAGAGCACATGATAACATGGAAATGCCTTTGATCATGGATCCATGAAAGGGAAGAAGCAGCTGGATCAGCTACGTTGAGTGAGAGGCACAATATGGAGCTCACAATCTGAAAGCCTTAAGAATCCCCCTCCCCAGCTCAAACACCCCCCTCACCACCATCCCATCATTGATCCCATCTCCCAGTGATTACCCAATTCCCTCCTTGTCCTCGTATCTCAAGTATCATCATACACAATGCTTGAATTAGCCGGTAATATTCACGTATCTCCATCTGAGCTTGAGTTTGTTGTTGGTGATGGGATACACATGACCACGAGTATTGCTAGTCCTAGTATGGTTAACTATTTATCAGAATCTGTCGTTGCCAAATTTCATGTTGTTCTTAAAAAAGACAGTCAAGAGTTGCCAGCCATCTTATCTGAAGGGCGTATTCAAATATTTATTTCTGGAAAAGTCTCTTCCCCACCTCTCCAATATCACTACCCCTATATTGAGGTTGCCTTTGGCGACTGGTGGGTGCACCGTGGAACACTCACTCCAGAAGTCTTGCACAAGGTGATGCAAGCTGTCTTTGGAGAAAATGTCTATGTGGTCAAGGTCCATTGGAATCCAGCTAATGCATGGCGTAGCTATGCCACAGTGATAGATGTGGATGTTGGTAAAGTTTGTGAATTTTTGATGAACTTTTTTTCTGTTTTACTTTAATCATGGAGCTGAATTTGTCAGCATGTTTTGCACCTCTGAAATTCACCGCAGATGGTTCAGATCCAGATTGTTCCCCAAAACCATACAATTTTTGGCCAAATTGTGAGGCTCAGACGTGGAGACCGGATCACGACTGCGGGCGTGAGTGCACAAGGAGTTCATCAACAGGATGTTGTCATTAAGGTGAAGGTTAGTGTCAAGATTATCTACAGTTCAGTTGGGAAACGTTGAAGTAACATTGAACATGTGGTTCAGGTTGATGGGATACAAGTGATGGAGCGTGCACATGGGAGTTGGTATTTTCTTTGAAACAACCCAAGAAACAGATTTTCCTGAGATTCCAACAATGTCAAGTCAAATGTCACAAAAAAGAGAGAATCAGGGGGCCCTTGGAAGTTTCTTTCTTACTACTGTCTGCCAGAAATTCTTATGTATGCCAAACTGAATCGCAAAATGGTCAATATTGCAAAGTACCATTCTTCATCTCCCATCATTTTATTGCTGATTTTCAGCGTGTTGTTTCATCCATTCCATCAAAGTGAACACTCTATGTATACCAAATTAAGCTTTTGTCAGTTCCTGTGCCATTGCAGCTGGGTTTTTTGATCCGTTGATATAGTACTTAATGCCACCAGTTGCTGCAAGTGGACATCATTTGTTTTTATAAAGTAATCAGGAGATTCAGGTCTTATCAGATGTCCTGCATGTTCTGGAAACATGCAGCAAAGCCCTTGGGGATATTTTTCTTTTCAAATTCCAATTAGAGTTGTCTCTTGCGGAGTTCTGCTTTTTGAATTGTGGAAACCACTCATCTCTTGTGGCCACCAATGTATCCTGAATGGATAAACTCCAAGTTTGCATCACTGTTTCTGGAATGAAGCTGGACTCAATCAGAGTGGGTTTCATAAAAAAATAAAAAATGCTGAGAAATTGGTGTAGCAACAGTGGAGACACATGTTCTCTTGCTTGCTTTTCAACAACAGTCCAAGAGGATGCTGGTTGAGATTTGGGTGGTAAAAAACTTTCTTCATCCTTATTTATTCAATGGATTTATGAACATCTGATGGAGGCTTAAGAATGAGGACGCTGTTTGGCTAGCAGTGGCCTCAATGTACAGTTGATATTGATGTTGGAGGAAAAAATTGCAGAGGGAACAGATGAGTATTTCTCACATGGCCACCTTCTGGTGGGTCCTTCCACTGTGTCAAAGTGGTCAAGACATGGTGAAAAAGTCAAGATAAGATACAAAGAGTATGTGTCTCTCGTCCCCTGAATGTGGAAAAATCCACAATTCAATTGAAACACTGAAAGAGTGTATCAGGTGGATCATGGCTTGATACATTGGAGCTAAAAGTGTATGTTCATGGGAATTTTTAATTGGGGAAGTGGAGCAAGCAGAAAGAAATATTTCTCAGAGATCATAGACAGAATAAAACAATCAACAACAATAGAAGAACTTTGTGACAATGATAGACAATATGAGAGAAATCAATTTGTGAGAACAAAAGTTAGGAATCGGTCACCGGGTGAATGGTTGCAGAGTGTGGGATCAAGAAAGGGCTGCTAGGCTGCTTGTCCTTCCAGTGGTTCAGGAAGTCCATGGTGATGGCTTCGGCAAGTTTAATGCAACTAGGGGCTTGTGCAAGGGGGATAATCTTATCTGGTGACTGGAATGAGGGCCGAAAGAGTTCCACTAGATATGCCAAAAGGTTTTTCCATATTGGCTCCTCAGGTGTGTGATGAGTCTTGGAGTGTTGAGTTATCACTGACATGGCCTCAATAAATGACATGGAATCAGAGGCGGAAGCTGTGCGATAATCCATTGAGGCAATGAAGAGCCCACGCACACCAGCCAGGAGTAAAAAAATAAGTGGCTGAAAATTGTGGTGTACTTGGATTGTCTGAAGTTGTTTGGTAGATTCAGCTTTCTGTTTGGCGAGATCGGCTGACATCTGAGATGGAGTTGCTGCTACGTCACTAGATGCTGATTCAGGCGCTGTGGCTTTGGTCTCACGAAATTTTTTGTTCCTCTGAGTCGCTGTGAGTGGGGGCAAGCTGAGAAAATGGGTTTGGTAAATGATGTAACCCATGAAAACATCAATGATCATGTTTCTGAAATCGTGGAGAACATCGACAGATCAGTGAGAGCGTTGAACAACTTCAGATCCAGCGACTGCTTGGCCTTCCTCCTGCATGTCAAAGGTGGATGTTGAGTTCTTCAGCTTCTTGAGATACTCAAGGACTTGGAACACCCTGAGTAGTCACGTCCTGATTCTCTGATTGTTGAGGTGGCGCCTGTTTGGCGAGATCGGCTGACATCTGAGATGGAGTTGCTGCTACGTCACTAGATGCTGATTCAGGCGCTGTGGCTTTGGTCTCACGAAATTTTTTGTTCCTCTGAGTCGCTGTGAGTGGGGGCAAGCTGAGAAAATGGGTTTGGTAAATGATGTAACCCATGAAAACATCAATGATCATGTTTCTGAAATCGTGGAGAACATCGACAGATCAGTGAGAGCGTTGAACAACTTCAGATCCAGCGACTGCTTGGCCTTCCTCCTGCATGTCAAAGGTGGATGTTGAGTTCTTCAGCTTCTTGAGATACTCAAGGACTTGGAACACCCTGAGTAGTCACGTCCTGATTCTCTGATTGTTGAGGTGGCGCGGGTCTGTACAAGTTATTGGCCATAAGCTTGATCAAAGCAGCAACAATTTTGGCCCACCAGGGGATGACTTGAGGTGTGTGGTTTTGAAGACGGTAAAGAGATTGGACTAGCATGGACTGAGGGTATGGTGATTTGGTAGTGGTGGATATGAACTTGTGGGGAGCTAGTTTGTTGTCTTTGTTGGCAAAGGAAAAGAGGAGAGGGAAATTGATGATGTTGGGGCAGACCCATTGTTCGTTGTCTGAGGGCTTCAAGTAATTGTTGGCTATAGGGTGATGCGTAAGTTTGTCAGGGAACTATGTAGTTTGATTCAAATTAACAAAAGACTTACACATTGCACTGATGGTCTTGATCCAGGAGGCATGCAAACAAGGTGACCTTTGGAAGTGGAAATTGGGCTGATGGGGTTCCAAGTTGGTCATTGATTGAACTCGGAACTGAACAAGACTAGAAAGCGCGTGCCATAGGTCTTGATAATTCTTCCAGCTTGGTTTGGTCTCGTAGCCTTGTGTGATGTGGAGAAGCTTTATTTCAACATCAGCTGACTTCAGGATCAAGAGCTTGTAGTTGGTGGGTGGAGTGGGGTTTGGGCCTGTGGGGAGTTGTGGTTGTGTGTGAGCTGGTGTGGCAGAAGTCGGGCTTGGGTGAGGATGAGGATTGGTGTCTTCTGAAGCACGTGATTCAGCAACATTGGCAGCAGGTGTGTCGTTGGAAGCATGACCAGTGTTTGGATCAGTGGTGTCAGGTGGAAGGGCGCTGGTGGAATTGGAAGTCTTGCAATTGGATGGTGTTGGTGAACCAGCATTTGAGCCAGGAACAGATTTGATTTGTTTGTTGCTAGAAGTGCTGGGTTCTGGGTCGTTGCTGGCACCTTCATTGTTGGCTGAAGAGAGGTCCTGATTAGACTCGGTGAGTGGTGCATTACCAGAGGGAGGGAAGGAAGGCTGTTGTTGTTGAGACTCAGAGTGCAGGGGTGCAGCTGTCGATGTGACTGGGTTGGCAGTGTTGGGTACCCCAGGTGAAGTTGTGGTATCCACAAAATCCTTGTTGCAGAGATCAGCAGCTTTCTCAGAGACAGTGGCTTTTTTGACACGTTTCCAGGGGGGTTGCTTCAACAATTTGGTGGTGATGGTGGGAGAAGGAGTTGTCAAATTGAGTGTGTCAATCTTGATGGCCTCATTGTCGGGCACATCACCTGTCTCTTCCCAAGCTGCAGAAAGAGAAGGAAAATAAGTATTAGAGTCCAGAAGATAGGTATCCGGTGTCCCAGAGACTCACTCCTCTTGGTTTGTTTGATGCTATCAGCAAGGGTATCAATCTTCTCAATCACACTGCGGGGGAGCTTCAGGCGACGAAGCCCTTGGGTAGCCTGCTTGGCTTGGGTGATAGTTTTGTTGAACTCTTCGGCTGTGATGACCTGTATTTTGGTGTTGAGAACTGATTTGCTTGGCTGGAGTGCTGCTACGGAGTCAGGTTTTCCATAGAACTCTTGGAAGGTGGGGCATGTGAGCTTTACGGCATGGGGATCAGGTTTACCAGGGAAATTTTGAGCAAACACAGCAGGTGCTAAGGGGTAATGAAGAGAGGAATTAGAATGTCGGGATCAAAACCGAGGGCTGTGAAGATAAGTGCGTACTAGGCGGTGGAGTCTGAGCAACGGTTTCAGCACTGGCCTCATTGGTGTTTGAAAGGGGAATTTGTTGAGTGGTCTCGGTGTCGGAGGTCATTGTCAGATTCTTTTGGGATAGGGTGAAGTAGAGGATCAGGAGCTTGGGTTTGGTATTGTTGGGGTGGATACAATTAAATGAAGATGTGTGTGGGAGGTGGGGGTGGGGGGAAGAGCAGCAGAATTGGAGACCAAAGGGTTGTATTTATGGTCATTGGAATCAGGTGGACTGCGTGGGAACAGCTGTGCACCTGTTGTATTTGCAATTTGTGCACCCACAATCTATTCCAAACAAAGGTGCTGACACAAACACGTTTGTCAGCAAAAACATGGTTGTTGAGTTTGGTCTACCACACTAATCCCCTTATGGTCTACAAAGGATCATCAGCACCTTTCAAGCTTTTCAGCCGGTGAATTCACACTTTTCATGTGGTGCATTCAAATATTTCATGTGGTGCTGATGACGGCATCAAAAGCATGAATGTGATTGTGCACAGCTTCATGCAACCTTCCTTCATGTGCTAGCATGAAGATTGAAGCCCAAAAGGCAAGGGAAAAGCCTTGATGTATAGTGCCAATTCGTTGTGCACTGGTGAAACCTTTGTCTGAGTGTTTGGTGGCATGTGCAGGAAAGGGGTTGCAAGTTACAGGGCAGATGGGGGCAATGTCAATGGAAGTCATGGGCAAGTGATGCACCATGGTTGCAGTGCTGCATGACTTCCACCACACTTCAGCATGCATCCCCCATTGTAAGGCCATACCATGGGGTATGTGTGAGCCTGGGTCTCTTAAGTGACAACAGGACACAAGATTGGGAGGCAACAAAGTTTATTTCAGAAGAAATAAGGGGACAAGGAAGAGGAGGAAGAATAGAAAGAAAACTAATATATGTATCCTTTTAGGATAAGTATGGGCTCAACCTTTAGTAGGGAGAAATGCAGAACCGGGCAGAGCCACAGTCTCTTCAACCTGAGAAGCAGGAGAAGGTACAGTCAGAGACTGCCTTATTTTTTAGGCTTAAGGCCAAGGTTGCTTATAAGGAAACCTGAGTGGATGGGTAGCTCCACTGGACTAGGATGATGAGAAGAATAGCTCTTTGGGATTGAAGATGGTGAGGTGCCTCTAGAAGAAGAAGAAAGAAAGAGAAAGAGAGAAAAATCAAGCTCAAAATGAACTTGAAGAAAAGAGAAGTTGGCAAAGCTGCTTACTATTCAGACAGATGACACCAAATGACCACGACGATACGGCGAGGGGAAATGATGGGACCTTGGATGCTGAATAGTGAGGAGTGTTGTCCAGTGGTTCTGTTTTTCTTCTAAGTTGGTTGATTGAGTGATGATGAAAATTTTCATCTGCCCAACTCTGAAGATGATGAACCATGTTTATCACAATGAATATGCAATATAGAGTTGAACTTAGAAAATAAGTAGATGTTATGTGGACTTCTATGTTAATTACTTCACACTTATCTTATTCCACACTTATACACAACAAAGTAGGGATATTATGATATGAAAATACTCGTATTGAAGAGAGGAATAAGAAGAGAACATTGTTGAAGCCTTTTGGGCAACATTGTTGTCTCTAAGGCTGACATTCCCTACCACCAAAAGAGGTTATGTTCTGAATAGAATATCAGCTATACTAGTCCATTCAGGAGGATCTTTTCTCACTTCTGAATCTCCTAAGGAGTGTGGGAGCTTCAGGTATTTCTTGCTCCAGTAGCCACTCGTCCTGATCAGCTCCTAGTCCTTTGTATCTGGCAAGGTACATCTTAACATCTCTGTTGTCAACCCTAAGTCTTTTCTCTCTGAGGATCTTCAGGATGACCTTATGTTTCTGGGGCTGTTCAACAGGAGGAATTACTACTCTTACCTTCTGTCTAAGTGGGAACTTGTCAAGGTCAGGTGAGTTGTAAGGTTTAATCAGGCTGACAGGAAAGGTGGGGTGTTTCCTGCTGAATTCTCCAGTTAGAATAACTTCTACAGCATTCTTGCCGTGCAGGGCCTTGATTACAAATGGTCCTGCAAAGGAGTCTCTCATCTTCTTTGGACCGGCTAAATTGGTGAAATTGGTAGTGGAGATAAGAACTTGGTCGCCTACTTTGAATTCAGGTTCTTTGTGGCTTTTATCCCATCTTTCTTTATTGTAGTTGGTTGACTCCACTATGCATTGTTCAGCATGCTTCCTTGCATTGTCAAACATCTTGGCATAAGTTCCAGCAGTGGGATGAACGTCTATTTGGCTTTGTTTGATGAAGTCCCTGGGCAAATTGGGGATCCATCCTTTTTCTAACAAGGCAGGTTGTTTTCCAGTTGTGGAGTGGATGCTAGTGCTGTATGCCAACTCTAGGATTGGGAGTAGTGAGACCCAATCGTGGGTATAGCCATCATTATCTTTGAATTCCAATCCATACGAGCAGAACCTCCTGATCATGTCCTCTAGGGTCTGAATCATCCTTTCAGCTAGTCCATCCGTTTGTGGATGATAAGCTGTTGAAAAGGCTAGTTTGGTTCCTAGCATACTATGGAGGCCAGTCCAAAACTCAGATGTGAATTTGGGATCTCTATCTGAGATAATTATCCTGGGGATGCCAGTTCTGGGCATTACTCTATTCCAGAAAAGGATTGCAGTGTCCATGGCAGAATCTTCTTTAAAGCAAGGGACAAAAATGGGTGTCTTGGAATATCTGTCAACTATAACAAGACAAGCATTATAGCTTGTGGCTCCTCCAGGTGATAGAGAGGTTACCCAGTCCATGTTAATTATGTCCCACGGCTTAGAGGGCTCTTGAATCTTTTGAAGCAGTCCAAACCTTTTCCCAGTAGCTTTATTTGCTTTCTGGCATCTTTCACATGAGCTGCAGTACTCTGAAGAATCTTTCTTCCAACTGGGCCACCAAGCTGTGTCAGCTACTCTTTCTAAGGTTCTGTCTTCAGAAAGATGACCTGAGTAGACACTGTCATGGCATTCGTGAAGAATGGTGTTGATGGTCAGTTTGTCAACTATAACCAAGACTGAGTTATGTTTTTCTCTGTGGTACATGAGGTCGTCAAACAAGGAAAATCTGCCTGCCATGTAAGAGGTCTTCCAGGATTCATCTAATCCATTAACTAGTGCTTGGTCCTTGAAATCTTTCCTGAGTATTTGGGTTAAGATGATTGCGTTGTTATCCTTTTGATAGCCTTCTCTGACCGAATCAAAGAATTCTGACTTGAAGGTGGTCACATGGATGCCCATGATTCCCATTATGGGGATTCTGTCGTCATCTTTCTCCTCTTCAGGGTCATAAGCAGGGTTGCTAGGGTCATTAGGTAGTGACCACCTACTGAGTCCATCAGCATTCTTATGGATATTGCCATCCCTGTGTTGAATTGTCATGTTACCTCTGTATTCTTGAATGGCTATTTGCCATCTTAACATGTGTCTATTAGGGGTTTTCATGTTGAGGAGGGATCTCAAGGCAGTGCAGTCTGTGATGACTTCAAAGACACTACCATCTAGGTAATAGTGTAACTTGTCTAGAGCCCAAACTAGGCATAGGCATTCAAGTTGGCTAGCTCCATATCTGCCTTCAGAGTCTTTCAGCTGTCTTGATATGAAGACTATTGGTCCTTCTTTTTTAATACCATCTATGACTTGCACTTGATGTAGGGCAGCTCCAAGGCCAGTCATGCTGGCATCAACATACAATTTAAATGGGAGTTTCCAATCTGGGAACAACAGAAGGGGGGCTGTAGTCAATTTCTTAACAAGGAGATTGTAGGCTTCAAGCCTCAGGTTTGTCATCTCAAAAACAACTTCTAGCTTGCACAGCTCAGTTAAAGGTCTAGCTACTTCTGCAAATCTATCAATGTGTTGTCTGTAATAACCAGCAAAGCCAAGGAAAGATTGGATCTCTTTCTTATTGGTGGGCGTACTCTTCTGTAGTACAGCAGCAACCTTATTCTGGTCTATACCTATGGCTATTCCGGAGACAACATGACCAAGGGCTTTGATCTGGTGGAAACCAAAGTTACATTTCTTCAGAGAGATTTTCATGTTCATGTTGATGACAATCTTCAAGATTCTGGTGATCCTCTGAAGGTGTTCTTCCCAGGTGTTGGACATAATTATGATGTCATCAATATAGATAATAACCCATTTCTCATCCAGCTCTCTTCTGAATTCAATGTCCATCATCCTTTGGAAATGGGAAGGTGCATTTTTGATACCAAAGGGCATTCTCAAGTACTCGTAGATCCCTTTGTGGCATATAATTCTCAGGTACTGTCTAGAATCAGCGGCTATAACATTCTGATGAAAACCTTTTAGCACATCCATGCTAGTAAGGAACTTGGCTTTGGCCAGATTAGTCAAAGTCTCACTGATCTTAGGAATGGGGTACCTATCTGCTGCAGTGTAAGTGTTGAGGGCTCTAAAGTCACCTACCATCCTGGATTTCCCATTGTGCCAGGCTATGATGACTGGAGTAGTAATTTCAACAACTTCGTTGTGTCCTACCTTCCTTAGAACATTTAACCTGACTAATTCATTGATGTGCTCATCTAGAGCTTCTCTACTCTTAGGGCTAGCAGGGTAAGGAGGTCTTCTCAGAAGAGGAGGGTATGGTCTTTCTGTTGTCAGCTTGATGTGAACTTCATGGCCTTTAACTGCTCCTAGGGGTGAGTAGTATCAGCAAATGCTTCCTTGTGTTCATAGAGTGTTTCAAATAGAGACTCTTTCTGTTCTGTGGTCAACTTCTCGTATACCTTTGCTTCACAAAGTTCTTCTTTGACAAATTTGTCTAGTAGGGGATCAGATTTCTTAAGGGCAGATATCTCAGAGGACAAGGGGGTTCTGTCATGAAGATCTGATTTGAAACTGAACTTCTTTTTCTTGTTCTCATTCCCAATGGTGAAGTATCTTTCTTTACTATTAGTGATGTCAAAACCAAACAATGATTGGTAGTCATTACCCAAGATTAAGTAGTTCATCTTAGCATTTTCCATAACAACAAATTCGGCTACTATTCTCACAGAACCTTTGGTATGAGGGAAGATGAGGGCCAGTTCAATAATTCCCAAAGCCTTCAGTTGATCACTACAGCTGTGGAATCTGGCGTGGGTAATGGGCAACAAGGATTGTTTCCAATCAGGCAGAATCTTATTCAACATTTGGTTACTGATTATAGAACAGGAAGCTCCACTGTCTAGTAAACAAGAGTATTCAGAGTTGTTAATCAACACAGGAGTAATAGTTTGGAAACCAATTAAATGAGCTTTTCCCTTTTCTGGCTTACATCTCATGAGCCTGGCGTCTTCAATGTGAGAAGTCTGGCAAGTGTTACTCCAAGTTTGGGGCTGATGGGATTCAGCTTGTATCTCAGCTATAGAGTATTCCAGTAAGGGCTCACATTCAATGGCGTACTCGAAGAAATCCCTGTTAATTGGACCAGTGGGATCATATGCTCTGTCTTGGTCTAGGGCCAACACAAAGTGGTCATCATCTGGCTGATTGGATGGTTCCTCAGATGCATCCTTTGGTGAATTGTTGTCATTATCACCTTCAGTTTCACTGAGGCAAGATTCATCAAGGTTTTCCATCCCTACTTCATTGATCCTTTGCCTTCTCTTGGGACATTCTCTGGCAAAGTGGCCAGGTTGCTTACAGAAATTACAAGTATCTCTGGACCTAGAGGCCTGGGCTGGGACAGCTGGAGATCTCTTTGCATCAGCTTCTGTTTTGCTGGGTTCTACCTTGGTACTGGAAGGGTTACTTCTCCAGTTGTTTCTTGAGTACTGTTGCGAGGAGTTAGAAGGAAGGGATCTGGGTTGTCTCATTGCTCTATCAAGCACTTCTTCAATGATGATAACCATTTCTTCAAAATTCATTGCTTCAGCTTCTTTCTTGTACCTGCTTTTGACAGCATGCTCCAAGCTTCCTGGACATTGTTTCAACACTTTCTCACAAATCAAGTACTCACTGATCTCAGGTTGAAAAGCTCTAAGTCTCTCTCTTTGAGTATTAAACCACTTATGCACTTTCTTATTCTCCATGGTAAAGTAGTCTTTCTCAAATTCTTGTTGCATTTTCCACCTCCAGTTGTGAGTGCCAAACTTATTTCTGATGGTATGTTTCCACCAAGCCCAAGATTTCTTGCTATGGCTATCTCTGATACCAATGTACCAATTCCTGGCAGTGTCGGTGAATAAAGCAGTCAACCTACTGATTACCATGTGATCAAGCATGCAATAGTCTTCCACGAATACATCAATGTTCTTCAACCAAAGTTCGTGGTTATAAGGTAATTCACCTGAGAATTTTTCCCAGTCGCTGGTTTTTGGTATGGATTTCCATAACTCTTTTCTCATTTCAGGATCAACATCTTCATGTTGAATAAAAGGGAAATCCTTTTCCAACTGTGGTACACGTTCTCTCACAGTCTCAGGTGCTCTGTGCAATCCTTCAGGGCCAACATGATTAGGTGCTTCATTCTTGGGCTCAGGGGCAAGACTCTTACTATTTGTGACATGATGTTGGGGCCTATCATGCATGAAGGGGTTGTTAAATGTTGCTTCAGGGGGGTCATGTGGGTGGAGGTTATTGACTAAGAAATCGAGCTTGTGATTGATGGCGTTCAGAGAAGTATGAAAATCACTCATTCTTCTCTTGTTCTGTTCAAATCTCAGGTCTTCTTTACTAGCAGCTTCATCTAACTTGGACTTCACAGAGGATAAGTTCAGAAACATGTCTTGCTCTAAAGACTTGACTGAGTTTTTCACGCAACTCAACTCAGAAGTGTTATCATCATTTAAACCAATGATGATGTCTTGGAGGCTATCCAGTTTGTCATTAAAGAGATCTTCAAGTTTCTCATTCTTATCATGAGGCACTGGGAACTCACTCAAGTGTTTAAACACTTTGTCATACAAGGTAGGGATCACTTCTGAAGATATAATTTCCTGTATAGTAGAATTGATAGTAGAACTCAGTTTGGAAACACAAGACTCAAGCAAGGTACCTGGAAAGGAATCTATTGTGCCTGATAACTCAGACATGAAATTAGAAAAAAGGATTTTAAGTTTTTCTTCAATGACCTGGGGAGCATCATGATACATATCAGCATTAAGGCTTTTAACAAAATATTCCTTTAAAGAATTGTCAGAAAAATTAATCAGAGATGCTTCACCTGATTTTACTGAGGGTTGTTTGGAGGGAGGTAGGCTGGAGGGGCCATTCTGCCTCTGTCTCGGCGACGTTGGGAGCGGTTGATCATTCTCTCCGCTCTCATGAAGAAGCTTCCTACCTGAAGCATCCGCGTCATGGGATCGGCTCGGCGACGACCCCTCGGGTACGGGGGGTTGAACTGGTCTCCATTTGGGTACGGCCGCGCGTAAGGGTTGTATGCATGGGGTGGATGTTGCGGCGGGTAGTAATACTCGTCCTGGCCGTAGTAGGCCTCCTGCCCCTGGTACTGAAGAGGGGGGTAAGCTCGCTGCGCCTCCGGTTGGTGGGTACCGGGCTGGGGTCCAGTAATGGGAAGCATCTGCTCGGGGACTGGCGGTGGCGCCATCAACTGGTTGACCGCCTGAGCCTGGGCCTCTTGGGTATGCGGAGCAGGCAGCGGCGGCGGCGGCGGTGGCGGTCGCTGGTGTAGCGGTTGTCGCGCTGAAGTCTGAGGCGCTAGATAATCTGGGTGAGACGGTCGGGGCAGAGGAGCGGAGTGTGTTTGCTCCATAACATCTGCGACCTGTTGGGGCGGCGCTCGCGTTGCTGGTTGCTCCATAATGGTCTGAGGCAGCGGTTGTGGAGGGATGTGGTACATCCTTTCCATTCTGGCTAACTCGTCCCGAGCCAACCACCCGTCTGACACCTCCAACATGCGTTGCGTACCGAATAGAGTCGTCAACGTGTCTTGGGTCGATATCGCTTGATTCAAGGCGATCCTCATCAAGCGGTAGTTGTTGCTCTCCTTCGCGTTGACGAAGAGGAGCCACTGCCCTTGAAAGATGTTCGAGATAGTAGTCAGCTCGTCCTGAGCTGGTATGTTGGTGTCCACTGACATCTCTCGTCCCCTGAGAGCGATCTGATTGAGGGGCGAGGGATCTATGGACATTTCTCTGCCCCTGGGCTGAACGTTCGTAGGGGCTGAGAGGCGAGTCGCGGTCGGCGTCGTAGACCCGGCCGTCAAGGGGGGCGGGGCTTCCCTGTTCGAGACTGAGAACGTCTGTCTCTCCACTGGGTGGGGGACAGGCGTCGACCTGCTGGATTCGAGGGCCGTGGAGGTCGCTCGGGAGAAGATTTCCGAGGGTGCTATGCCCTGGTTGGGGAGATACACCGGCTCCAGTTCGAGCTGGTCGATCTCCTCCAGCCCCATGAGCATGTTGCTCCCTAGATCTTCGTAGCCTCTCAAGGGCTGCGGGGCTAAAGGTGTAGCCAACGGGTCGTTGGTCACCTGGGGGGCTGAAGTGGTCGACTTCGCGGCTCTGTCCGACGGAGCTAAAGGGGTGGACATCGCCTGTTGGGTAGCCGACGCCAACAGGGTGTTCGTCGGTACCGAGGTCGTCACTGGGGCAGAGAGGCTCGACAACGCTATCTCTGGCGACGATCCTCGCGGCGCACTGCTGTTGCTTGCGTCGTTCGGTTTCTCTTTCGGCGGCGCGGAGTTGCTCGAAAGAAAGGTCCTTGCCATTTCTTAAGTGAGAAGGCATGGCGAAGAAATATCGGCGAATAAGAAAAAAAAATCAAATAAACAAATACGGTGAGTACTCGCTAGGGGTACGCGCAAGATAGAGAAAAAGGAGGAGGAGAGTATAAGGAACCTTTTTTTTGTTTTTCTGTTTTTTTTTGATTTTTTATGGTTTTTTTCGGTTGGGTCACGCGAATCCTAGCGGAACGGCGGCTAGGTGCTTTCTTCTTCGGAACGAAGGATCTATCCACCCTGTGCTCAGGGGGAACAGGTTGGGGAGGCCCGGTAGAGATGGGCGTCCACGCGAAAGGGTTGATCAAGTTGTGCTCGGCAGCTACTACGGTAGGCTGATCGGCAACGAGCTCAGGTTCGCTAGTAGAGTCTTCTTCTGAAGGAGACTCGGAGAGATCCGAGGAAACTAGGAGATCTTCGGCAGTGAGATCCTTCACTTCTTGGCGAAGGAAGGATGGCAAGGAGACAGATAATAAGGGAAGAATTCAAGGAGATTAGTTCTGAGTAGGAGCAAAAAATTTTTTGCAGCACTTCTGGAAGGAATTCTTCAAAGTAGAGGAAGAAAGAAAATTTTTGGCAGCACTTCTAGCTGTTTTTGATAAAAAAGGGAGTAGGGAGGCCTTATGAAAGAATTTTTTTTGTTAGTTTATATTTTAAGGTTATGATTCCTTTGGAATGAATATGAAGAGAGGAGAGGTCTTTTTTAATGAGATATTTCCCGATGAGGCCCCCAATTGTGAGCCTGGGTCTCTTAAGTGACAACAGGACACAAGATTGGGAGGCAACAAAGTTTATTTCAGAAGAAATAAGGGGACAAGGAAGAGGAGGAAGAATAGAAAGAAAACTAATATATGTATCCTTTTAGGATAAGTATGGGCTCAACCTTTAGTAGGGAGAAATGCAGAACCGGGCAGAGCCACAGTCTCTTCAACCTGAGAAGCAGGAGAAGGTACAGTCAGAGACTGCCTTATTTTTTAGGCTTAAGGCCAAGGTTGCTTATAAGGAAACCTGAGTGGATGGGTAGCTCCACTGGACTAGGATGATGAGAAGAATAGCTCTTTGGGATTGAAGATGGTGAGGTGCCTCTAGAAGAAGAAGAAAGAAAGAGAAAGAGAGAAAAATCAAGCTCAAAATGAACTTGAAGAAAAGAGAAGTTGGCAAAGCTGCTTACTATTCAGACAGATGACACCAAATGACCACGACGATACGGCGAGGGGAAATGATGGGACCTTGGATGCTGAATAGTGAGGAGTGTTGTCCAGTGGTTCTGTTTTTCTTCTAAGTTGGTTGATTGAGTGATGATGAAAATTTTCATCTGCCCAACTCTGAAGATGATGAACCATGTTTATCACAATGAATATGCAATATAGAGTTGAACTTAGAAAATAAGTAGATGTTATGTGGACTTCTATGTTAATTACTTCACACTTATCTTATTCCACACTTATACACAACAAAGTAGGGATATTATGATATGAAAATACTCGTATTGAAGAGAGGAATAAGAAGAGAACATTGTTGAAGCCTTTTGGGCAACATTGTTGTCTCTAAGGCTGACAGTATGCATCTCACCCATACATGGTCAAATTCGCCACAAACAGTGTGCACCACATCAAAGAATACCACATAACCCCTTAATGGGTGCAACTACATTGTACGGCTGTCTCATAGAGTTTTACCAATCAGATTCAAAAAAAAATCAAAATAGCCGTCACCATACAAGCTCTAAAACACTCCAAAAAAACAGGAAACAGTAAACCATTCTGTTTTTTTCATTCTTGTGTCAACGCAAGAAACACAACCAATGGAAATTCAATCAATCAGAGACCAGGGTAAAGAGAAATCATCCATATTTATACAGTGGCTTGAAGAGAATCGTAACTAGTAGAACTAATCAACATGCATAACCCCCTCGGTGCCGCCTGCACTGGGCTCACCCTCCTGGTGTGACTTCTCGACCTGGTGAGTTGAACCAGTTTGGTTGCTTGGTCCGGCGTTGGGACCAGGCCTCAGATGTTGATTCTTGCTCATGTGCTTGCCCAATTTAGCCGCCAACTCCCCCATACCAAAGGGTTCTACTTTTGACACAATGTCTTTTTTGTATTGACCTAAACCGTTCCACCACTGCGCGCTGTAGCAGTCACGCGGAAGTCCCTGTGGGACACCGTTGATTCCTTTGGTGATGCGGTATTTTGATTTGGAACAGCCATAGACTTGTTTGTTTACCAATTTCGTCTTGTGGTGAACTGCGTGAGCTTGAACCATCTTGTCCAAGTGATGTAAAACCGTTGTAAGCTTGAGCACTCACCAATCAGGAATCATTCGGACTGGAATGATACAATTATTTTCCCCCTCCTCAATATCAGATCCACAGTCTTTGTTCTTAACCACCGCACCAAGCTGATGATTTTGAGGGTAAAGTTTTGAAGCCATCTCGGATTGGCCTTCTCAAATCTAGTATGAACAAAGGGCAGGATTGATCAGAAACATGCGCCCTACCAGCGGGAGCAAAACCAAGTCAACATGTAGCTTTTTTCGCCATCAGGTAAATTGTGCCTTTGATAATTTCACCTTCTTCTGAGTTTCATATTCTGCCGGATTTTGATTCTTGATCTCTTGGATCTCTTGGCATTTTCCTTGAAGCCAGCGTAGAACAATGGCCGGAGCTTGTGCTGCTATGTCATTGGTAATGCGACTTGACAACCAAATCCACTCAACCGATTTCCGAGCCATCATGTCCACAACAGCCAAATTCCAAGCCGAGTCTTCCGCAGGGCCAAGTCTCCAGTCGTATGTGAATCTTGAAATGCCGGCTTGTGCAAGTTCCCTTTCCACGTCACCTTTGGTCTGGGAGGAGATGGGTCGGCTTCCACGAATATCTCCTATCTTGGGTGCAGGAGTGAACACGGGTAACTGAATCTGTTTTTGTATTTCTTCTTCAGCTTGAGAGACAAAGTAGTCTTGTTCTGGCACCGACTTTTTGGACAGTGATTCACATATAATGGCAAGTTGAGCGGCAATAGAGTGAGAGAGTTTTTCAACCCAATACTGAGACTCCTTTTCAGCATCGGATAGTGGCGAGGGATATTCGTGGGGTTTATTGGGTCCTCCAAGGAAAAACTTGATAAAGTACTGCACGCCACGAGAAAAAGGGTGGTGATGCTCGACTGTAACATTTCGTGATGTGATTCCCCTTATTTGTTGCTCAGCTTTCTTTTTCTCGTGTGCTTCTTGCACATGTGCCCTACCAACACGTTGTGGTAAGCCAACCCTGATTAAATAAAAGTTTTGAGGGGTTAATTGTGTGGAAAAAGGTACAGGTGGCCAAGGCTCAAGGGGGTTACAGGAATACATCAAGTACTCAGGCCCCAAACCAGGATCCAGCAAAACACAACACAATCACACACCTGTCACACACAACAACCCAACCACAAGTTAGCCTCAAGTCCTGCAAGCCCCCCTTGAATATCTTCTCTTCATTTAAGCCCTCTTTTCCTCTATAATTTTCCACATGTTCCATTGTATTCCATCAATCATAGTTCAGCCCCTTTCCTCTAGTATTTTCCACTATTATATTAATTCTATGATGTCATCATATTCCACCAACCACAAATCAGCCATTTTGACCTCTTCTAGTTGGTTTATCTTCCCTCTATCTCATACTTCCAACCACATTTTGACCACCCCTCTATTTTCCTCCCAAAAGATATATAAAGAGCCTGTTTCCTCCCCTCTCATTCCTCTCACCATCAGACTGTCTACATTATCAGCTTGTAAGTACACATCCCCTGATCCTATAGTCATCAGTTGAATACATCTTGTACCATAGTAAGCTCTATCTCTGAATAAAGTGTAGAGAAATATATAATATAAATACCTATTACCTGCCCCAGTTTGAATACATTCTGGAGAATTATTAAGCCATTCCATCAGCTTGAACACATCCTGATTGGACATATAAATTATAAACTCTTACTAAATTACCTTACACATCCTCATCAGCCACACTATTCTTTAAGAGTCCATACTCTTATTCTTGTCAACATAACTCTCCCAGCTACCAAAGAGAGGCAGCCCTTCAAGCACTCATCCCTCTCAAGCTCTATTCTTCCCCAGAGTAGTTCCACAACGGGAATGGATCAAGGTGTGCACCGGAAGCATCTGCTGTCAGAGGAAGAAGATGCTTCAGTGGCTACTCCAGTTTACGCATCAATGATGGCATTGAGGTTGAGGAAAAATCCAAACTTACTCGCGTTCTCTCCTGTTTGATTGGTTTGCATAGGTGTTGCACTTGCGTGGTTCTTGAAGATAGGAACAAGCTTTTGGACTAAAGTTGCAATGGCTGCCTCATCTTTTGTCATGGCAACAGCTGATTGGCTCTAAATACGGTCTTGGGTGGAGTGAGAGTTACCCTGCTCAGGATGACTGACAAAACTGGTGGATGCCATGGAGGAGGAGATTAGAATCCCAAATTGTTCAATATTTGTTCAATTGAGACAATGAAACTGAGCTGAAGGAAACAAAAAAACTGAGTCCACGGCGTCAGTGGGGGGATGGGCATATCAGAAACAATGGGCAAAGCTAACTACATATGAGGTGAGAGTGAGTACTTTTCCGACACGCAAATCCCAAGAGAGGGATGCAAGGACAAAGGAGAACACTGAATCAAATTCCTTTGAAAAAGAGAACAATCTCCTCCAAACAAATGTAACGTTTTTAACCCCCACCAACTCCCCTTGGCCACCTCACAATGAAGCTTAAATGCCCTCCCAACCCTGCATCAATACAAATTAGCTTCATTCAATTGTAATTCAAACCAGATAAATAAGAATGATGTACCGCTGTTCCAAGACCAACTGCAGTGTATGCCTCTGTTGACAAGCCAAAAGTACCACTCTTATGTTTCAGCATGGCCGCATGTCCAATTACATCCTCCTTTGGAATCACCATCACCACCTCATGGTCCACTTGTATCAATTGGCAGTTCAGATTGGGATAGTTTTGATATGGATCTTCAGGCTGGGCAACCTCTTTGAGCGGTTGGACAATGACCCAAGTCTTTTCGGGCGTTTGAGGGGATGAGAAGATTGTTTCAATATGACCAAACCTTTGGTCTCTTCCCAATCGGAATTCAACTTGGCTATTTCCTGTGTGTTGACTTTGGCTGGTGAATCGCTTGCCATTGACTTCAAAGCCCGTTTCAACATGCACAAACAAACTGAGCTGTGGCTGAATATCACCCAGCCTCCTCCAAGAGGCAACATTCCCAGAAATGGCACGTTGCCACTTAGTCATCAGTTGTGGATTCAATTCAAGCTTTTCACTGGCCAGCTTGCCATGTGGCATAGACTCGTTATGTAGGTATTTCCTGGTGCGTATTTAAAGTAGTTGGAAGCTTGAGTTGATGTGCCATTCCTTCAGTATGGTTTTTGGGATGTTGTCTGGATCACAGTTGATTTGTTGATTAGCTGTGATTCTTTCTTTGTCCACGTCCATAAAATAATGCGCACTGACCTGGGTGGTGATTGGTGGGGAGCTTCTGAAGAATTCCATTTACCCGCTCTTGAGCCCATGCAGCCGTTGATCGAGGTGGCCCAAATTGTCTGATGACTGCTGGATAATGTTGCGTCAGGTGAAGGTTTGGGCGGCTGGGCTCTGCGGGCCAATACTTCTGCAAGCACTTGCGGTAGCTCAACAACAAATCATCCAGCTCGTCAAGATGCTTTGGGTTGATTTTTGGGAGAGTGAGGAAGTGTGCTATTTTGGCAATCAATGTGGTGGATTCAAGTAATGAAGCAACTCGGTTCCTCTCATCGGCGGTTGCTGCAGGGCGGGTCCATAAGGGAATCAGCGCAATGATGTAGTATACCTTGTACAAAATCAACCATTCCGCAGCCTTCAACAATCCATGGCTTGCTGATCCCAAGTTCCTTGGCACACGGTCAATCCACAAAGGTACAATTGTGTGCAACACTGTTTGCCGTACAACATCCAGCTCCTCAGGGGTGAGCTTAAAGGCATTGGTGTCTTCAATGCCTTCATCGTCAGATTGGTTCTGTTTTGTCTTTGAGCCCTTCACGGTTTTGTCACTAGCCCCAGATCCAGAGCCGCCTGTTTCCGATTCCTGTTCACTCATATCGTAGAGAATCTGCTTCCTTACTCGGAGCCGGTAGGAGTGGGATGAAGAGTGGTCAGAGGAGGAGCCCTGACCATCGGATCTGGAACCTGATGTACTAGGTACTGGCGCAGTCTGTTGTGCACTGGAACCAGATGGAAGATTGGCTTTTTGTTGGCGGGTACGTTTGAGCGGTTGGTCGGCAGCTCCTTGTGTCCACTTCATCATCCCTCCTTCTTTTCCCCTTTCCCTTCTTGAGGAACCCTTTTGGCTTCGAGCCAAAAGTGTCAGTATAGGGTGTTTCAGTGTAAGACTGGTCTTTCTGCCATCCACAATCCTTCTCCTGCATTTTAGACAGTTTCTCCCCAACAGAAGCTAGGGATAGAAAGCGCAAACTATAATCCTTCAGGTTGCCAAGAATCAACAAATGCATCATTTCAATGGAGCAATATTCAATCGGTTGCCAGTATGACAGTTTGTTTAGCACACTCCATCGTGCTCCATGCTCCTTCATCAGTTGTTCCCTAGCTTTGTGGTTCTTTTTTTCTAGCCATTTTTTTTCCTGAGCGAGGTGAGTGGCATGAGCACAAGGGGGAAATTTGGATGGATCAGTCTCTTCAATATCTTGCCTTTTCAACATGCAAAAAGAGCAAAAGAGGGTTGCTTGGTGTCCTCCAAAGCCGGCTGTTTTCCAAAGGGCAGGAAGGTCTGCAATCAATGGGAAGATTGCAATGCGGATCATGCAACCTTTTGGAAAAGAAGTGGTTGAAGGGAAGAAGTGGCCGGGGTTCCAGAACAGTTTAAGCTCTTCCACAAGAGGCCTGAGGAGATGGTTTACTTGCTCAAGACTAGGTTTGGTTGGCCCAGGAATGATTCCAAAGAGAAACATGTTTTGAACCTTGTAACGCTGAGTTGGTGGCAAATTTAAGCAGACCAAGGTGATTGCGCCAAGAGAGTTATGTTTCCCAAGGTTTGATGCTCCCTCAGCGTTGAACCAGTCGAGATATAGACTGAAGACAAGGTTTCCGGAGTGCTGAGTAAATATTCCAGTGCCATTGTCATCATTCGCAAATTCTTGCCAGACCCTCCCGTGCCACACATCCTCAATTTCCTCATCATCCTCCCACCTCGTCACAGAAAGGCTTGAATCCAACAAAGACTCAAATTGAGGATTCGATAGTCTATCCTTGAGCCAAGCTTTGAGAGTCATATATGTGAACGTCCGGAGAGGTTTCTGCTTCTGTTCAGAGCTGGAGCGCCACAATTCCTGATCACAGTGAGGATCAACCTTTGCTGCTGCTGCCCATCGGTTGAACAGTTGAGCTGAAGAAAGAAAGGGCTTGGTGCACTTGGTGTGTTTTGAATCCATGGGGTACAGTGCAAAGCATTTTTTGCAGCATATCTGATCTGTCATCTCTGGTTCAAGGCCAAGTCAATGAAAAACTGCCTCACGAGTGATTGGAATTTGCTTTGTGATGGGGGTGGGGTCAATCTTGATACCGTACTGCAAACTCCAGATGTTGGACAGTAGATTGACATGTTCCCGTGCCGATTCAAGGAACGATTGGGCACTTTTTTTGCTCAACTTATCATAGAAAACCGATTTGGCAAGTTGAAACATCACTTGTTTGGAGAAGTCCTCCTGCAAGCAAAGACGAGGTTCAACAGGCTTCTCGTTGGTATTTGGTACTGTTGCAGAAGACTTGAGTATGTTTCCCAATTAGCATACCCAATCAGTCGTTTCAAAAATAATTAGGATTTTCACTTGCCTGACTTGGACCAGCTTCACCATTCCCTGGCTGCGGAGGTGGTCCCTTGTTCCTCTCCTTTGCTACCCTCAGAGCTTCTTTGCTTTGATGCTGCTGATATGCTCTTTTGGATAAGACTCTGCCAGGCATGTTTCCCACCCCCGCTACATTGTGTGTGGCTTGCTTGCAAGAGTAGGATTCACAAAGGCAGATATGAAGTTTTGAGGATGACATGTTGTTTGATTGGAGCTTCAGATGGTTTGAGATGAGTATCAAGATGATTTTGAAACACTGAAGGAAAGCAATTCAGGAAAGAGATGGGAGCTGGAAGTGGAAAAGCTTATCAGATAAGGGACATATGTAAGATGCGCTTGTCCACCAAGTTCCACCTTGCAGGTGTTGTTTCCTTTTTTTTCTCAAGCACAAGTCATGTTGCTAGGTACAACTGGTCAGGTGATCATCATCACATCATCTGCATCATGATTTATCTCATATCTCCTGCTCAATCACGTGGCTGTGACTTGCATTTCTATTTATTTCTATTTCTATTCTTTGTACACATGCAGGTCCCATGCATGCATCTTTTCCAATTGTTTTTTATGGTTGCAGAATATAAGCAGGGTGACTTGCATCAAACAAGGAAAGAAAAACGGTGGAACCATGTATTGGGGATGATCCCTCAATAGGTCAACGTATGACTCAGGATCAGTAGGTTCATCAAGAAAACAACATAAATAGTGTTGCTCCTATCAATCTTTGTTTCCTCTAACCACCCACTCAACCCTCATCAATTTACATATCAGAATTTGATATTTTTGAACATGTCATCAAATGCTGCTACATACTCAACTATTGAATTGACTCCTTTGCAAAAAAAGTGGCTTCAAACCAAGCAGATTATGATTAATGAATGGTTGGAGAAAGCTGATGCAATGTTTTCAGACAATGGCAACATGTACAATGCAGCTGGCAAGGCTGTCCGTCATGTTAGCACCTGGGATTATTGGGTTGGCTTGCAAGGCAAGGTGACAAGTGAGGCTCCAGATCTCAACATTCCTCCGGAGGCTGTTCCCAATGTCAAGGCATGCTGGGATGCAATCAGATGCGCCAAAGGCAGAGGTATGATACATCTGGTCAAACTGCTATAGAGTCTATGGCTGAATCTAACTGAATTTGATTTTTTAAAGGACCTGTCATCCAAATCCCCAATGGCCAGTTAATTTGCAAATAAGCCAGGGATGTTATTGATATTGACTTCAACCAGGTAAAATCATTTGTGACTTGGATACATATGTGTTGTGAAAGCTTGCTAACAGTGGTTGTTGATTGTGTCATGTGATTTTTGGCAACCTGTGCATTCATTCTGTGGATGTGCTTCATGAATCCCTATCATCGCCAAACAGACCAAAAACCAGTGATTAACCTGTGTCTTGCTTGTTTTTTTTATCAGAATACATGTATCACACACTTGCTGTCCCCGGTTTTCCCCTCTTCATATTCCCTATAGCTTCTGAGTCATTGGCAGGCATGGCATACTCCATTGCCCGTGATAAACAACCGTATGTTGTTTCAATCACCATTCCCTGTCTGCAGTTTCCAAAAATCCAATTTCTGTGTGGCAATACATGTCGACGTCAACATCAAAAGAGCCTTGGTATCAACGATAAATCACCTCCTGTTAGCCTTAGTTATTGTGTTCCAATTTCCGAGTGTTTGTTGTATTGTGATGTGGAGTAAAATTGCTTGGTTGGCTATGTGACCAATGCATACCCCAATGTACGGCTGTGCAATGGAGTTTCATTGAACCCCTGGTGGTACCATGAAGCTTCATATTGGCACCAAGCTGTCATCCAAGGCATGTCACACAATTCAGACTGGGACATACGCCTGCAAGACAAAGCACCTTACATTTATATGTTGCTGAAATGCACCACTATCCACCACCATTATGACTCCCCTTCATAACCACAGTGTGTGTTGACCAAACATAAAGTTTGATGTGATTACCAATCTCCCTTTCAAGAAGTGCGGATCAAGACTATTTGTGTGTTCTGGTTGACCAAACATCACAGTCCCTTTGTTTTTCAAACTCCCATTGTATGCCGTGTTTATCATCATCCCAAATGGGTACTTTTCATAGCATTTAAGCAGCTGTCTCATCAACCATGTTTTGTTGTCCCCCCCACTCCAGTCTAAAAAGATGCCTTCCTCTCGGCATGCTACTCTCACAGATTCCATCAAGATGCCAACCAGTGGACGCAAACTTCAGCACCTTTTCTCTTTGGTCCTTCCTGGCTTGACTAAACCTCTGTCCCGTAGTATAGCTTCCTTCACTTGGACCTTGCTACACATGAATCTCAAAATCCCCTCTGACGAATGGATGAACTCACCATCCTTGACCACTGTCCATTCTGTGGCCGACCTGCCAGATTCCATCTTACTCCATACAATACACACTATTCCAACAACTGCCCTCACCAAGGTGATTGAGAAAATTCCCCCTGTCTACCGAGTTCTCTTCCTTGCTGATCTTGAGAAATCCCAGTTCCCTGGGTGGACCTTTGCCTGGGATCAACCGTGGGAATGTTGATGGAATCAACTCCTTGCCAAATTCATTATCAAACACTGGCAGAATGCAAACCACGCTGGGGCACTCAAGGCTTTCCACATGGATTCGACCAAGTCTTCCAACAATGTGCTTCAGTTGTACATCTTGCACCAATGGTTTATTGGACGAAAGGACGGTGTTTGATTGGGCCATTTTTCTCCACAGCACAAAACTGCAAAGAAGAAATCTGAGAAGCATTCCAAATTCCGCTTACAAGTTGGTAGCCCCCTCTTACCTCTTATATTGCAGATTTGGAATCTCACCCAAAATACTTGATTCCTACTCAGCTTCAACAACATTGACAAGACACACTGTCCAAGCTCCCAATCACCCGAGATGAGATGGAACTATTTGACATGATCAAGTGCTCTTCAGAAACCAAAGAAGTGTCCAAAAAGGTTCTCACTAGGCTGCCCTTGACTTGGCGTTCAGTGGAATTCAGCACCCTTGCCAGACAATTGGACAAAATCCATATCCAAAAACTCCTCACCACCAAAGGGCGCCAACATGTCTAATCATTCACCTTGGAACACATTCAACAGTCATCGACCTCATCTCCCCCACCAACTGACTACGCTTATGTCCCTCAGAGTTTGCCTCTCAACTGCTACTCTGATGGATACCTTGCTTCATTGTCTGAACCTGCAAAACAACTTCTCAATCCTAGGCCCGTTGTGGACTTCTCAAAGTTGTTGTCTATTACCAAGTATTCCTGTAATTCATCACTTCATTCACAGTATCTAGTGTGGCACCACCTCATTCATTAACAACCGTGCACATTCATAATTATCGTTTCCACCTGATGGCACACTTAGCCTGAAAATCAAGCAAGATGCAGGAACTTCAGAATATTGGAAAACCAGTTGTCACATAGGTAGCAATGGATATGTAAAACGTGACATACAATGCCAATTCTCCCTTCCGCCTCTGAATCTCAAGTATATTCATCTCCAGTGACCTATCCACATAGTATTGGTAGACATAAACCTCGTTTTCTTGTCCAAGGCGGTAAAGACGATCCACTGCTTGAGCCTCTGCTCCCGGATTCGAACTTAGCTCCTACCACACAAAATATATTATTATCCATGCTCTCCCTATTCATATGAAGTTCAAGATTGTATACATACCATCAAATAAACATTCTGAGCACACCTCAAATCTATACCGACCCCAGCGGCTTGTATTGACCCTAGCAGAATGTTGTAGTTGGGATCAGATCAGAACTGAGTGAGACTTCTGTCACGTTCTGAGGTCAACATTTCCCCCGTGAGCCATGTTGAGCGCAAACCTGTTGCTTCAAGGGCGTTCTCAATGCTACCCAATCACACAAATACTCTTAGGTTTTTGATTCTGCTATATGATGAAATACATGGAGATATCTACTCACATTTCGAGGCATGTCACAAACAATGAGAATATGACTGCCTTGCGCTTTTGAATTTGTCGTTCATCATCACCAGCTAAGAATTTCACCAGATGTTCCATCAGATGGACTATCTTTGCTGAGTCCTGCCATCGCCAATTCCAGTTGATGAATTCCCCACTTTCAATCAGTTCCTTGCGTGCCAATATTGGATGGTCACAATATACCCTAATCCTTGTGAGCTGGGTGAAGAATTCACTTGAACTCCACCCTTGCCCCCGTGTTTGAAGTCATCCAAATGATTGAATAAATTCATTATGGAATCGCCTATAGTGTTCCTCCCAAGGTTCCCCCAATGTCACAACTATCGTCCTTTTGTACTTCTTTGGAAGAGTTAAAAGGACCTCCTTTGTCCTCCTCAGACATACCAACTCCATCAGTCTGTTCAGCGTTTGGACTGCTCTTGGGTCACCCATGTTGATCCCTGGGATAAGGTGTTGTTGCCAGGTCCATTCTTGGTCCCACGGCCAGATCTTGAGGAGGCCAATCAAGCTTTGGACATTGGTGACTTGGTTTTGAAATGGAGTACCACTGAGGCACAACACAAACTTGGTTTGGAGATTTTGGATATTGGTTTTTTGGTTGGCTTCAGGATTCCTGATCACACTAAGAGATGAACTGTGTCAGACTTGGGAATGTGTTTATATCTGAAAGTTTGTCTTCACTCACTGAGCTTCATCAAGTACAATCCTGTACCACTCAATCTTCAACGACTCGACGGTGAACTGATTGGTGTGAAGTGGGTTTCCACTTGTCCCAATGATGTTGTACAATGTCAGAACCACCATTGATGACTTGATTTCTTCCTTTGGTATATGTTTACGACCTCTTCCATAGAATATCAAGTAGGGTATGGAGTCTTCAACAAAGTGAGTCTTAATTTTGGTTTCCCAGTTAGTCAAGGTTGATTTAGGACAGATAACTAGTGTGGCACCACTTCTGGAAGTATTCTCAAAAGTAGAAGGAGAATTCCCAAATTCGTGATCCTGGGCTGAGGTTTTCAGAATCAATGCTAAGGTTGTCAATGTTTTGCCTAAGCCCATGTTGTCTGCTAGAATTGAGCCAAGAGCAGGAGTGTTGTGCGGATCAACAAGTTTGGTACCGTTTTGATCGGATCTTTCCCTTATCCAGTTGTTGTTGCGATGGAGCCAAAAGTTGTTGAAGGTGTTCAAATTGACAGTCTCATTCTGACAAAGAAACTGGAGTGCTTTTAGTTGATACTCTCTGAGGTTTTCTAGGCAATGGCGGCGTAATAAGATATCAGAGTTCTGGTGTTTGGCAGTAATTGTTTGGTTACGTGCAGTGGTGTGGGGAATGTTGAAGAAGAGATTGGAGTCATAATTCCAGATGGGGGTGAGATCAACACTTGCGCCTTCAAAGGCCCGGAAGATTTGTCGTTCAATGTTGGAAGAACTAAAGATACAACCACGGAGTTGAGGGATTGGGCAGCCAGTGGTCACAACAAATACTCGGAATCCTAGAACATTTTGATCTGATATTTTAGTGGCTTCTTTGGTGATATTCAACGAGCAGCTACCAATAGGACCTAGCAGTGGACCAAGGAAATAGCTTTCAGCCTCACTCAAATCTCCAAACTTGATATTTGATGAACACCAAACATGCACTCAACGGGTACCTCGTTGGAGGAAAACAGGTTGCGGGAGTTCAGGGAAGGAGACTGGGGTTGGGGGATATATTTTGATAATAAATTGTCCAAGGCAAAACATTTTTGAAGCAATTGGGGATCAAATGACGATGAGAAGAGAGTGAGATGGGAAATGGAGAAGAATATGACACCAGGCACCTTTGTTTATGACAGTTGTCAAACACATGTCTGTTGGGGCACAATATAAAAAGTATATGCCCTTGACTGTATATGTCTAATTATTCATCTTGGCAGTTATTTGGTTATTCAATTGTGTAACATGGCTCGGCCATATCACTCCAATGATTGTTTATTCATTTTTTGAAGAAAGGTTTGGCTGATGTGTTCCTCGTTCTTTGGGTATGGAATATCAAAATTTTTCCCAGATACCTCTTGGAACTATTTGAGAGGTGACTTGCGCAGGCTAGGGTTCTCCTGATCATCATAGTTTTGTTGATATCGTCCAAGGGCCTTGATAAGAAAAACTTTGTATTGCCAATCACAAAACTGCATTTGGTAAACCGTCAGGGCCGGCATGCAAAATTCATTGACCCTGTGCATTTCAGGGGCTGTCTTGCAATCATGGAATATTCAACTTTTGTTGAATTGATCTTCTTATAAATGTAAACAGTGTTTTGTTCCCTGAAATCATGCATCTTTCAACGCAGGGGTTGAACAACATGATATCCAAACAATCACAATCACATGAGTATAAGTTTGGGGTTGTATGCTGCATGTGTTCTGCTTCAGTTCCACATAACATCAAGTATGTGTCAAGCAACACATGCCGTGAGCTTTCTGGTGACTTGGAACTGCATTCAAGTAAATCATGCGGGATGCTTGTGATAACATTCTAACACAGTTCAAACCCAAGGAGGGGTATGAGTTCAGCAATGGCACCCGTCAACGGGTGCCGCAAAATCTCCCCTGGTGTATGTCAGTGGATGTGGCTACATAGGATCATAGCAAGCTATAGCAAGTCAAGAGCTAGACGCACATCCAGTGCTTGTAAGGAAAGAGTCAAATGAGGCTTGGTCATTTTCAAGAGATGGATGCAACTCCTGGAACCTCTTGAACATAGCGGATATGTTGGCCTTATCATAAGATGGACCAGCTGGCACATTTTGGACGCGTTGATGGGTCTTGATGGTTGATCTCTAAGGACCAAGGGAAAGATGTCAGGGTGCAGCCAGCACTTCTTTGATCCAATTTTCCCAATGACCATGAAGAATATGTACCCGCCTTGTTCTTCCATTTTTTGAATGTCTGCTTGGGAAAGTGGCCTGGGTGGAATGACATTGGCTTATGACCACTGTTGATTGTTGTTGAGATTATATTCATGGGGAGATGTAAATGGGTGTGAAGTGCACTCAGCACAGCCTGTTGTGAATTTGCGCAAAGCATTTTTCAAGCTGAACTCAATATTACTATGTCAGAGGCTGAAGCAGGGCTCTTTGGACTGTGAGGATAATCTGCTGTTGGCAGGGCGTTTGGATTTGGATGATATATGTAAAGCTTATAATAGACTTGGGAGTAAAAAGTAAAATATTGTGATTTTCCCACACAGGTGCAATTGAAGAGACAAGGCTTTAAAGAGAAACTCCAAACAGCCATAGTTGGGCGTACAAGACAAGCACTAGTGAATTCAGAGTGAAACAGGCTGAAACAGGTGAAACAGAGTGTGGCTGAAATGTGGGCCCTGGTCTGGCTGGCAGCAACGACCACCGCGGAGGGCTCGGCATACCCCCAGATATCCCACGGGAAACCCTGATACCCGACCGGGGGTGCCCGCTGGTGAACCGCAACGCACTGCGACCACAGATCAGTGAGCGTAACGTGCAATTATCTGCCAACAGGATCACCCTCACCTCAACCACGGTTCTTGGCTCGCTCCATCTCGGATTCTCACGTGTGTCGTGGTCTTCGTCTGGACTAGTCTTGCCTGTAGCATCCACGTTCGGAGCCAATCCTTTCTAGCGGACGCTTGATCTATAAACAACCAGCCGATCGGACCCATGACGACTCGCTCTGGAAATCGATTTTCTGTGCTGGAATCCCATCGGGGCCTTGAGGACGAGGAAGAGGCGCAATCTCCCAAAATTAAAAAGAAGAAGAGCAAGAGTACCCTCCCAAGCTCGCCAACTAAACAAACTCACCCGGCAGCTCGGTCCAGTTCAGTCTCGAAGAATAATCAAACAGAACTGACCAGGATGGCTTCCCGGCCTGTTGAAGTTTCAGAGAACATTGGCCTGCGTGGTAGGAACACAGCCCCTTTACAATCAGATTACGATCTTCTGGAGAAGGGTGACGGACAGAAAACATCATCCTCCCAGAAAGCTCAACCACGAAGCGCCAAGAAGAAGCCCAAGAATATTATCAAGCTCACCAAAAGAGATGGCAAACTGTCGGAAACTCATCCATCGTCCAACTCCCTCGCTTCCCTATCTGCAAAAGATCAGCGGGCAATGGTTCTCTTGGTTGTCTTGTGTAAGTTCACTTGTCTTCTTCTATTGTTTTCTGGGCCACTTTCTTTTTCGACATGCTTCAATCAGCTTCCTTTTTGGGACACCCAATCTGATAGATCTCTTTCCTCTTGGATCTTATTCAGATATGCTGCAGGGTATCCCCGTTGGTTTGGCGTTTGGATCGATACCATTTCTATTACGCGCACGGCTGTCATACACCCAGATTGGGCTGTTCTCACTCGCCTCTTATCCGTACTCGTTGAAGCTTCTTTGGTCACCGATCGTCGACTCTTGTTACTTCTCCAGTATTGGCCGAAGGAAATCCTGGATCATCCCCGTCCAGGCGCTCGTGGGCGTCACACTCTGGTGGTTAGGAGACCATGTCAACGTCCTCATGGATGCTGAGATCCCGGATGTCAAAACTTTAACCGCCCTATTTTTCACCTTGGTCATGTTTGCCGCCACTCAGGATATTGCCGTCGATGGCTGGGCTTTAGAGTTACTTTCTCAGGACAACTTATCATATGCATCAACTGCCCAGACGGTGGGATTAAATATAGGATGTAAGTTTGTTCTAATCCTTCAAAAGCACGGCATGGCATCACAATTTACTGATTTCGGGTTGATGCTTGTCTACTCGGATCTTAGACTTTCTCTCCTTCACCGTCTTTCTGGCCTTCAACAGTCTTGAATTTAGTAATAACCGTTTTAGGAGCTTGTTCGGTTTGGCGATTCAAGATTATCCATTGATGACACTATCGGGTTATCTGAAGTTTGGAGGCGTCTGCTTTATATTAGTAACCCTATACCTCAGTTTTTTCCAAACCGAGGACCCGGTGGACAAAAACTCACCAGAATCTAACATGGATGTGAAGAAGGTATACGAGATCATGTATGAGATTTGCAAGTTAAAGCACGTCCAAAGCTTTATCCTCTTACACTGTATCGCTAAATTGGGAGTCAGTGTTAATGACGCTGCGACCAGCTTGAAACTTCTCGAGAAAGGCTTGAGTAAAGAGGACATGGCTTTGAGCGTCTTGATTGATTTCCCATTCCAAATTTTCTTGGGCTACTTTGCTGCCAAGTGGAGCACCGGTGATAAGCCACTTCAGCCGGTGAGTATCTTGTTCACTGGTCTTCTCTCGTCTCTCTTCTTCTTACTCATATTCTTCACTTCCGTCCTCCATCTCCTGTTCGATGTGTCCAGTGGATCTGGGCCATGTGGTTCAGATTGGCCTTTAGTGCGTGGAATGTGGGACTGGTCTATTTCTTTCCCGAGGCCAAACCGCTCTCAAACTCATACTTCATTCTGGTGATCGTCTCAACGGTCATGTCGAGTTTTGCCAGGTACTTTGTCTCCATCCTTCCATACACATTGCTACTTTTTAACGCATCCACTTTTTGGCCAATAAAGCACCGTGCAATTTGTCGGAATATCGGCGTTCCACACTCAAGTTGCCGATCCTCTGATCGGAGGCACGTATATGACTGTAAGCTAAGCTGAAACAGCTCCGCAGCCCTCGCACAGTTTGTCTCACTCTCTTTACCGGCTTGCCAGTTACTCAACACGGTCTCCAACTTAGGTGGCACCTGGCCCAAGTACTTCGTTTTGAAAGGAGTTGACTTCTTCACTGAAGCGAACTGTTTGATGAACAATGCTAATAGCACACAGCTGAATAGCACCCAACTTGAGATTCATGGTGAGTGGAACGAAAAACCGCTTATGTACGTAACTATCCGTCTCAGGGGCTCAAGTTTTTGATGTGATATAGGAAAAGAATGTGTCTCCGATTTAGGAAAGGCCAAGTGTACGGATTTCCATGGAGACTGCCATACCATCAAGGACGGTTACTACATCATGCAAGCCATTTGTATTACACTCGGGGCAATCCTTTTAGTTGTAGTGATCGGACCGGCGTCACGAAAGCTTGGAGGTTTGTAAACATCCACTTCCCTTGACGAGTTATGAGGTACTAATCCACATACTCTGCTTTCTTTTCTTGTGGAATGAAAACAATTTCTTGGTCTCTTGTCCGCGTTGATGGTTTTAGCTCTCCCCGCTCGCGCCTGGCATGTTCGAAAAGCGCTATGATCCGAAAACATTGCAGTTTTTTTCACTTTGGATACGTATGCATAGAGAGAAAGACCGATCCTTTTTTTCATCCTTTTTGTTCAGAAGTGTAAAAACTTTCGTTATTTTCTCGCTTGCATGTTTAAGCAGTTAGGAAGTGAAGTGGCTGGATAGAAAGATCTTCAATCCGTTTCTTATCACCGAATGATGTCTTTTTTACCATACACTCATACAATTGGTGTGGCCGATGGAAAAACGTCTCAGCCGTGTCAATATGTTGTTGCACATTCCATAACTTCTTGCCAGTGTTGTTTCTTCTTTTTTTTCTCCTGCACATTCAGAACCTGCTTGCGATAGCCTATCTTATTTGTCTCTTGTGAACTTGAAGCCCTTTATCACTCTGAGGACTTTTGACATGGAAGTAAATCATGAAGACGTTGCATCAATACTCAGTTAAATAACATTTTATCAGCATTTGTATCACCAGATCAACACATGGCTTGTCATTGAAAATTGCGACACAGGCACGCACTCCTGTCAGTGTCAAGACTCACTTCTCATGAATTCTTTGAAGATTGAACAGCAATAATTTTTAAGCTGCCCCATTAATTCAGATCAGGCCTAACACACAGTCCCTCGCCTGTCGGAGGGCAGGAGCGCAAAGCGCCTTGTGCAAAGCGCAACCTCCTGTCAGCGCTCTTTGAGCCCCTGCCAGGGACGTGCTAAGTTGGACTCCGGATCACCTTTCACATTTTTACTTTTTGAAGATGCAAAATGTATGAGTTTATTTTTCCCTGTTCCTTATAAAGCTGAGATTAATGATTTTGAAAGATATACAATGTGCACAAACACTTGAGAAAAAAACTCAAGTATAACAATTGTGGGCTGAGCCATATCAACAGAGTTCAGGCGGAAAAGAATTGCAGCATTGCTGTTACCAAGGGACAAGGTGTGACATATTTTAACAATAGGAATGCTAAAAGTGTTGGAAAACTTATGAGGGAGAACAAGTCAGACCTCCTTTCAACAGCAAGGATGCTGTTATAAATCAGTAACAACAAGCTGAGTTGGAAGACTCATGGCCAAAAAAAAGGTTCACCTTACTGAGAGCAGACAGATGGATGTTTGAAATAGGTTTGAATCTGATTAAAATCAAATGAGACAAATCAAAAAATAAAAGCACCTCTAACAGAAAGAATGGTTCTAGTGATGATAATGAACCAAGTTGGGAGACTTATGGGAGGGATGCACACACAAGATTTATACCTGTACAATTCATCAAAAATGATTGAAATATAATGGGGTGATTGCAAAACAAGACTATGTAGGCAGAGAAAATAATGGTGTTACATAAAGAAAAAAAATGGGTTTACATGCATTATGGCACAGAGAAAAAAATGGTGTTGTGAATTAATCACATTCTAGGTTGGGGGTTTTACTCCTGAGGATAAAAAAATTAGCATGTCATGGCTCTGCCACATGGTGATGAAGGTTGAGCCAATTGTGTTAAATTAAAGGAATCGCTCTGATTTCCATTAGATTCATCTGAAGCTCTACCCATACCCTCCTGATCTTGCGCCAGCCATGTAAATTTTCATTATTTCCAAAACATGTTGTCTCCTTTTAAAATGCATCAATGTACTGAACCTAAGTGGAAGGATTATTGCCTTGAGCTGCCAAAACTCAAATTTCTGATGGGGATATTTCAAAGGCGCATTATGCACACACAGGCCTACTCGTTACTGGGAAAGGTAATGCTGCCAGGATTAGAAGAGAAGAATGGAAGAGAGCATTGTGCTCTACGTACGTACAGGTATATGCATAAACTCTACAAATGAACGCTAGAAACAAAACAAACAACAGAATGGAGTTATTGGCCTATCGGCAAATCATTCAAAATGGATAACAATTACAAAATGCTCATGATTGAAAAAAAGAAATGCCACAAACCAAATCAACTCGCAAACAAACCTCAAAGCAAAAATAAGGAGCTAACCTAATAGCAAGGGGAGCGGAGCGAGTGCATTTTGTGAATGGGGAACGAAATAGGTATATGTTTCAAAAAAGTTCAAGAATATAACGGCGCATAATCTGAAGAAAGGCATATACTAGGGTATGAAACAAAGAAAATGTGATTTTTGTGAATTTCAATCAATTTCGCCCCCAAAGAGATTGTCCAAAGATACGAAAGGCAAACCGAACGCGAAGATTATTGTTTGCAATATTTTAGACTAGGAAACCCTCCTCGGCTGATGAATGTAGGCTGCACATTGACTGACAGGAACTTCGTACAGTTCGACTGTTGTCGAATTTTCATTCGAAACGCGTTCCGCAGTTTCTGAGATGGTGAAATGAGCTCCTAAAATTTGTCGGCCATTACTTATTATTGAGGTTTCAGAAATTCGTCTGTTGGCACGAGTGGTAGGATTGATCTCGGTGGTTTGGGTTGTCGAGTCACTGGAACTGAACCCGCCGGTGAGCGTCCTACTCAAGTTATCCAAGAGTCCCCCTGAGCGTATTGATGGAGAGTTGCTCCGAGTACTGTTGCGCTTGGGGGGGACCACTCAAAATTACAGTAGACCTTTGAAACTCTTCTCCATTGAACGCAGGTGCGGCTTGACCTTGCCCAATGGCTAAACTTCGTATCACTTCACCATCCTCGACGTCGACGGCTTGGTTGGTTCCCGATCTTCCCCCGGTGCGAATAATTCCAAGGACAGCCATGTAAGATGGAAGTAAGGGTTTTCGGACGACTTGAGGCTTGATCCCAAGAGCTTTAGCCCACCAAGGTAATGCCGGCGACTGGATTGTATCATCGGGATCTGAGAGGTCCGAGAGTTGTGGAGAATACTCCTGATCCACCCACAGTCCAAGTCGGTGATAAACACGTCTCAGTGAACCAACAAAAATCCAAATTCTGTGGTAAGAGCCAGTTTGTTTGTTTTTTTGTGAAAAAAATCAGTCACTTGAATCGTTCATGGTCCGCGTGAACTGGAATATTCAAAGACTGACTCAACAAGTAATGCAACTATAAAAAAGGTCCCCATGTATACGAAAGAAGCGCTGTTCGTCACACTGCCTTCTGTCCCACCTTCAGTATTTCCAGAGGTAGAATCATCATGATTACCGCCTCTTGAGGAATCGTCATTTGTACTGGTGCCACCTTTCGCGTGATGATTTTTATTACTGGAGTTGATTCGATCTTGCACCTGGATTAAACCGACAAAAGTGACAGATATGACAACGAGGCCCATGGTGACTAATAAAATTGGCTTGAAGAACATCCTGAAGGCTGTTATCCTTTCACGAGGCTTGCTGGGACTGCCCGAGCTATCTTCGTCGTTTGAGCCGGATTGGGTCGGGGTCCAGGACGACATAGAGCGGGCGGGACGAAGATATTGAGAGAGAGCGGGTGCCTCAATGCCAGGCTCAGTCTGTTGTGAGGAAGCCCTAGTCACCACATTGGGAGGTCGTATGGGCTCGGCTGGTGGAACGTAACCTAAGCCAAACGTAAACCTTCTTCAATTCCAGTTACAATTGTTTTACCATTTTACCACCTGGATTGACTCACCAATTTCGCCCACTTTCTCGGGTAGTGGGCCGGCTTCTTGGGGATTCGATCCGAGTTCTGAGAGTGACGTTGTGAGCATGGGCTGATGACTGGAAACCTGATTGCTGATGATAGGGCTCCTCAGTATTCGAATATTGTGCTCCAGCACGTTCATTTGATGACTTCTGGCAAAGGAGGGAGATGATGGGGATGGATGGCTCTGGGTTCGAGAAACTGTTTCACTGGGGTCTGCTCTTGGGGGAAGGGCAGAAGTCGATGTATCCGACTCATTTGAATTCCTCTGGGGGTAGTCTGTAATTGCCATTAGTCTGTAGAGACCTCTGGTGTGATTGAAAGGTTATTACGCCGCTGTAATATCACAGCGTTAAATATTGATTGGGAGCTAAACAGCCAAATCACAGAGAGTATGAGAAAAAGTGATTAGTCTAGAAGTTGATGACGGAAGAGCAGGTCATTGCCCCAACTGAAGAAGCCGCAGTCAACTGGCAAATGATATCATTCTCGGCTCGAGGGTGGAAGCCCAAACTCACACAGTGATAGTATTGGGGATCTTCTTGCTATCATTTGCCCCCCGAGGAATGCTCGTCTAGAGGAAGGGTGGATGGTGCCAACTGAGTAATCAGGATTTGAAAAAGAGCAGTCCCAATCGATGATTTTGAACAAGCAATCTCAACAGACTCCAACGAGCCCGGGGCAAGTTTAATCGCTACGCCAACAAAATTGGTAGCGAGGTAAATATGGCATGAAGTGCCGACGACCAGCGTTAATCTACGTTACGTATATATATATGGTATACGATTCGTACCAATGAGTCTGAAGAAGCTGAATTGGAAAAAGGTAATAAGTGAGCTGCAAGGGTCCAATGAGAGATCAGGAATAATTGATTATACATACATACTTCTAGAAAAGACAGCCTCGCTAGGGTTAATCCAGCCAAGATGCGCCAATGTCCAATGGGGACGCTTGAAGTTGGATGACTCTCCTTGGTTGTTCGAGTTTTGAAGCTGTACCGATGATGCCCCATGCAGCTCGGCCAACTTGTTATCAGCTGATCACCCAGATGCCACGGTTCGAGATTGTGACCGGGCGAGCCTCCAAGAATATATATTCGGATTGGGATAGCAACGCGATATGTGGTCGACTCTGGGTTACGGAAATGATGATACACATGTAGGTATTGCGTATATCAGTGTATCAGACAGACACGTTCATACCTCCCGACGCCTCAGTTGAAGCGAATATTGTTCATCGAGTTCAATTCATACGCGTGGAGGCTGTTGCCAGGTGCAGGAAGTGCACAACCATTAATGTTGGAACCTGTATTCATGTCTGACTACAGCACACGGGGCCAGTCGTGACTCGTGACTGGAGAGACATGAGAATTCCCATTGGTGCACTCACAAATCGCATCGCACCACCCAATGCACTTTTTATCCCATGGGTCATGTGATCTCATGGCAAGAGAAAAGCCTTCCTCAGGACCATGATGTAAGTAAATGAAAATGTAAGGGGAAAAAATAATTTTAATAGGCAACGGGGTGAAAATAAGATTCATGCAGTCCTATGCAGTCATTGCGCCACCAGTCACTTGCACAATAAAAGATGGGAGGAGAGTCCACCCATCATCACCAGAGCAAAACCAGGCTGCCATCCACCATGGCAACCTCTGGTGGAGGGACCCCAACCCCTGAACAATGGCCTTAGAAAAAAGACATCCTTTTTACATATACTTTTCTGGCTCTCCACGGCAAGCAGTGACTTATTCAGCTTGAAAGGTGACCTGTCAGAGCGCTGGTGTTGTTATCACTTGCGGAATGGAGGCAACATGCACGTGCGGTCACTGGGTTAACATACACCCTGTTGCAATGAAGTAGGTCCTAGGTCCAGACAGTGGTAGATGGAAAGATAAGTTCATTGCAATGGAAGAAAAACAAAGAAAGACAGAAACATGAAGAGAAAAGAAAGAAACAAGAGAGGGACTACTCACCTAGGTCCAGACAGGGGTAGATGGAAGGATGAGGAAAGCCTTCCACGTACTAGTACTGCTGGCCTAGGTGACTACAAACATAGATGTCACAGGCTGACACAAGTGTGTGAAAGATGGAGAAGCACACAGAATCACAACTCCAACACACCCGCGGTCCCAGCGTAACGCACCTGCGGTCCCAGGGTTCTGGTAAGCTGGGGAGCATGCACTAATGGATTTAGCCCCATGGCTGGTCTAGGGGGACAATTCATGTCTCCTGTTTTTGTATAGTTTAGGCAGGGTTGTTCAGCATGCCGTGCATAACAAATTACCTTTGGCTGGGATCACTCACCAAAACCTTACTGATGCATGCAAGGGCCTATTTAAACTTATGACCTGCATGAGCAAGGGTCATAAATTCCATCAAAATGAAAACAGCTAGTTGTGAACTTTCCTCATACACTGCTGATGCAGTGATAAAATGCAGCTGAATATAATGAAAACTGCATGTTGTGACCCTCCCTAATGAGTGGGAAAGTCTTGTGGTGCAGGTGGAGCCCCCGGGCAAGCTGGAGATGTTCTGACTTGGCACATACTGTCTGCGGACTATGCTGATAGTTGATATAAAGAGTACAGTGTGTATGGAAGACCCCATATGTACGAATTTGAGGTCTTGTATGTATGTACAGCAGATCCAAAAAAAATTGTCTGTTGGCAACCCCCACAATCCAGCAAAATCATCATATAACATGAACAAACCTTATGCAGATGATGTATAAGGGTCACACATTTCAATAGGGGGGTAGATTTGCAAGAATTTTTTAACTGGTGCAAGAAATATTTGTATGTGCTGCGCACATATATTTTAAAGCTTTCCAAGTCCAGTTGGGTAAACAAGACACCTGTGGGGGTTTCTTGTCATGTTAAAATTTTAGCATAAATTTATGCAAGAAATGTTGCATGTGCAAAAAAATTAAGGGACATAAGAAGATAAAGCTTATTGTGAACCCCCCTAATAAGGGTTTGTTGGAGATTTGTTAAAAATTCTCACCCCCAGTCAGCTCTCCAACATCAAGTAATTGAGTCAGTGAAGCTTATGCAGGTTGAAGAAAATAAGGTTTGTCAGCCTCTGTGATGCCAAGGGCTAGTACCTTTTAGCTACACAAGGTGATGGGGTGAAAAAAAAGTGGGTATGTGGGGTAAATTCACGTAGAAGTGAAGTAATAGTAGAAGAAAAAGAGATAAAAAAGATCAAAGTTCTTTTTTGCGGAGGGGCCTGCTGGTACAGGGGTGTTTGTTGGCGCCCTCCAAATTAGAGACTGCTGGTGCAGGGTGATATCTAATTTATACAACAAGGGGTTTCTGTGTTACAGAAGGTGGTACCCAAGAGTATTTCCAATTAAGGAACCAGAGTGGGGACAGAAGGAGGTGGAAATACTCACTATTTGTATTCCACATCAAAAAGCCACGTAGGGGAGGTGATGAAAAGATGTTGGGCACAAATTAACAGATTTCTGAACAAGAGCTGATCACCAGAAGGGGATTTAGAGATGGTGAACACCATGCAATAAAAAGACAAGAACTAGGCACTAGCAGTTGATATACTAAAATATACTGAAGTTGGCGTAGTTGGTTGACTGTAATACTGGCTGATGATGATGAACAACATTTGGGGGAGAAGGAGGGCTCTATCAATACTAATTTCAACCATAGTAGAGGACCTTTCTTGCCCAGGTGCACATAGTTGTTGCTTTACAGTGTGGTGTGGCCAGGGAGATTAGCACTAACAGGGTTCATCCAAATTGACACAGCTGGTCATTAATCCACGTCAGAAGTGTTCATAAGGACTTTCTGAACCTATTTGGTATGTGTAACCAAGGGATATTGTAATTGCATTGCGCAATTGTATCTGAATTGGGCCACAAATGGCTATGGCCAATCATTAAAGGCCATGCTGGCTGTGTCAATCTTAGGTATTCAAGGTTTTTATTGATGAAACCTTGCAAATCCTTCATGTAGATTCTACCTGTACATGACTGGTTACATTTGTACATACTTGGTAACTAGGTAATTGCCTATTCCCACACATTTGGCCAATTTCCAATTGGATTATCTAATCCACGCGCAGGGTTGGAGGTTTGAACCCCAATTGGGCCTAACGCTCAAACTATACACAACACCTCAATTAAAAGTCCATAATTGGTCCTTTCATATACAGTATGCATATATGTCAGGTAGTCACGTGTGTAATGTGCATGTGTGACATGTGGCTGTGGTCAATTCTTGCAAGTAATTGGTTCAAGGTGAAGGGGTAGGAATTTGGGGGTACTTCCAGTGAGAGACCCTACATTATTTGACATGAGAATTCAGTATATGACATAATATTCTAAGTTATCCTCAAGGTTTAGTAGTTATTCATACTTTTTGTGAAAAGTAGTTATTTATTTTAGTTTGAGGGTCCAGAACTTTGTTAATGTTTTTGCCTAAAAATAAGGTTTCTAGTTATTTTCCCACTTTTATGTGTTACTATAGTTACCTTACATTTATCCCTTAGTTTGTGTATGTTTTACTCATGTTTGTACTGATGTACTTACTGTTTTAACTATATACATAGGGTAATAATGTCTGTTTTAGTATTTTAATATTTGTTTGATTTATCTCTTATTGTTCAGTTACTTTGTCAGGTTGGCTCTGACTTAGTAGAAAGCTGAGAAGGTTTTTGGATGAAATATCTCAATTGCTTGGTAAAACTTTTTCATATCTGCTGTATATGGTGACAAAAATTCAACACTAGTGAGGAATGACAATCAACTTCTCCCACCATGAAAAAACAATTGTCACTTGATATCAAGTGACATCCGGCCAACTCCAGCCAGCTATCCACAATCTATCCAGACCTTTTCTTTTCCTAAAACTATGTACAGCCAATCCCATTTTTCTTGCGCGGTCGGGGGGCACCCCCGGACCAAGTTTTTCTTCAAAAAAAGTGCCACACAGCCTGTACAGCCGGACGTACAGGCCAAGGGAGTCGACTGGCTCCCTGCGTAGGCTCGGCAACTGCCTGCGGGTGCAAGCAGCAGCGCTCGGGCGGGATGGGCAAGGGGTAACCTTGCAAGAGGATTGCAACGGTGCTGGTCCCATCCTTCCAGTCCCAAAAACAAAAAAGTTAGCTTTTTGGGACTGGGGTGCTCTTTTTCATACAGGGCTGTATGGCCCAGTAAAAATGTGGCGTTAAAAGAAAAGAAATAAAAAAATGGAGCCGGGGGCGCCCCCCGACTCCGCAAGAAAAATGGGATATGCTGTAGAATGAATTCTGCTCAGTTTCAATGAGAACTGATCTATTTAATGGGGATCCCTGAACTTTGGTACAATGCACTACCAGAAAATCTGCTTCAACTGCCACCAGTTGACATGCAGTCACTTTGATTTAACTTGTGTTTTACTTGAATCTTACTCAAAAAAAACTTCAACCCAACTTCAATGCACAGTTACTGTGCATTGTGCACAGTGACTGTGCCAAAAAAGTTGTTCTGGATTAAATTGGAAGTAAAAGGGGAGTAAGATGGGACTAGCCTGCATGTCAACTGGTGGCAGTTGAAGAAGATTTTCTGGTAGTGATGGGAGCTGAGCAATGCCACAGTAAATGCCAAGCTCCTGGCCACCGTGAGCCCTGAACTGCACCAAAGTTGGCTATGAGCTGAACTGCTGAGCAGGCTGAGCTTTGCTGCAGTGAGCGCTGAGCTGACACTCATTTTTTGCTGATTTTTTTCAAAATGAACATCAAGAAGACCAAAATTAAATTAAGAGTAGGAATGGAGTAGCTTTGAAGCTGTAACCAAAGTTGAGTAATGTCACTTGATATCAAGTGACAATTGTTTTTTCATGGTGTTCTCTCTGCCTGGACATGCCATTAGTGAATTACATTCATCTCTCTGCCTGGACATGCCATTAGTGAATTAGATTCATTGTTTGGATGAGTTGACATATTAGATACTTATTGACAGCTGATTGAGGTCATTTTCAGAAGTGAGACTCAGATGGATGCAGTTTGACAATAAAGCACTGGGATTGCAGTTTGGTGGAAAAGTTAAGTTTGGTCATAATGTAAAGAGAAATTGAATGAACCAAGAAATATAATACATGCTACTTGATATGGATGAAGTTGATGTTGCCCGTTGAGCCCTCATGAGAATCTGGTTGAATATGTTTGAATGGTGTTGCTTTGCTAATTGCTCATGATCAGACACCAATAATTATGATGTGGTTCCTGAAAGGGAAGGACTTCCCTTCAACTCTGTAGGGGGCTATAGAGTCAGATCTGTAGATTTGAAATCAGATGTGTTGATTCAAAAGCTAATCTTACACCCCCCTGCAAAACTTTGGAAAAATAATTTAAAATTTGAAACACTAGATCTGAATCTGTAGCACCCTACAGAGTTGAAGGGAAGTACTCCACTGTAACAGGGCCTGACTCCTGATTTTTCTTCCTTTTTAATGTGAACTTTGAGCAGTATTGGTTGCATAGCCATTGCTTACTATTTCCCAACAGATCAAAAGTTCAAAATGAGGCCTCCCCAAGGCCTTCTCCAAGCTTCTTAACCAAGGTGGATTGAACTGTATTTACATCCATCTTATTTCATGAATATATGTCAGGGAAAATTGATGGCAATGGGGGGAAACAATGATGATAGGGGGAAACAATGATGATGATGGGGTAAACAATGATGGAGATGTGGGAAAATAAGATGGAGATGGGGGAAACAATGATGGAAACAGGGGGGTGAATGATGGATATGAGTGTCAAATGATATTTAGTAGCATTCTTTGAAGCTCCAAAATTATTGGGTAAATTCACCACTTACACACCAAAATGAATGCTTTGTTTTTCTCAGGGAGTTCTATCACTTTGGATTGGGATCCACACTGTACATGAAAAAATGGCTCAGCTGCCACCAGTTGAAATCCAGGATATTCCAATTTGGGGTTTAACAATTGAATTTTTTGTTTGCAATCCCCCCTAAACTTTTTCTTACTGGCCTCATTTATGATTTCCCATATAACATAATTTAGCCAAAATTTCACACCTCAGCTTGGTTCAATCACTTCTGATAACCTAGCAAGGCATTGGGGTAAATGATGCCAAAAGAGGGGATAGACTACATGATACATGACTCACATGAGCCATCATTATTTTAAGTACACAGCATTGCCGCAGCATCACTAAAAATTTCCAATGATCAATTGAAAAATATCCAATGAACCAAACCCCCCCCCCTCATCTACTTCTTTTTTCACTCAAAAGTTGATTTAGAACAAACTTTCATGCACAGTCACTGTGTTCAATTCATAGTGACTTTGCATTGAATGAGGTTGAGGTAATTTTTGAGTAAGATTAAAGTAACAACACAACACAGCCAGAAAATCTGGCTTGGATGGCCGCATCCAAGTTAATATTGGATGCAGCCATCCAATTCAAACTTGGACTGTTGCCAACAAGCAAATCAATGACCAATTCAAGATCATTGGCCCAGGTGTTTGGCCACCCAGTTTGAATTGGTTGACAATTTACTTGGTGGCACAGCACCTAAGTTTAAATTGGATGGCCACATCTCCAATATTTACTTGGATGCGGCTATTCACTCCAGCTTTGCTGGCACTAGTGCAAGTTGATCAGTTATTGAAAGATTCTGCATGTCAACTGGTGGCAGTTTTGCCAGATTTTCTTATATTTAATATATTGATTAGGGAAATACTTAGTGGACAATTGATATATGTTTGTACCTTCACATTGTGCGTGTCACGGTGGGAAAAGCTTGTTGCTGACAGGTGTGCTACTACATATTTATTTATTTATATTGTGTAAATATTTAAGTTGCAGGCGTGACAGCTTCTTGAGTGACAGCCGGGGGTGGTTATCTGGCTCCTCCTCCGCTGTGAGCTGTCGCTGTCAGTCCCACTTCGCCCCTTCTGCCACCAACCAAACCAACGGACTCAGCCATGCTCAGCCAAAGCAAGAAGAACAGGAACAAGAAGGTGCTTGCTTCTTCCCTGCGTGTCTCCCCGCGAGATGCCTCCTCTGACTCGCTTCTTTCCCTCGCACCTCTTCCGCAGGGTCTCGCTCTTGGCGCCGGTGCCAGCCCAACGTCGCTTGGTGGATCGAAAGCTGAGAAATTGCCTCCTGCTAATATTAGGTCAACCTCCCTCGCTGCCGATTCTTGTTCAGTATCCTCTAATTCAACAATTCCCGCCTCTCCTTCATCCCCATCCTCTCTAATACCTACTAGTTCGAACCGAACAGACTATCATGACAAACTAACCGAGCAGCTGGCCACCCTCGAGATTGGACTGGAATTCAAACTTGATCTACATGCTGAAGACCTCGAGCTATTGGGTGACCTGGGTGCCGGAAACGGTGGCACGGTCTGTAAAGCCACTCATCTACCCACTAAACTCATCATGGCCAGGAAGGTGAGTTTTTGTTTTGATCTTATTTTTTTTACTGGTATTTTTTGAGTCGTTCAATCCTACTCGCGCTTGATACTCACATTTGATCTTGACATCATTAAACCACTTACAGCTAGTTCATATCGATGCCAAACCATCAGTAAGAAAGCAAATACTTCGAGAACTACAAATCATGCACGACTGTCGATCCCCGTATATTGTCTCATTCTATGGAGCTTATCTTCAAGATCCACATATCTGCATGTGTATGGAATTCATGGATAAATCGTGAGTATTTTAGTCTTATGAATCAAATCGCGTCCACTTCTTGCACATCTCATGTTGTGATGAATTATTGTTCAATATGGATATTCAGTTCCCTTGACAATATTTATAAAAAGACTGGACCGATTCCCGAACATGTTTTGGGTAAAATCACTGTCGCCGTTGTTTCTGGTCTCAACTATCTCTATGATTCGCATAGAATTATTCATCGCGGTGAGTTAACCCTCCGATTATATGAGATATTTCATGAGACTTATACGATCTCATATGCCTTTCCGGAACATTAGATGTCAAGCCATCCAACGTGCTGTTCAATTCTCAAGGGCAAGTCAAAATTTGTGATTTTGGCGTGTCGGGCGAGTTGATCAACTCTATTGCCGATACTTTCGTGGGTACAAGCACATACATGAGTGTGCGTACAAAATCAACCCCATATCTCCCATCATTCCATGCTCAAGTCCTTGAATTTTTTTTCTGTCCACAATTATGTAGCCAGAGCGCATTCAAGGGGCACAATACACGGTGAAATCCGATGTATGGTCGTTGGGAATCACGCTGATTGAATTAGCACTAGGAAGATTCCCCTTTTCTGAAGAACCAGACGATTCCGACGACTCGGGTACCGAGGAGCATACATTGAGTCCGACTAAACCATCTGGTCAAAACGTTCAACTCAGCTTAGACGCCGCTTTCCAGAAAAGGGAGGAACGCGATCGCCAAAGGCGAGAGAATAAGCGGGCAAAGAAGGAACAAGAAGCCCTAGAGCGTGGTGCCGATTCCAGCCAAAGTCAGAAGAAGAAAAAAGGTGCAAGTGGGGTTAGTTTGGAAGGTGGATCCGCCCAAATGAGTATCTTGGAACTCCTCCAACACGTTGTCAAGTAAGAAATCATTTTTCTGCTTGCACCATCTCGTCAGGTGAATCTCGTTCTGGGCAAGGCTGACTTGAATCCATTTTGTTTATCAAGTGAACCCGCACCCAAACTACCCGCAGATCGATTCAAGAAACATACATGCGACTTTTTGGACGCTTGTCTACTCAAAGAGCACGATGCAAGGCCTACACCGAAAATGTTGACGGATTTCGAATGGTTCAAGGTGGCCACTCAAGATGAAGTCGATCTGGTTCAATGGGCTAGTACTCTGAAATTGTGACAATCGCCCACACGTTTCTCTTGAACGACTTTCAACTTCAACAAAACTCAATTTATTTTTCTTTACTCAATCAAACTGTATGTGGTTTTTGATTCAATCTTTCTTTCGATTGAAAAAAAAAGGAGAGCTGGGAATAGTTTATTGTGAACAAATCAAAGTAGAATTGGCTATAACTTGTAACCGATAAATATTGAGACTGTATGTCTCTTCCCTTCTGTTACCTCCTCTTGTTTAAACGATAGTCTCTACATTACCCTTTCCCCTTTTATGCACAATTATTTATACTTTTCTTCCTCCATCTCTTCCTTTTCTCCCAAGGCATCATGTTCCCTCTTTCCCCTCCAGGTCCTTTTGTAGAAACACTTCTCCTTTTTTTGATACTTTTTACTATTTGTTATTTCTAATGCCATCTCTATTATTTGCTTGCTTGCTTTTGTCTTATGTGAGCTTATGAGATTTCTTTTTCATGTAAATGTTTTTTTTGCTTGTTTTTTGTCTACTCGTCCATGCCCCACAAACTACAAATCTAAGGGCAAGGTGAATTGACTGTGAATTACTGGAAAGTGGGCCAAAACAAGCTTGCAGCCATGTGAAAAAGCCAGAACATGTGCCATGAGCTGAGGTGTTGACTTTTGACGGTTTTGGTAGGGGAAAGTATCAAAGAGCTGTTGGGCATCTTGTTCAATTCTTCTTTGACCATTAGGATTTCAGAGTCTGGGGCGGTTAATGTGAAGAAAAGCACTGAAGAAGACAGCAGCTGATGTAGTCAAGGTTATCAAGTGTGCATGTGACAGATCAACAGAAATGAAATCTGGGTTGTTTTTGACATTTGTGAAACACCAAATTCAAGGGTGTTGGCCAATAGTACCTTGGGACAATCATCACCACCATTCTTCCAAGAACAGCCAGAAATCAAAGAGTGTTAATCCGTTACCTAAAATCAATCCATGAGTCCTGTCTGAATGTAAGCATTGATTAATGGCACACATGCACCACACTGGATACACAATTGTGTGAGTTAGCACATAAAATAATTTTAAATTTCACATGTCTCATGGGTGGGACACACAGACAGAATCAGTGAACTAGATGAACTAATTGCAAAAAGACAACGGAGGCCCCGTAAAACAACAACAGATCAGACCAAAAAAAAAGAAAGAAGAACAAACCCCTGAAGAAATGAGAATACAAGTGGAAATTCATGATATAAGTGCATATATAGGGTATATGTGGTCTAGTCCCCATACTGGTCTAGATCCAACGTCAAACTTTTAGTCCCGCCCCATTCGTTGTCTCTATAAATGCCAACCAAGCCGGATGCTTTCTCGTAGAATGTGCCTTTCAAACTGATCACCACAAATTGCACCGACTCGCCTGATTTCTTTCGCACGTAGTCCGCAATCTGCCTCACGTTGCTGTTGTCCAACGCCGCATCCACTTCATCCAGAACAAAAAAAGGTGATGGCTGATAGCTGTTTTATAGGTCAACCAATGTAGTGGAGGGATCCAGTTCGAATCAATAAAGCTATCATCGTGGACAGCTGTCATATTGAATAGAGCGCTAAGTACCTGTGTATTGCAAACAGGAGTGCCAGAGCTGCCATCGTCTTCTCTCCTCCAGAGAGTTGCTCGACATCACGATAACGTTTTCCAGGTGGCATTGTGCTATATTTGATTCCATGAAGATACGGCTCCTAGATGATATCGCAAGAAAATCAGCATGTTATAAAAATCCAAGGCTCTGGGAATCTACAACCTACTTCGAGGTCGTCTAGCTCAAGATAGGCCTTTCCGTCATTTGAGACCCCCCGGTCATTTGCCACTCTTCCATCGTTATAATCTCCTCTGGTTAATTCTCGATAAACTTCATGAATTGCGTCTTTGATATGAGTATAGGCTTGATTGAACAGTTTCACCCTCTGATTTCTAATTTCAGTGAATTCATCCTTCGTGGTCCTCGTCAATTTCCGAGCAGCCTCAAATTCTTTGTCATGCTCTCTCAATCGATTCTCGACTTCTTGTAATCTATCGTAGGCAAGTTAGATTTCTTATGAAACGAGAAGTAAGCGAGTGCAGAGAGGAGGGTTACTAACTTTTCCAAAGCTCGAGTTTTAGGAACCATAGCCTCGATCTGGGTGTTCAGCCTTGAGAGCTTGTCCATGAAATGTTGCTCTAGCTCAAGGCTGGGGTTCTAATGCACAAATGAGTCACACGTTCCAGCCTTTCCACCCAGCTCAAGATTATTTTTGTTCATCTTAGTTTCATCTTAGTTACGTACCTCTTTCTCCTCCTCGTCTAATTTTTCATAATCAATCTTGATGCCATAGTCACTCGGATCTACTGCTTGGGGCGTATTTTCACTCGAAGCTTCGTCTCCCCTTGCACTCTCTCTGACAACCTGGCAGCCCTAAGATTTAAGCCGCTCGAGTCAAAGAAGCTAAACTTGAGTAGAAACAAACTTACTTCGTCCATGGGAACGCGTTGCAGAGATCCTTCAAGAATAGGGAGCGAGATACTTTCTAACTTACAACGTCGGAAGATATTTAATCGATCGGATACAAGTTTCTCGATATCATCATTCTAAAATCATACACACCGCTGTCAGATTCGCTTGCAGATGACTGACGACAAGCAGAATACACGCGTACCAAACCGCCGATGTCTCTAAGAGTTGCGTCCAAGGCTTTGTTTACTTTCGACAACTCCTTCTTAGCTTCTGAAACAATCGCTGATTTCGCCGATTGAGCTTGAATCAATTCGTCATGTCGAGAGCTTAACTGTTCAATTTCTTGATCAATTTCTTGCATTTCCTTTTGAATTTGTTGCTTTTTGACCGTAATACTCTCGAGACTTTTCAGAGTTTTCTCTGACGAAGTTTGAATGCTAGCTTGGCGCTCGGCTAGGCCTTCGAGTTGTTCTGTTTCAAAATTGATTCTGCACACCAATAAACATCACTATATCAGTGTAAAATCAGGGAGTCTGCGCCCGCAGCATGAGCCCAGAAATAAAACTACGCAGTACTCAACTGATGTTGCAATTTGGAAACAGTGGTTTCGAGACGTTCTTGCTCCTCACTATTCTTTTCTTGAAGCTGTAGATGGTGACCTTCGTATTCACGAATGTTTGCAACATTGATTGATTTGCAAAAGGATTCAAATATTTTATCTTCAACCTGGTTAACTGAATTTTGCGCTTCTTGTAGTGATGTGAGCTCGGTTTTTATGGCATCTATCTCTGCGTTGGCCTAAGGAAAGAGCAATGTCATCGGGATAAGCAACTGAGAGGTGATGCTAAGGAATTCTTGGGAGAACATGGTCGGGCCCACTTTTTCGTCCTTCTTTTGACTCAAAACCTTCAGCTCACTCAAAATACCAGCGAGGGTAGTTCCACAGGCCAGCTGTACAGTCACGGTAATTAGTAAGACGTTTCAAGCAACTAGTGGGATTATATTTAATTACCAGATCATCCTTAAGAAATGCCAAGCTTGTCTCCAACCGAGATATGTCTGCGAGCAAAACATCGTCGTTGTCTCGCGGAGCATTGCTACTGTTTTCTTTGATCTTCGCCAGAATGTCTTCTTGCGCTCGCTTCAAGCCTAACAAGAAATTATCAGATGAGCAAGCAATCGGGACCTGGGAATCGCACAACGTACCTTGAACCTCTCGTTCGTCGAATCTACGCGAACCGTCTAAACCAGTCACTCCCCCGCTCATGTTCCCCCCTTTATGAATCACGGTACCGTCCAACGAGACAGCTGGGTTGAAATGAAATGCTATCAATAACCTATCCGTATAAAGATTGCGTGCAACTTACTTACCCTTAACTTCATTCCCCTTGTCATAAACGACATGTCGAGCGATTTGTGTGGAGTCACAAATAATCGTGTTTCCGCAAGCGTAATGCACTGCTCTCTCATAAATGGGGTCATGCTTAATTAAATCGATAGCTAAGCGAGCACCGGTTGCCAAGTTTCGAAAACGTTCGTTGACGGGATTCACTTTGATGGTATCAATAGGAATAAACGTAGCAGAACCCAAACGTTGTAGTTTGAGATACTAAGCAAGACCGTCCAGTCAGTTCTCTCGTGTGTTCGGAGAATCGCAAATTAAAATTGTTAGTACCTCGACACAATCAAATGCGGTCTTTTGGGTGTCTACAACAACAGCGTTGAGATTCCGACCCAAAACAATTCGAATCGCCACATCATGCTTTCTTGCTACCGGGCTGCAAAGGTCTTGTAAACGACCACTTACACCTGTAAATTACAGTTTCAGCTAGCTGCTAGCTGCCAAAATTAAGTTCAGCAGCCAAGCATACCTGTGAACATTTTGCGCAGCTTTTCGACCATGGTTCGTATGCGCATTTCGGAATCGGTCTCGCGCTGAGCAGCCCCAGCCTCGCTGATCTTTTTGAGGCAATCTTGAAGCTTTTCTTTGAGCTCGGTTTCCGTTTGACTACAACCCCCACCGTCCGATGGTAATGTGAAAGGAAAAGGGTCAGGCCCAGGTGAGGTGGGGGTCTGGAATATGTAGGCAGTAAGTGAGAGACAAACGCTCGGCGTGTCCTTTCCGCTTGCAGGTCATGAAGCTGTTTTTTCTTCTTATTTAACTCGCGAAGCACTGCGTCGATTTTGTTTTCGGTCTAATTCAACAGCGGGGTCAGCCATGTCCTATTGGATGGGAGCAACGATTTACAGTTTACCATTGTTTTTCTATTTGTTTGGGCATCGTGCTCTTGATCCAATTTGTTGTATCGAGCTTGGACTTGTGCAAGTTGACCTTCTAATTGACTCAGTTGAAATGTTTTCGTTTTGAGATCTCGGTTGATAGTTTTGATGCGTTCATGTTCTTGAGGACATTCATTTGCACACTTCGCTTTGCTAAAAAGAAAAAGAAGAGAATACGTCAGTAGATTCAATTACTTAGACTGTCTGACATAAACGAGAGAAATAGATGTCACAGTGCTTGGTATTCTTTTAGTTTATCTTCGGATATTGATATGTTGCGATTAGTAGACTGTTGCTTAGCTATGCGCGAACAAAAGTTGGGCAGAATTCTCGTCAGTGTGTATAACACAGTAGGATCAATTGTAATCTCAGGTACCGTAGAAGTTGTCGCGAGCTTCCGTCACAACGGTTAGTTGCCGGCGGAGGGTGACGAGTTGTTTTTCCTTGGCCGCCTTCTCGTTACTGAGAGTAACCATGCTTCTCTCTTCGTTACCTTTCTTTTTCTCCAAATGTTTCAATTTTTCTTCACAGTCTACGAGTCGAGGCAACTTCTCTTCTTCCTTGTACTTTTCTTTTGATTTTAACTCATTCTCGATCTGAGCTACGTCTCTAGTAACGTGAGCAAGTTCCCGCCGAGCAGCAGCTAGCGAGCGCTCCAGCTCGGCCGCTTCAGCACGCATAGGTCGCAGGGTTTCATTCTTGGACTCGATAGATTCTAAATTTTCGCTCATTTGAGACTCGATATGAAAAAGTTTCCAAAGTAAATGGTGGATTATGGCTTCATCCTAGTTACGATAGGACGAGTCATTAGGGCGCTTCTTTCGTGAAGACGCGTTGAAGATTGAATTTACTGACACGTTCGCGACACAGCTGATCGTATTTCTCCATTTCAGTCTTCTGCTGTTTAAAATCCTTAATCTCTGCATTAATGACCCGGCGTCTAGCAATCGTGTCGTTAGAGTTTTTCGATGCCGCTAAGTAAGCCGCTTTCTTTTTTTCATATTCGGGCGCCAATTCCAAAGATCTTTAGGGTGAGAAATCAATCATGTATGCTTAGATTATGTTTTTTTGGATGTTATGAGAATAAGGTTAGAAAGGTTACTGACCCACTAATTTGGTCGATTAATTTACTCAACGATTTAGGATTTTGGCTGGCAATAGCCTCGACGTCACCTTGAAAGACCAGAAAATTTCTTGCTTTTACGAGGATATTGTGGGATTCAAGAGTGGCCAAGTAGTCCTCCCATTTGACGACTTTTTTGTTGATCGTGTAAACGGATGAGCCTGACTTATCGGAGGAAACGGTCTAGCAAGTTCAGGAGGGGTGAGTTTGGGGTGATTTCCTGGCAGGGGTGGAGATGAGCCAACTGACGATTGTCCGGGAAAACCGATACTGCTGACCGTTCTTGTGATCAATGTAGATAGCGGTGACGGATGCTTTCTTTGGTTGCTCATGTGATGTAGACGAGTCGTCTAATTCACCCGCTTTGTAGATCAAATCTTTGAGTTGGGTTGAGCGTAATTGAGCCGATCGAACTCCCAAGACAAACGAGATTCTGGGAACAAACAATCAACTAAGTCAATCAGTGGTTTCAAGGCTAGTTCCAAAATCCAACGTACGCGTCCATCAAGTTACTTTTACCGGCGCCATTGGGACCGATGACAGCGGTGAAATGTTTGAATGGGCCGCTGCAAGATTACGAGATGAATTAGCCTTATGGGTCAGTGGAATGGATGATCGAAGTTGCGCACATGATCTGTACACCTGTGAAGATTAGCGAATCAAATCAGGAAAAATTGAACAATTAAATCTGGCTGAAGATGAAAAACAGACCTTTATAGGACCTTTGCCGCCACAAGAGCGATGCGACGAGGTAGCCGAACAAGAGAGAAGGCAGGTTTAGCAGGCCCAAGAGAAGAAAAGGGAAGAGTGATAGCTTACTTGAAGTTGTCCACTTCGACCGAATACAACGGCATCGTCAACGAGGGAAGAGAGCCCAGTGGTTGGCCGTAGGCAAGCCAGTGTGCTTGGCCAAGACAAAGACTGGTGCGCGCAGCGCGTCGCGACTCGACCGGCTGCGAATTACGCGCGCCACAAAAGCACCACAGCTTATATGTATTCATCTCCATGTGAAAACCGCTCAAGAGGAAATGGGAAGAATATAAAATCCAATTGCGAAGGCAAATGTGTTTCTATCAGAGCAAAGAAAATCAACCTTCTGGTAGCATTTTTTCTGCCAGATGCCAACCGAAGTGGGGGGCCACCAATGAAGATTGATGAACTTGTCTTTTACGCTTGTTTACTTTTGTTGGTCTTCCCACTCCAAATGAGAAAAGTCTCCCCATGATAAAAGAAAGGCAATACAGCATCCCTCTTACCTTAATAGCCAACCCCTCGTTTGCTGGAATTCATGATGCGCCGCCGTTGTATGCTAACCCAATGTCCAAAAAGGGACCTGTCACCCGGGTTTGAACCGGGGTTACCAGGAATTGCTCCAGGTTACTTGGATCAGAACCTGGTGTCCTAACCACTAGACGATGACAGGATTGGATGAGAGGATTCGAAATTTGCGGGATATAAACCAACAACAAGCAAAAATGGGCCTCGGCCGATGTGGACTCCCACGGGGACTTCTTGAGCAACCCTTGGACGCACACCGCCAGGATGACAGCACGGCCACCACTCACCTACACCAGAAACGAAACATCCACCGCGAACAGGAGAGCAAGCTCACCCTATCCGAACGAACGGACGGTCGAGTACGAAGTTGAGCTGAGGATTCTGAGTCACTCAGCGGAGAAAGCAGGAGACCCACCGATTGCGGAAGAAGAACTGGGCAGCCGCTCGGTTGGGCTAATCAACTCTTACCTCAGCCACTCTGACGATCGGGCAGTCACATTAGTACTGAACTTATCCGCAGATCATCAGTCAGCCAGTCGAGATCAAGAGTGTGCTGATGTTCCTGACCCACTAGACTGGGGGGCACCAGTCGACAGCTTAGGTGAGGACGCACTCGAACACTGCATACCACCAGTTGAGTGAATTCGGCTGGCGATGACTCAAACCCTGACTAATCTGCAAGTCGTTCCTCCCGCCTCATAGCCGTACCGCTCTCCTGTGATCTCAACCGCCGCGAGCGTACTGACAGCTGATCAAAGCCATACTAGCTCGACCGGCTTACACAAGAATTCCATCCGCGACCAGCGGGCTCGTCTCAGGATTATCAAGCCATGGCACCGTTTCACATCACTCAGCACCGCCCCAGATCCGACGTACGATCTAAAACGGATGTCCGACGCCGCTTTACCAGATTCCCAACGGCGCGGCTTTTGGCTCATCCCCGTTTGGAAAGCGAGCGTGACGAGCAGTGACTACTATGGCCGCTTCGGCCATCTGATCAGCCTGCCAACTTGGTCTCATCCTAGCTTATCCCTACCAACTACGTCAGAAATTCAGAACTATAGCACGCCAGCACCGATTATCTGGAATCCTACTCGACTGAGTTTGCTTTGGAAGGTGATCTGTATCATCTGCGAGAAACGAAGACTAGGCGATGTATCTGCGACAGCGGTGTGCGTACATATATACAACCAGCATACCTTCAATTATTCTTCCGCTCACCTGACTTTGAATCGTGGTTTCTTCAAATTTTAGGGCTAGTTCTCATGTCAAGGACATCTTACCATACACTCAACCCATCCCAGCTAACAGTGATCAAGTCTCTCTAGAGCCCGAGGACGCTATTGGGGACCATCTAAGGATCTGGTCTAGCCTTCAAACTTCTCTGGTGATCCGCAGAGTAATATCTGATATCACCATCAAGTCTGCCATCCAAGCTCACGGTACGAACAAGGAATCTTCAGTCCCGTTCCTGGACTTTCGCTCAACCCGAGAAGACCTGGAAAAACAGGCAGGAGACTATGAAGACAAATGGCTCAAGGACTGCGTGTTCATGTGGCTTGACGATGGTGGAATACCCAGAGGGTATGGATAAAACCTGAGAAACAGAAAAATCCATAAAAACTACAATAATAATCATGTGTAATTTGCGCCATAAGTGTGCTTGAAGGCTTATTCAAAGAGATGGTCCAGCAGGCTAAGTAGAATGGAAGAAACACCGCCAGCTCAGAGGAATGAAAGATCAGTATTCTCACCTCAGTTTCCTCTCCCATTACATTTTGTTGGTTCATTCTTCATCGTCAAAAGTATGATGTCTTCCTCTTCCATCATCAGATGATGATGCTTTCCTGTACTCAATCACCATTCCCTTGTCAATAATCAAATTTCTGATGCCTCATGCGCAGTCATAGTGATCATACCATTGTTCTCATGGTTGGTTTATAATGCTATCTGTTCCATTGATTGTATCAATATAAATCTGGTGGTTTCCTTATGTTGATGCCATTATTAGCATGTGATTGTACTTTGTTGTTCCTTAGCGATTTGTGAGCCAATCTGATGAGTCAACCCAAACACTGCTGTACTAGAGGAGTCATCAAACAACAGGATTGAGCATCAAATTGACCCACCTTCCTTGGAAACCAGTTCCAATGCCGTAGATCCTTGCTTCTCTGCCTGGGGATCTATCCCAGGTTGCTATCCAACTTTTAGCCAACCAGAACAGATGTTAGAGCCCATCAACAGAGCTCAATGGGGTGCCATTATATCCCTCCAAAGCTTAATAAACTATTGGATTGCTACATCTAGCAGACCTCTATGTAGCTCCCACAACAGACAGGGGCTTTAATTTCTGGAGAAACTCATTTAACACAACTTCTCATGATCTAAACAGCTGGCCACATTGTACAGTGCCTTGCCAGAAAGATCTGGTGCCCAGTGTCAGTACCCCAGGTCCCCCGCACCAGATCTTTTTGGCAAGGCACTGTAGAGTGCCTTGCCATATAAATCTGGCGCATTTTTTTGAAGTCTAGAAGACCAACCAAGATACGTCAAGTCACAAGTCTTGGTTGAGAGGAGTGTAAAATGGTTTCAAAAGAATGAATCTGAAAAAAATAAATCAAATTGAAAACTATTTGCTATTTATACACTTGATTCCTTTTCTGGCAGATTTTCAAAAAAAATTAATATTGTTTGAAAAAATCTGAAAAAAAAATTGGAGAGTATAGCCTGAGATGTGAGGGAAATCATGATAAATGAACAATTTTTGACCAAATGAAATATTGGTTCACAGTGGTCAGCAAAACAGGGACAAAATTGGAAATTCAGTGCCTTAACCCCTTTTGGGACTTGTAGATGCCTCACTCCACAGTATCTAAAAAACCTATCAGTAAATTTTTCAAATTTTTTCATCCATTATCATTCTTTTCAGATGTCCAGCTGTGGCCTCTAATTTTTTCAGATTTTTCAAACAATATTGAAGGTTTTTGAAAATCTGCCATGAATGAAATCAATCTTATAAATTTCAAATAGTTTTCAATTTCATTTATTTTTTCAGATTCATTCTTTTGAACCCATTTTGCACCCCTGAACCAAGACTTGTGACTTGAAGTATCTTGGTTGGTCTTCTAGACTTCAAAAAAATGTGCCAGATTTATATGGCAAGGCACCGTACAGTGGCCGGAAGAAAAAATTGGTGACATCTGTGACTTTCCAATTTTTCCCCGCAGGCCCTACTGTGAAATTACTCCAGGACCAATACACGAAAAAATCCACAACCTTTCAGTTCCTCAAACAATTACGGCTCTGTGCAGCTAGGATCAATCATACAACCGTTGGCATCATTGGTGTGTTTTTCATTTATTTTTATCCTTGCAATCAAAGATTTTCCAAACTGTTCAATAGCAAAAAAAATTGAAAAAATAAAGCTAACACTGCAATGTTCTGTCTCTCATTGGAATCACCTTGGGATGTGTATTCTCTACCATTACAACCAATTTTTGTCTTCTCAAGTGCTGTCCTTCACTTACAACATTTTTTCTTGTATCAACATATTTTTTTCTTCCGGGGACTGTAAATGCAGCACTATCACATACATGTCACAGCTCTGTCATTTTAGAAGGAGAGACATAGAGACTCAGCTCCCTTCTTCATCTTGCAAGCTACTTATATCAAGATCCAGAACCCCCTGAATGTGTGTGTACTTTCCTTCTCTCTCGTAGCCACAGTCCTAACCTGAAACTAACCACAGTTTCAACCATTTTACTACTATTTTACTGTCATGTGTGGGCGTTCCAAATCAAAAAAACCAATGGTCCTAACATGAAACCAACCACAGTTTCAACCATTTTACTACTATTTTACTGTCATGTGTGGGCATACCAAATCAAAAAAGACAGCCTTAACCAAAAGCCAGCCTTAACCAAAAGCAGAAGACCTTAACCAAAAGCAGAAAGCCTGTCTGATCACCTATTACTCTTCTAGGAGGTGTAAACCATATCTCCATGAACCACTGTGTGACATTTTGTCTTGTTGAGTTTCTAGTTTGAAGAAAATTCAAATCCATTCTCAATCTCCCTTCTGTTAGAGTCGTTGAGTCTTTTTTCTCTGTCTGTCTGCTTTCACACCTTCTCACCACATGTCACAGATTCCCAGTGTACTTAGTGACTGGAGCAGCGTACGTGGAAGGCTTTCCTCATCCTTCCACTGACACTCCACATTGTGTGACGCTGCTCCAGGTACGTCCATCATTAGTCTTTTCTTCTTCCTTTTCCTTTTCCTTTTTCTTTCTCTTCTTGATGCAATACCATCCCACCACTGACACTCCACATTGTGTGACGCTGCTCCAGTCTGTTTGCCTCAAGACCTTCATCCCTTGTGGCACTCATATTCAAAAATTCTTCAATGATCTTTTTGAAAACTAAAAAATCTTCAGGCATCTTGAAGAAGAATTTTGATTGGCAACATAGCTAGAGTATCACTATCAACATAATTGGCTAATGCAACCAAGTTTAACTTGGTTGAGTGCAACTCAGATTAACCAGAATACCAGCCTCAACTGCCCACTTATGCCAGCAGTGCTATACGTGAAATCAGTTCTTTTGCATAAAGCATTACTTGAGTGAAACATAAATGAAGAAGTTCCTTTTCCAATATGCATCTCCCCAGATATGGTAACAAATGCAACTTCCCACTGTTTTATCAGGCTTTCAAAAACTTGTTTTACTTTTCCATTTTTCTTTTATCATCTGATGAAAACAAGAATATGTTATCTGTACTTGAAGGAAAAAAAGAAGCAAAAAAACCAATATATTTGATGAAATGAAATTTAAAAAGTTATGCTACCAACATGGCTCCAGAATCTGGAGCCATGTCACATATAAACGTAAGCAAATGTCAACTGTTCATGGCTTTTGTAATAGGCTGAACTTTCAACTGCTGATAGCCTCTGCATTAGGTTGAAATTTCAACCGTTGACGGCACCTGCGTTAGGTTTTCCCAATCCATGACGAAACCAGAAAAAATCAGCCAAGAAGCCAAGCGTTCATAGGTTCATACAAAACACAGTATTCGAGACAAAATATAAGACTCAAGAGCTACAGCTGCGGGTTAGCTCAAAAAAAAGTAGGAAGCACTATTCTGAGATCTGACGCGCGGTGCAGCCGCGGTGATACATACTCTTGCACGGGGGAAATCCATTCTGTCCGACAAAAATTGGAATTGATTTACATGATATAACTGGTAAGCGGTGCAAATGAACTTGGCCAGGCCTGATGTATGGTCATGGCGCATGTAAATGGCTAGCTTTGGTTGTATCATGGCTGCAACTTCAGCTCATCTTGAGCCCTTGTTGGCTAGTTCGTGACGACAGTGGCCAAAGCACTTCTATGAGTTGACTCAGTCATTTAATATCTGTGATCCTGCCTCACGTATGTCTTCATAGACACTCCTCCAAGTTCTCCTAGAAGTATTTTAAGTTCCGATCGGCAACCCAAAGTCAAATGACATATAGGGCGTTTGAGGTGTAAGGTATGTCATGTGACATCGTCCAGACTTACCTGCGACCTGGCTCCAAACTGCAAGCGGCGCCCGTCCGGACTCCGCCGGGCATGGAAAGCGGATTGACATCTGTTGATTATAAGATCAGAGGTAACCTCAAGGGACTTGCTTCGACGAGATGGAGATATACCTCCCCTGATCAATCACTAGGGCCGACTGACGAGTTATATTTGTAGGAAGGGGTCAAAATCCTACAGGCATCTGCTTCAATTCATCATGCGATTGTTTGTATCGTCGAACATGTTGCGGCAGTGAAGCCATACACATGTATTAGTGGTACTTGAAGCCTGGGCCCCACCTGTTTCCTCATGAAGCCGAGCCGCAGTGAAGTTAAATTTCAATTGTTACTTGTTCTAACGCCCTTTCCCCCGGCCTTGCGTAAATGTCCACCTTGTATCCAGCACGGTAGCTTTCAAGTCAGTCAAAATGGCCAGTTGAATTGGCTGATACTGGTAACTGATCCGACGATATAACGTTGTATCAGGAAGATTATAAACATGCCACATCGCAAAAGGGGTCAAGTACTATGATTGTGCACGAAAAACCTTTGGAACATTAATGATAATGTATTATTTTACTATAATTTTGCATTCCTTGAGAAATCTTTTGCCCAGGTTCCTACACAGCCCATCTTCCTCAGAACTCTTCTCCACTGACTTCAGATTCATGATTCCTCCTTCATCGAGTTTGAGATGCAGAACATCATCCTCTCACGCGTGTGATGAGCGACTTGAGCCGGCACTAAAAGACCATTTATTGTGTCGAAACATCTCAACAACGACAAGCTCTATGCCATCCCCGTCAGTTATTCCTTGTTTTCAAGAAGGTGATATTCTAGAATTGGGGATAAATGAAGACACTTTTTCCTCATCCATGAGCTGTTGGGACCTTGACCTCAAAGACACCGGATTGATCAGGGATGGGAGTGATCTGGATTGCCTAGATGCTAGTAAGTCCAGATTCCGACTAAAAATTTGCTAAAATGAATATTTCTTCTTTTATCTTATATCTGTGCTGCTCACAGGTGAACAATCTTTGAAAGAAGACTCTGATGTTCTTAAAATTCCACCGATTTCCACTTGCCTGCCAAGCTCAAGCTCAGAAATATTTCCTCGGACTGATGCCTCAAGTCTCATCTCAAATTCTGTGAATCTCAACAGAATTGCTACAGTCAAAGTGCCTACATCGGATTCAAAGGTGATATTAGAAAAAAACAGCGAAGAACGCAAAAATCAGCTCCGTTCGTGCATGCCGTATGACTTATCAGTGGAACAGATAGCAAATAGTGAACCAGCTGGCAGTACTGAATGTCAAAGTCAAAAATGCGTGAAAAGTATGGATGGCGCCCAAGAACCCTGGTTCACGAGTGGCTGGGATGGCAGAACTGTCAGTCCCAAGGACGCATTCTTGGATTATGATCACGTTTATACAAAACTGGAGGACGAAGCTTCACGGCGCGCCAGCCATAGCTGGATAACCAATAGTGCTATAACAATGAACCATGTCAAAAACCAGACCATCGTTAATCTCACAGGCAATCCGCACCGTCTCATAGATGAAAACGTCCTTGCTTCACATTCATCTCATTCCCACTCGAAGCAACGCCTTGCTATCAATACAAACGAACCATATTCCTGCAATCAAAGCTCAGGAAAACGAGGTTTGAAATCAACCGATGACTTTGCAGCTTCTCAGTTTAGTCTACCCCCTCAATGCGTGCCAAAAAATGCCATACGTTGGACGCATTACAGCACAACCCCCGCCTCTCCCTTGAATCACCAGACACAAAATTCTTCCGCAGGTAAAACCTCGGCACCCGGCAATATCCTCAAAACGCCCAATTCTCTTGAGCTCGATGTAGCCTTGAAGGGCGGGATGCATGCTTCAGGTCATAGTAGCTTGATAAATCTGAAAGCCGGAGAAGTACCTACTTCTAGCCCAACGAAGGTGTTGATCGGTCAGCCAACACGGGTTACACCCAATTACGAAGAATTTTCTGCTTCTTCCGAAGAGGAAACGAGCACTCTGGAAACAGAGCCGACCGCTTCAAGATTCGAGGAGAATATTCAGCAACTCATGCACGAGTCCTCACCAATCACGCATTATTTAGCTCTTGAGACGGACAGCCATGAATCTCCTCGCGGATGTGAGAAATTTGATTTGTCAAGCTGCGTAGATACTTCGAGAAAGGAACCACGACGGTCTAGGACTACAAAGTACAATCAACTAAATGTTGTCATCGATGATTCAGCTAACAGTGCGTTGGATTGGACATCGAGAATTCAAGTAGAAGAAGTTACTGTCAAGACTTCCCCCAAACAGGAAGAAATATCCAGCATCAAATCACAATCACCAGTTGAAAAAGCTGTTTTCAATGAAATTCACGGAGGGGTTAAAGGTCAATCGATAGCCGTGGCTAGTGCCGATAGTCTCGTGGATTTAACGGAAGATGACAATCTTACAGCTGACGATCAGAGCTCTCAAGAGAGAGAAAGTTACGATATATCTCCAGCTTCTTCGCTCAAGCGTGCCCACACAGGTCGCCAGAGGCAGACCTGTCAAAAAATCGCTAAATTTGATCTCATGAAGGAGGAGGATTGCATCAGAAAAGGCCGAAGAGCTACGAGTAAAATCCATTACGCCTCAGCACCATATTCAAGAGTAACTAGAAGCTCCATAGGGCATTCCAGCGGCAAAGGCACAGGGGAAGCTCTATTACATTCCCCACCGATCAATACCCCTAGGCGCGGCTCTCGCAAACCCTCAGCACGTACAGCTCAGACTGGCTGTTTGACCACATCCCGTCGTTCACAGAGTCAAACTCTGGGGAACACACTGGATGACTCGCCTGGCCATACCAACCCGACGGGCCCTATCATGTGTGGCCACGTCGACGAAAAGACGGGGGAAAAGTGCGAAACTATGTTCAAGCGACCATATGATCTTGCTAGACACAAGGAGACAATTCATGATTCAGAGGGCCCCGAAGGGGATCGCAAGCCTCAATGGAAATGTGGTCAATGCGGCGGGAGTTTCAGTCGCAAAGATGCCTTGATCAGGTAATAATTTTAGATTTTGTTGTTGAGTATTATTACAAGACATTTGACCAACTCTTATCATCTTTTAGACATTGCAGGACACGGAACCACTGAAAATCGCGACTACAGAACTTTTTCGATGATCAAAAATCAGTTGGATTGTGCATCATGCACATTTTCAGCACGTCAAGAGACACTACTGTCATAATTTAATGCGCAGGTAATTCATACGTAGCAAATCTAAAGCAAGAAATCTCAAAGTAATTATGTGTGTAATACAAAAAAGTCTTCAACCAACATTTACATAGAAGGCACAATTCTCCCTTGCTCAGTACCTGTAGAACACGCTCCGTGGAGATTGTATCTGTACTTCTAATCAAAATATTTATCTACTTCTATAAGAAACAAGGCATCCCTCACCGCTCGACTGCGCCCAGGTATGCTTGATTTCTTCTTTCTGTATACGTGTGTAAACTGGAAGTATGTTTTCAAATAAATTTGCGGTGATAATTCAACCTTTGATTGTCACAAAATTTCTCATTGACGGCAAGCACAGAAATACCAATACAACGTTGGTTGCACTGGGAGCTGAGAGGGATGGACTGTTTGAGAAAACTTGTCCATGAAGCTGGGTTAAAAGGTTGCGAATGGCCCCGTTAAATTGTCTGAGGTGCAAATTATCTGGATCAACTTAAAAATTAAAAGAAAGAATGTTTTTCTCGTGTGACTGCATCGGTTAAAGGCGCAGATGTGGAAGGGAAGAATTAGTGAATGGAATTCTTTTTACGTACGCACCCGGCTTCAATGGCCATATTGATGAAGTTTTCGCATTTATGAAGATCCTCCTTGTCTGCTTGTTTGACACGTGGGGATAGCAGGTTTGAAGAAGTATGAGCAATGTTTTTTTGCCGGCTGGTTGCAGACTGCGCGAATATCACACATTGCTAACTGCAAGTGCTGCTAATCCCAACGCGCACTGATGAAGTTGACGCTTAAAGGCATTGGCCAAATGAAGCTCCTTTTTCAAATTCGGAAAAACCAGCGAGCCATCGCCGGATCATGCTGATCAATAACCCCCTCCTGATCATACTGGAAGTTGAAAACTGTGTGAGGTCGGTGGTAAGCTCGGCAAACGTAGAGCTCCAGAGCGGCCAAGGACACCCACGTACCCAAATGATAATAATGGGTGAGTACAACGGTGATATCGGGGTACAAGAACGCCAGGATGCTTTCTGGCCGGCGAAGTACAGGAGATGTGCTTCCAAACATGTTTGCACTCTCTGCCAATTTGCAAGAATCGCGACTTACTCGATCAGTGATTGGTTGAGTCTTATCGTTCCGAGCCGGTCTGTGGGAGTTGATTTTGAGCCTTAAAGCAGGTTCATCGAGCTGCTCGAAAGGGCCTCGCCTCGCTCATCAATTTTGATTCATTGAGGCCAAGCCAAATTGCCGCGTGTACATATGCTTGACAAGGCTCGACGGCTTTCGGACGGATTTGGCCCTGCACAATCGTGCCCATCGGGAGTGGCCTCATACTTTTCCATACATTTTGGCCCTCCTGAGCCGCGGCCTTCTACAATTTGGAGATCCCTCAGCCTTCCCAGAAGACCACCACATGTGAACGTTGTGCGCCAGGGACTATTTCTGAACAATCAAGAGATGCTGCAAACAGTAATACCTCTTGTAGCGCATCCTTCGGAGTCCAAAGATTTTCCTCATGGAATCCTCATCACCGTAAACACATCTTTGGAGACACAGGACAGCAGCAAAACACCATGTAACTTTGTAACAGGTGTTTGCAATCAAGTTCTTCAGTAACGTCGCAATTAAGGCTGTGCCCCGCACCGCCCCACCCGGGTGGTCCACCCAGGGGTCGGAATTCGGGTTGGGATATCAATACCCCCCGAACCACCCAGGTGGTTTTGACAGTGACAGTAAGGGCGTCAGAACACAAGGGGGAAAAAAATCTTCATTTTGGCAGTCCTGATTGAATTTTTAGGCTGATATTTTGTGTACATATAGGTTGTATTTACATGACTTTTTTTTTGTTTTGCATGCTTTATGATTGAAAAAAGAAAGTTTGTAGAGGACATGTGGGATTGAACAATCCTATAATGGACCATTGGGGAGCTGATACCATTCCTTGACACAGAGGAGCTCTTCAACACTCTGTGGCTTGAGTGATGATTGCTGCCATTATAATCACCTATGAAACGCCAGTGGACCCTAACTTAATGAAGCCCCTCGTGGATTCGGAGGGCAGGTGGAGAGGGACTTGATTAAGTTAGCAGTGGACCGCAGTGAGCACAAGGAAGAATGGTGGGAACGAGGAAAATGAGCTAAGGAGAGTGAAGCAAATAATCACCTGAATAGGTGGGAACAAGAAGTGACTGGATGAGTGAGGAAGGAAGCTGAGAAGGAAAACAACACGGATCATGAGGAAACTAACTCCAACTGAGCAAACATAATCAGTAGAGAGAAACAAGCTTCCGAGATGATCCACCTTTCCTGAACCCTAACCTAATCGGACATCCATGTCAGATCCGGAGTTGTCGCGACACTGTCACAGAAAATGGCGGCCAGATCAGTTAGGCAATTTGGAAGACCCGTCAATGGACCCTGAATCTTGGTCAATCCTTTTGGAAAAACAGCTTTGGCGCCATGAAGATCGGTTAGGCATTTTGGTCCAGAAGCATCGGAGCCCTGAAGACCCGCCAAGCCGTTTTAAACCACTGAATGGAGCCCCCAGAATTGGAGATTACTGATCATTCAAAAAAACTTCATAAGCACCTTACAGATCGTTTAGAAGCTTTGGAACAAGAGGTTTGGGACCACGGAAAAGAGTTGGGAAGATTGGAACGGCAGTTGCACTCGGGCGCTGAAGTGGACCAATATGGAGAAGAGTTGGATAGATCGGAACAGCAGCTGCAACCGGGCGCTGAAGTGGACTATGGAGAAGAGTTAGCCAAATTGCAACAGCAGCTGCACCCGCACGCTGAAGATTCACCAGGCCACCTGAGACCACTAGATGGGCAACCTACAGCTGAGTCAATCCGTTTGGAACAACAAGATATAACTCATATAATGGAATTCAAAAAACGGGTAGGAGTCAGACGTTTGATGGAAGAGTTTTCGAAGACTCTAATACCAATATTCAAGCACGGAGGGGTTTTGAAGGACCCAAGAGTCAAGCTCAGAGAGCGGTTGAGGCATTTGACACATTAACTGGCCAAGGACCATGAAGAACGACTAGTCCGTTTGGAACAACTGGACCACCGCCCTGAAGATGAGTCAAGCATTGCGGGAGCACTCGCTAGTACTGGATCGGCGCCCTGAAGATTGGTCAAGCCGTTTGGAACAACTGATTGCGAACCACAAAATTATGTAGGCCGTGTGGGCGTTTAAGCCGTTTGGATTGGCCACCTGATCAAGAACGTCGGGATTGGGATCATTTCCCGGTTTGGGTCTGATCTAAATTGATTGTGAACTTCTTCAATGTACTAGCTACATATTTGAAAGATAACCCTTTCTTCACAATTTCAAAACGTCTCAATCATCACTATCTTCCTTTGAATATCATGTCCAATACATTTTGCTCTGATGAGTGCCCCACTGCTTCGAGACATCCTTGCACGATAGGAAAACACCAAATCAGCTTCACGGAGCACGAGAAAGACTATATCAAACAGAGTCAATGTTAAGATTAGGAAAGGCCCCCCACAAAACATACTCACAAGCAATCTGATCCGGAAGAAAGGAACCATTAATAGAAAAAAATGAGAGAAAAAGAGGTGGACTGTGAGAATGGGAAATGCACACAATTGTAGGGAATAAGTTTAAGGTTGTCATGATGAAGAGACGTTGAGCACTGCATCAATAATTTAGTCTTTTAACCTCTTTTTTTTTTTATATCAGTGGACAATTTGTAAGATTGGTAATAGTGAGAATTACTCCCTACCTTTCATTCACAGGCTGTGGATTGCTAACATATGTTTCACTGTCAACAATGGTCTTATATTCAGCCCCTCGCATAACACGCTTTCCAAGGGGTTGAGGCTGAGAGTCGGGGGAGGCCAGTTCACTTGATGATGATTATTTGGTCTTTTGCTTTGAAAACCTTGACATATTTTAGCGGTGTGGATGGGTGCACGTGATCGTGCATGAGAATGATACATAAGAGTGTTTGCTGTGTCCAGGGAGGTCTTCTGGCTTCTGATACCTGTGATAATAGGCACGAGCCATAATAGGCACGAGCCATGGTTCATATATTTATTTTCATCCACCTCTTCAATCAACCTCGCAGATGGCTTGTCTTTGTTTGGGAGATGGCAGTCGGAGGGATGAAGACTATCAAATCGTGGTTGGGAAGAGCACTCCCCATCAAGACCATGGTTGACAACAAAGTGCAACGTCCACTCTTCACTTAATGAAGGTGGCTCGAAAGTTGGACTCGGGGTTAGTCAAGGCCGTATCCGCCTTCTCTTGTTCTCCAAGCAAGACCAGATGCTGATCATATTCAGCTTCCAAACGCTGATTTATTGGCAGACCTGACTTGATTCCAACGGCAATTGGCACACGTCGATCGTGCACGTATTATAGATCATCTTGGGCGAAAGAAATCAGATTTCTTCTCCTGAATCATTGACGTTGACAAACGGCTCCTTCACACAGCCAGCCACCTGGTTGACCTGTTTGGGGTAAGTGATCCATGATGATGGATTTGCTTATGAGCAATCATCCTGTCCAGGTGAAAACCTAGCTGTGATCACACCATTAATCCCACTGAGTGCATGTTCCTGGGTGACTCAAGGATTGCAATTGGTGGATTTTTTGAGAGGAGTTCCACTTCCTTTTTTGCTTGCTTGACGGTACGTATTCCGGGCTTGCTTCCTCTCCAAAAGATGGAGTGCACAGAGGGGGCCTTAATGCAATCTGAGGTTTGTGGGCGCTGCTTGTGTTAAGTTCGGGGTTTTATGAAGTCAGTTCACCATTCCCCATTCCGCCCAATATCGTTGCCCGTTTCCTCACCAGTCACGCGGGTTTTTCTTTCTCCCAGTAAGATATTTATGTATTCGTATCCAGCGTTGAATCAGATTAAGAACCACCCGGTGAAAAACCCCGGTTTCTGCAATCCAGTTCACGGAGGGGACGAAGGCCGCGTGATTGACATCCATGATGGCTATGTGGCACCGTCGATAGATGCCAGTCTTTGTTGAGACGAGACGGAATCTTGTCTCTAGAGACTCAGAAAAAACTCCAACGTTGTAGCTATTTACGTAAAATATATGTCAGACGAAACGCACCTAAACCACACACAGACACACACACAGAAAAAGGAGACACGCGGAAAGTGTTCCCCAGCAAATCCCAGAATATGTATAAAGAAAAAAAAAACAGTGGGGAGGTGAACGAAAGAGACCAGTGTAGTGAGCACGGCAGCCACAAACAAAAGGAAGGGGGGGTGGGGGAATGAGGATGATCGGGGTGGTGCGAAAGAGAAAGAGGAGGATTCTATCGGGTCCAACGAAACACCCACAACTCTAAATTGAAAAAAAAAAAAAAAATCAATATGTATATATATATATATATCGAAGGGTATCTACGAAACACGAGCAGGAAATGCCGCGCGATTGATTTTTATAAAACTTTTATGTCTGGTTATTCGATGAGGTAGTGGACGACTTGGCTGCCAATACCGCAGCTTTTTTGTTTTGTTTGGGAGCATGCAGTGGTCTCATGCCCTAGCGGGGGGTCGTTAGTTCACGGGGACCGGATCTCCTGCGCCCAGCTGCGACTGGCCTGGACGGCGTCGTGGATATGTCCTTTGAGAACCTGCTCGCCACCCTCGCTGGCCTGCTTCAAGACCTTCTGCAGCGACTCGCGCTGCTCCGCCGACAGGCTATTCGTGATGATGTTGAGCACGGGATGCCCGCTGTTCTCGATATCTATCTCCCAAACACATCACCCGCACCAAGTGAAACATAAGAAGAAAACACTCGTCAGCGGTCGCTTGTCGAGTGTGTGCACCGTCTGTTTTTTAAAGAGAGCACAAAGGAAAAAGCGCGCCACAGACTTTTCATCACGGCTGCGAACTCGCAGTACGCGTCCAGACGATCCAGGGGCGTCTCCCACAGGATCTCGTCGCTCCACAGCGAGCTGGGGGGCGCAGTGAACTCGTCGCCCGCGGTGGCATCATGCGCCTACACACCAGCGATAGCACCAGACAATAATAAAAAAAAAACATGCCAGAATAAGCAAAAAAAAAAAAAACATGCTGCATCAATCATTCGGGATTGAATGCCTACTTTGGTTCGCGATGGCCCGTGCCCTCGATATGTCTCAGCCGGCTGCGCGACCACGTCTTCATCATCTGGAACGGCACGACCACTGGAGTGAGCATCCATCATGACGTAACATCAACTTTTCCTATTTGGAAAGTCGCGTACCATCTTCTCCGTTTTCATCTGCGTCACTGCCATTGCTACACAAGTCACTTCCGTCATCCGAGTCAAAGTTGTACCTTTTCTCCAGCTCGAACCGAGCTACATCCACGCACAACACAGGAGGAAGGGGAAGGGAGGTACAATGAGTCTTGGTGACACACCAAAATGTTCGCGGGGGTACACGCACTTCGAATGGCCGAAGGCAAGCTCTCAAAGAGGGTTAGGGCGCCGACGACGAGCTGGCCGGAGCTCTGGGCCAGGATATTATCCACGCCCTGGCTCATGCTGTTGGAGAGGAGGGCTGAGATGGCAAGCAGGGCGAGCTTCTTATCGTGGGTCCGCTGGAAGGAGAGGAGCCGGCTGAACCACTCGCTGAAGAACTCTGAGCTCCATCCGTTCTGCATCAGCACCTCCATCGCCAATGAAGCGTTGTAGTAGATCGCGTTCAGCACTACTTCCAGCGCATGCATCAGCAGCGCCTTCGTCGTCACCGGCTCAACCGTTGTGATCCCCCGCTGGATGATCCGGATCGTGTGTTCAAGAAACATGGGCACGGCGCGGTCGGCGTGCCCGCGCAAGCACAACAACATGCTATCCGCCAACTTGCACGCGACCACTCGATCCGAGCAACTCAAAGTCTTGCTGGTCATCGTACTCAGGTATATATCGAGCATCTTGTTCATCGTGTCTGGGTGAGTGGTGATGTGTGCCGCACCATATGTGAGATAGTTGTCCAAGGATGGGAACATCTCTGCGATGAAATCTGCTCCGGTACTCTTGAAAGCATTGTAAACGACCTCAAAGAGATCCCATTGCTCATTCGTAATCATTTTCAATGCGAACTGAGTGGAATCCAGCAGTTCCAGCGCTTCGTCATAGATCTCTGTTGTGAGTGAGTGGTGTCGCAGGAAACGTGGATGAGTGGCTTTGTCTCCACAGAAGAATCGACTGAGGGAAATGCCACACACCAACTATATCTTCCTCAAGAGTGTATTTAATCAGAGGGATTGACGCGGCTTCGACTTGATAGAGAACATTGACATTGCCCTCTAATCCCACGACCAGCTGTTGCAACGTTTTGAGAATGTTCATTGCCACCAGAACTTTTTCCTCGCTCGAGTCGTCATCTTCGTCTCCTGACCGACGGCGAGCATCGGCGATTTCCGACATGAGACGCATGTAGGACTGATGGAGGGCCTGGGCCATGTCGGCTGCGAACGGGAGCAGTTCGTCCGAGAACTTGGAAACGAGACTGCGCGTAGCCTGGGTAAGACTGTCGAGATCCACCTCGTTGGAGAGCGTCAAGAGTCCTGCGGGAATCAATCAATACGTCGCCAAAAAAAAAGGGGGGGGGGGGGAGAACACTGGTCAATTGGGTCAATACTACTTGTACGAAGACGATCAAATCGGCAACGGCTGACTGGTCTTCACCTTTCATGATCTGGCCAATGTGTGGAGCCACTCCATCATGTACCTGGGGATGCTCGCATAGCTCTGGCAGAGTGAGTGCAGCCTGGACCCGGACCGGCAACGAGGGATCCGACAAACATTGCGTGACGCCTTGATAGGCCACATGAAGTAACTAGGTAGGCAGACAAGTGACCATAAGGAAACCAGAACAGATATTGTATGACAAAAAGTAACGCTAACCTCAGGTTTGGACCAATCCGCTCCACAAATTTCGAATTTGCGCACCACTTCACACGTCTGTTTCAAATGAGGATGAGTCAATCGATCATCAAGGATCAAGAAAAAACAATAGAAGTTGTTGATGACGAACCCGAGCCCTTATGAAAGCATGCTCGCTGCGGAACTCGGGGAAAATATAAGTCGAGAAAAACTCTTCGATATTTGGTCGGATAGATTTCTAAATAAAAAAGGTCAAGGGGGTGGGGGGTCCTTATCAATTTTAACAGATACATTATACCTGGAAAGAAGTTTGAAACGGAAGGACATACCGTCTCCGTGATCACACTGGCCAAGTGCGCCAGAGAGCGCAGCGCACCGTCTTTGTCACGCGCAGTTTTTTCCGCTGGGTACCTACATAGATGAGGAGAGTGGTGAAGCAGGGTAGACAGTGAGTGAAGGAGTTCATTTGATGATAAGATGGAGATTCAGTATAGGTTCGATGAAGGAACTTACTTTGCACACACATCCGTGATGAAGGTGAGCAGGCTCATGAACATGGTTTTCTTGCGTCCGCTAGCCAAAGCGAGGACGAAGCCGGCGGCGATGTTGCTAGGATTAGAACAGATGTCATCGAAGAACTCGGCGAACTGCGAGCGCACGTAATCTTCCGGCTGGGTCTCAAACTCGCACACTTCGTCCTCCGTGATGCACAGTAACGGGAAGATAAAATGCGACAGGAGGACGGGGATTTGTGGCTTGAGGACGGACCAGGTCTCCTTGGGCCGAATACTACCCCGCAAAAAGAAAAAAAAAGTCAAGTATATGTTAACAATGACATGGGCAGTGAGGCTATGGAGCCAAAATTGTGTGTCTGTTGGTGCGTACCACTCCTCGAAGAAGCTGATGATGTGGCAGATGACCTTCCGGCTGATACAGTCCCGATTCTGGATATACAGCTCGACCTGTTCCAGGTAGAGTGTGAGGATGGGGCAGGCGAATGACGAGATGAATGTCTGGGCAAACGGCTTGTACTGGAGCATGTTGGCGGGGAGCTGGGAGGGCGAGCCGTATCGCGAGTAGAGCCGATTCAACTGTATCAAGGCCAACCTTGTGATAAGCGATAATTGTCACGATGATTAATTTGTGTAAAGAAAAGAAGAAAAAAAAAAAAAAAAAAAACAAGAGAATGTAAGAGAGGCAAAATATGGGCGTACAATAAAGTAAGCCCATTTTTTGGCTTTGGACCACGGCCAACGGTCCTGATCATCTTCAGACTCGAGCGGGAAGCCGGGGGAGTTTTTGAGGGGTTTGTTGATGAGGGCCATGAAGAGCTGAGTCCATGGGACGATCTGCTGTTGCTGGAAGAGTGGGAGCTCGGCGGTGATGGAAGTTTTATAAATCTTGAGGATGAGATAGAGTAGTGTTCCTATGTTTAAATTGGCTTCTGCGAGCGAGGCGGGGGTGGGTATGAGGGGGTAACTTTCGAGTGGATGTGCGATCAGATTCTGGGCCAGTTGGAGGAGCACTGGGAAGGAGAGGGTGATAGCCTGGGATCTCAGCTGGCGCTGCTCGTTCGCAGACCAGCGGTAGAGCCGCATGATTTCGAGTAGGGCGATGAGCCCGGCCTGGATGAGCAGGTATTCGTTTGAGCTGATGAGGCTGATGGTCTGGGGGAGCAGCTCTGGCCAGCGGTGGGGATAATCATAGCTGATAATAAGAGCGAGGGAGGGACGAAGGAGGGCTGTGATGGAGGGGGGTGCGTGTGATACAGCGGAGAGGAGATGCTGCTTGAGGAAGCTCTTGTCGTTCTGCTCGATGCACTGGGAGTGTTTGGGGTCGTAGTGGTGAGTGATGCGGTTCTTGAGGAAGATGGCGGCGGCCTGTCTGGAGGAGAGCGGCTGATGGCTGTCTGCGACGAGGGCGAACAGGGTCTGAAGGAATGGGGAGGAGAACTGGAGACGGGCGAGCTCGGCCTCGGCCTGCTGTCGGGTGGCGGGCTCGGCGGAGAGCGAATGCTGGAAGAGTGTGTTGAGCTGTTCCATCTTAAATATTTGACTTATTTATTTATTTATTTATTATTGCCGGTCAATTTTCACTTTGTCGGTGTTTATTTATATTTATTTAATTTAATTTATATTGTAGGTGGAACGAAAAAAAAAAAAAAAAAAAAAACTCATAATATTTCTCAGGAGCGAGCACCCCGGGGCAAAGGGCACGGGGGAGCAGCACAGATGAGGGAGGCACCCGGGGAGGAGAGCACACACAGCAGAAGAGGCAGCCTGAAAAAAAAAGAGGGGGGGTAGAAGCACATATATAGCAGAGGAGGAAAGCATCAACGCCATACAACGTGGGGTGATGAAAGCATGGCAGGGGAGGAGAATAAGGAGACAAAATAAGGAACAAGATTCATGGTAGCTAAGACGATTAAAAAAGAAGAAAAGAAAAAAAAAAAAAAGAAGAAAAAAAAAAAACACCAGTAAGAACAACAGCAGCAAGAGAGGCAGAGAGAATCAACTGAACCCCAGGTTCACAAGATGTTGCACTACCAGCCAAGCACACAGACAAGAATTAGCATCAGAAGATAACATCAAGCCAAAAGGTTCAGTCAAGCACCTACCTTGGTGCGATTGCGTCTACCTCCCCCCTTCTTGGCCAACAATGCGTACCGAGTCGCATGCTCAAACACTTCGCGCACTCCTTGCCCAAGCTTTGCACTGCACTCGAGGTAACGCTGCGAGCCAATCTTCTGCGCAACAGCCATCCCCTGAAATACAACCCAACATCTCCCATCAGCCATCTTGCTACTCTCTTCCATGTGTATATATTCGGTCGAATGCTTACCTCTTCAGGTGTCACGGGTTTCTGGCTGGTTCGTCTCAATTCCTCAATAGTCTTGGGGTCAGTTCTAAAAAAAGTAAAAAAAAAGAACCCTCAGTTATGTCTACATGGTGAAGGCTCGAGGTAGAAAGGACAAGTCTTACCTGAGGTCCTTCTTGCACCCAACGAGCACGATCGGAAGACCTTGGCAGAAGTGCAACACCTCCGAGATCCACTTCTCTTGCACGTTATCAAGCGAGTCGGGTGAGTCGATCGCAAAACATATCAAAATGACGTTCGAGTCGCTAAGAGCAAGGGGTAGGAAATCACGTAGAGAATGGTCAGCAACGTGAAATTCTAGTATCAACCAAAGGCGGTACAGCCTCTCTCTCTCTCTCTCTCTGTGTGTGTGTGTTTTTTGATTATGTCTATAGCGTGTGTGGTTGTGTATGTGTTTGCATGTTGTTTAAGAGAATGTGGAAAGCCTACATACGGGTAGGATAAAGGTCGAAGTCTGTCGTAATCTTCTTGACCGGCGGTATCCCAGAGTGCGAGTTCGACCCGCTTGCCGTCCACCTCGACATCCGCCACGTAGTTTTCAAAGACGGTGGGCACGTAGACCTACAATAAGGGTAGTTGAAGAGGAGGAAGGCGTTTGCAAGTTAGCACATAGTGGTAGTAGGTGGTGGGGGTCAGCGAGGATCGACATAGCACGGTTTCGAGACAGAGATGATAAGTAAGGTATCTCGCATGGAGGGAGAGAGGGAGGGAGGAAGGGAAGGGAGAGAGGGAGGGAGGGAGTGGCACGCTGGAAAGAGAGAGAGCTCGCAAGTATAGATACTGTAAGAGAAAGGAGAGAGAATGAAGATGATAAGGGGAGAGAAGAGTGGTGCATCTTCTCGCAGCGGGGTAGCAGAGTGCTGGGAGCGGGACTACAGGAGTGGGACCGACCTCGGGAAATGTGCCCTTCGAGAAGACGATAAGCAGACAGGTCTTTCCGCAGGCACCGTCGCCCACGATGACGAGTTTTCGGCGTATCTCTGACATGCTTGAGTTGGATTTAGTGGAGTGAGTAGTGAGTGTAGTTTGGTGCGTGCTGTTAATAGTTTAAAGTTTCTCCGAGAGTGAGAGTGGAGTGGAAAGAAGAACGCTGCTTCAGACACCCCGGGCGGGGGGGGGGGCGAGCACACCCCGGGGGGAGCAGAGAGCAGCTCATGACTCCAAAGAGAAATTAACCAGCTGAGAGCACCAACAACAACAATATGAGAGTCCAGATCTACACACTGCAATATAGTACACGAACTCAACAGCAAACTGCTGTATGTAGCCTCGACCCAGACCAGGAACTGAATTAAGTATGCAGAAGCTGCTCTGACTTCCAAAACAGACATAAATAAACCTCCAGAGCGCACCATCGAGACCACCTCCAAGTGAAGAACTTTTACATACATAACACTGCTGCTGTAGATAAAATGGCACAAAAACTCCCAGTTTGCATATTTCTCCCCCCCCCCCCCCTTTTTTTTTTCTCATCACAAACATTTGCCTTCATGAATGATGACATGTTGAGGCAGGGCTTGGGATGACTTTGATTTGTAAAAACTGCATCAAACATTCAAATATAACTGGTTGTTTTGCCATTTGGCACTTCAAAATGACTGTTTCATCAAGATAGTATGATGCATTCAAATTGATTGAAATCAGTTATGATCAATCACTCAGAAAATGGACTTAATGTTGGCAAGTCTGGAAAATAGGCTTAACCTAGCACATCTAATAGGCAAATTTCAAATCAAAATCTTGGTGTTGAACTTGGATGCAGTAATGTTATTGATGTATAAAAAAGCATTATCAATATATGGCAATATTTATCCAGAGATTAACAGAAATTAAAATTGGAATCTTGATGATGACTTGAGAGATTCTTGATCAACTCTTAAAGTCCTAAATGAGCCCATAATGGGAAAAATTAATGGCTCCCAGTCTGGTTTTGGATCTACCAGGGGGGATATGTATACACCTCACACCATAAGAATAGCTCAATTTAATTAGAGAAACTCAGCATGCATTGGGGAGTTTGGTTTCCCCTTTCCGCACTAGCATTTTACTTTCTCTACAAACAGAAGGGCATGTTGAACTCAGATAATCTGCTGCATCAATTCTTGGTTTTAATCTCAAAGAATGTGGCACCTTGTCTTCCTGAAACCTGCAATTTGCTAAAAGTTTTCCACCTCTTTTTATTCCTTTTGTGAATGCTTTTTCACTCAATTTCAAAATACCTTTGGCAATTTCTACATGGAGATTCCAGGTTCGATTCCTGGGGTAGTCGCCAATTGTCAGCCTTTGAGTAGAATCAAGCTGTTAACCCAGAGCTTGGAGGTCTAAAACAGGATGGATGATGATGTGAGATATTCAAAGCCGGGGTTTCCTTGACAGTGATGTGTTGATTTATCAAGAAAGGCAATCTTGAGGCAGTGATATATTGTTGTTATGTCTGAAGATGAAGAGGAATGTGGTTTAAATGAAGTATGTCTCTTCTTGAATTTCTGGGGAACATAGGAATAAGAGAAAGTACAACCTATAATCAGAGAGAAATGACTAGCTCTAATATAAGCATAATTTATGACAATACTGAGGGAGAATATGTAAGCAATGAAATAAAAGATAACTAATGCAGTCTGTGTAGTAAATAAAATGATGACTTGATAAAAGTTATATTGGATTTACTTACAGGCTGACATTTCTGTTCTGAGGTAGTGATCAATATGAACCATTGTTTCCTTGTGCTTGAATATGGCTTCATTCTCAGAAGGGATGGGCTGTGCATAATATTATTCCTCAGTCTGTAAATCTTCATTTTTTTTTCACATCTATATTACTTGGCCTATTATTTCCAGGAATTTTAGAAAAAGTTAGATACAATTTTTATTTTCATTTTGAGTTCAGATCAATTTCAAAGAATAGAGTATCACAAATTATATACAATCTCAGCTGGAACCATGTACTCAAATGAGCATTTTGGATTCCAACTTTTAAGAAACTTCTCTGCAGTTGGATTAATTTTTCATATTTCTTATCATAAAAGATGTTAGGAAAAACTGAGGCTATGGATTGAGTCAAGCATGATGAGAAAGAAGAGTAAAAATATTTTTGCTCTCCGGAATAGGGGTGCTCATAATTGATAATTTTACAATCATTTGGTGGCTGCTTGATGTGTAGGTAAGGTGGAGAGTTTAACAATAATAATCAAACATGAATTTTTCAAGAAAAACTGCAAGGGCAATGAAAAGGAAAATAGCTGGAAAGGGGATAGTTGGAACTTGGAGTTGAAAGAACAGGAAACATGAAAATGAGTAGAAAATAGAGAGGAGAGCTGAGAGGCTCAGCATTCTTGGATAGATCTCATCCACAAATTAAGAATTTTGATCATCATTCTGTTTGAATCCATCACGGATATCAACTGGTTGATATAAGTAATTTCTCTCCATATTCTATTATTTGCCACCTTTTGGGTTGTTTCTGACGTAGTTAGTTGTAAGACCACTGTTTGAGGAAAGGAAGTATATTTGAAAATTTTCAGTGTGATATTTTTTGAAAATTGTGTTCTGGAGGATCATGAATTACTAGACTGACAACTTTGTACCAATTGTTTTGCGTAATTTTCACAGGGGGGGGGGGGGGGGTTGCATGGTAATTACGTAACATGAAGTAAGCATTCATGAGGATAGCAAGGCAACAAAATAAATTCAGGTATCTTACTGCAGCGTTCCAGCAATCAGCACCAGCACCATCCTTTTTGGACCCACCAATGGCCCCAGATAAGCCTTTGCATTTTTTATGAAATGCTTCAATGAGATTCTTGCTCCCCCCACAATTTCTCATCTTATCACATGAAGCTATGCACAATTTGGTTAATTTTGAACTGGGTCATACATAGGCTAAATGATTGATCAGATTTCTACCAGAAGTATCAGACTTACATTCAGCAATGATGTTGAAGGCTTGTAAGGAATAAATAAGAATATGTCATCAGTTTAGGCAAATTTTAAAGTGGGCTTGTCAAATAATAGAGTAGGGAAAGTAAGAAACACATACCAAATGCTTCTCCATGGTCCAAGGTCTTGGTGTCATTTGGGGCAAATGTGAACTCGTTCGGCCCTCTTTTATTTATCCCAGGGCCAAAGAAGATCTCGGGATTACAGTTTGGGATAACACTGCGTTCGAGGGTAACACCTTTGCATCCTTGAGCTTGAATTTGAGTAAATTGACTACTGCTCACTAGAAATAAAAGTCCAAAGAGCTGAATAAAGTCTGAGATCATAGTGCAAGCGTTGTAAATTCCACTGGAATATATGTATGTATATGTACGGAAATAAACCTAGAACTGGGACTTCGGTATGCTAATTGATGTGGACCAGCCGAATGATAGCAAAGTATGGCGATCAGAAGTAGACTTTTATGTGAAGGTCTAGGGAAGTAACTGGTGGAGAGGCCATTCGTTAGCTTGAACATCGTCCTCTTAAATATTGATCCCAATACCAGGTGACCGGCCTTTTGCAAGCATGGAAGGACCTCGGTATCTTTGTCAAAGTGGTGATAATATCACTTTGGCAACAGATCACACTCACTGGCGTGCAGGGCAACAAAGTTCTTCATTTTTCAATTTCATCTCTTCGGATGAAATATTTCATTACCGCCCTTGCACGCCTGTGATGTGCTGCCAAGGGCGATATTTGCTGCCCACCTGGGCAACATATCACCTCGCCCCAGGCTAATTTACCTAATCAAGTCCCTTACATTCGGAGGGGGCGACGGAAGGTGACGCCTGTTCCCTCTCCGAATGCGAGGGACTTGATGAACTTATGTAGCGTCGGTAATGTCTACTGATAAATGTCTTTGGTTTCTGCAACAAAATATTGTTACTTCTTTTTTGGGTGCTGGTTGGTTTTGATCACGTTACTTATTGTGTATTGATTAACAACGGAAACTGTGGTTACAAATGTCTAATAAGTTGGATTGGATTAAAATTGTTGAATCTAGCTGCCGGTAGACGGGAAACATAATCCGAGAGGGAAAATCAAGGAGATTGATGACGACAGATAACGCTGCCTGTTTCATGCTTAGCTTCAGCCTAGGTATGTATGTATGTGACGTATGTATCTAACTTAACCTACTTTCTCTTCTGCGGGCGGAGTGGTGAAGCACCTGCTGCATTGCGCCGACCTTCTTTCGGAGAGACTTTACCGAGAGTCCGTGCGTGACTCTTCAATTCTAAGGGGACTTGTGTGATATATTTATGTGATTGAGGAAAGACCAACAGTCCACCCATTGGCGTGGACGCAGCATACACTCCGCACCAAGTATGCATGCCCGTGCATACATGTATGCCTTAAACATGGGCGCTATATGTATTCTAAAAAAACATTTCATGCATGCATCAAATCCAGATAAATCTACACAGCGGCCGAATGTCGCGAGGAGCCCAAAAGGAAGAACACAGAATACAAAGAAAAGAAAAAAAAAAGGGCGGAGATGGGGATTATTCCCCAAAGATGAGCTCGACTTCATCGACGGCTGGGCCGCTATGGTGGGAAGCGTTGAGTGGGGACTGGGGGCCGAAGTGAGGCGAACGACGAGGGCTGGTGGTGGAGAGGTCGCGATTGAGGGGGAGCCTTTCGGGGTCGAAGTGGTTATCGTCGTCGTCCTCGCGGCCGTCGAAGACGACGGGGCGAAGCGCGGGGCTCTTGGGTTCGCTGCTCTTTTTCCGGCGCGGGATGGGGGAGGGTGAGCCGTGGTGGTGGCTCTCGGACGTCTTGCGCTCCTCTTCCAGCGCCGTGATGGTCTCCGGCGACAGGTGCTCCCACTCCGCCCTTCGGTTCTGCTGCTGCTGCTGATCCCCATCATCTTGCGATGACACCCCACCATCCGATCCAAACTCGCCCCCGAGATACTCGATCGACGCAATGCTTTCACTGTCCGAGATGTCGTCGAAATCACCGAGAAGCTCCCCCAGGCGGTTCCACGCAGATGTCGCTGCATCATCGCTTCGCTCCAACAAGCCATTGCTGGAAACGGAGTAGTGTGGATAGAAAAGACTTTCCACCTCGTAGTCCTCCAAGCAACCAACGATGGCCGTACTTGGGTCGGAGGATCGCGTGTGATCATAGAACGACCGCATTGGCGGGAACACATCCGATTCCGAGGACGTTTGAGGCGATTGGGAGGGCGGCAACCCGTTGAGTCCTCCTTGGCGATCAGCAGGATGACTTCCAGCATGTGCATTATTGGTAGGGCCATCTGGCGGATTGGCCGCCAAGCTGGACGGGCGGCGATAAAGCTGATGTGCAAAGGCTGAATAGTGCTTGCAGTTGTAAAAACTGACAAGCGACCGCAAGGCTTGCTCTTGAGGCTACATAGATCGTCATTCGAAGATCACATGCATGAGTTTTAAAATGTTTTCCTTTAGAGATGACCAAGATATGGGACATACAAAAGAGTCTTCAACTTCTCCGTCGAGATCTACTCCCAGGAGCCACTCGTCCCGCAGATTCGCACGGCAGTTCAGGTAGATTGCCGTGATCACCTTCATGTTGGCTGTCAAGTCCACCAAGCACATACTCAGTAACAAAAAAACTTGATGATGATTTATTACAAGGGGGAAAAACTTGGTACCTTGCCGCCACTTTCTTCCACAAAAGGGCACTTGACTTTTGAGGACTTTCAAGACGTATAGCTGTAAAGTGGGCTGATTAGCCCTCAAGATGCGCTTCAAAATAGCCTATCGTCCAGATCATATATCAGTGATCAATCCATGCCGTATTTTACAATAATAATAAGACATACAGAGCTCTTGTATTGGACAAGCAAAAGGATGCGGTGGACTCGGCCTTTGGTCAACTTTTGCAAGATGTGAACAAAGTTGATAGCAGAAAAGAAGTTTCTCCACGAGTAATCGGTGATGACTTCCACCTCCTCATCTCCGAGTGGCGTAGGTCTTGCGAGCAGGATAGCTGAATTTTTTGGAGCAACTGACTCCTTGGAACAAGCTTCTGTCGGAAAGCGTGAACCATACAGTGCACAATACCGAAAGAAACTGGCGCGACCCGTTTGTAGCGTCAACTAGTGGCAAACGGAGGTCCATGTGTGTAGCGGAGAACTTACTTGTAGTCCTCACACTCGTTTTTCGTTTTCACTTGCACTCCAACCTCTTGTAAACCGAACATTTTCAGTATCAGGAGCAGGCAGTTTGAGTCGACCAACAGTTGAGCTAGGTAGTGGAACTTCATCACATCTAAGGGTTCCCATGCATAAAGTCAGTATATGGTGGTGTACGACGAGAAAACGACGAACGGGAGGCCTTGAACCATTTTAGTGTTAAGATCAAAATGGCTGAAACTGCCTTGGAAGTGATTTCGCGATGTCTGAGAATGTCAATATCTTCAATGGTAGGGGGCGGCTTTTCTGAAATTTGAATTCGGGTAGAATTTCTGTTAACGTTGCTACGGGGGAGACTCTGCAAGAAAGAGATCTGCAGATAATTTGAGACGCACGTTGCTCCCCTTCGCTAGAGTTATTTGCATTATTATTCGCTGTCACAGTAGCTAAGAGTAGCTTTAAAAGGACGATGACGGCACTTTGCATTTGGGGAAGGATACTCCGCTGAGAAGAGGGCAATGTCAGGAAGGAAGAAAGACGGGAACTGAAAGACAAGGTTAGGGGTAGTACTAACATACAGCAGCTCGACACGCTGAAGTTTCCGGGTATCTAATGCATCTTGCTTCAATTTTTGAGCGGTTTCATGATCATTTAGCTGCTCAGCAGTAGCAAAATCGCACCAAATTCGTTCTTCCAATTCAATCAGCATTTGTAACGAATCGGGCAATGGCGGCCGCTCATCGATATGCGTAGGAAACGTGGTGCTTTGATCCATGGTCATGGATGTCATTCTGTCTGTGATGTTCTGCATGGGATCTCGATCGAGTGATTTATTATTGGAATTGGCTTCAGCGCACGCTTCAACTTTGGCCAGCCCTGATTCATCAGCCATGAACTCCTCGCGAACCTTCCAGGTTTGCCAAAGTTCGGTACTGATTCTGAGATGTCTCATGTAGAGTTCTCCTGCTTCATCGATGCTTCGGGGGACAAGGGAGGGTACGCCGCTACTGCTCACTTTGGCATTTGCAGCAGAAAAGGGCAGTACAAAAGGCCGAGTTTGATCTGTTTGAAATTGTTGCTTTTTAAGCTTCTGCTGGGGTGATGGTGGTGGAGAGGGTGCGGGTGTACCAGGTTGAAGGTTGTTGTTGGGTAAGATTTTGATCTGGCCAGAAGGATCGTGTGGAATGGTGGAATTGGCGGGATGATACATGGCACTAGGTCGAATGGGAGTCGGTGCAGCAGCGGCGGCGAGTCGGGCGAGGTACATTTCAGGCGGATCTGAGGGGACATAGGTTGGGTACTTGGTGATGATTTCTTTTCTGAAAGTGTAAAAGTCGAGTGGGGAGACTTTGAAAGAACTTGCAGGAGTTGATCGGTTGGGCGGGAGGCTTTCAATGGACCGGACCATCTTCTTAACGCGGTCTACATCACGTATACCACCGAGGGTGACCAGCAAGCTTTTCCACAGTAGAAGAAGCAACTAAGAAAAAATGAAGAAGGGTATCAGTATGGTGAGTTTGGATGGAATCAAGGGGTGAAACTAGTTAGTTACTTTTTTGACTGGGTACCCTTTGGCATTTTTTTCGCGGAGACCAGCTACTAATCCAAGCATGTAGATGGGTAGTGGGGGGTCCAAACCCACTTGATAAGTGAGTGCAGATCCAGAGTCAGCCCAAGAGATGATGACGAGATGAGGATAGGTTAGAAGGGGTTGACATACTCAATTCTTCGCCCCACGTCTCATCACCCCTGAAGACTTCGACCATGAAGTATAGTACGGCCAGATGGATGGCCAGCTCGCCATTAATTTCTTCCAGGAATGCTTGACGATCGTGAGCATCTAGATAGGGACCAGGTGGGGAGAAAGCAGAGTTGGGATCTGGGGCTTCCGGAAGGCTGCTAATCCAATCGTGTCGACCTCCTACCCCCTTGAGAGCGACAAAGATAGCTTCTAATGCGCCTACCTCCCTTAAGAGTTTCGCGTTTTGGATGACCAGTTGGACGTGGTGTTCGGTGGAGGTGGAATGGGCAAAGGTACCTTGAGCGATGTAGAGGATCTTCCTTGCAGCATCGAATCGAATTTCGGGATCCTTATCTTCCAGTCGGTCGAGGAGATGAATGATGTAGCTCCTCTGAACGGTGGGGGGAGCCTGAACCCAGTCGACTTCGTTCTCTAGCTTTTCACGAGACCATTCACGCCAGTTCCTGGTTGAGCCTAGTTTTTGATAGGTTGAGCCGCGAGCTGGCTGAGGGTTTGATGTGGGATCCAACTCCCATGTGTCCCGACCTTCTAAGACGCCAGGGACTTCGACGTAGGAGTAGAACTCATCGAGTTCATTGGTGAGTGTATCGCAATCGGTGGCTGGGGGGGATTGGTGATCGGGGGTATTGGGACTGGGGATGTGCGGGGGATATAGATGGGCTGATGGGAAATCGTAGATGGATGGCTGGAGAACAAGAAGTGAGTAGCAGTCCTTAGGTTGGAGAGAGAGAGAGAGAGAGAGAGACTGACGCGTTCTTTGTTTGTGGCCTTGTTGGCTTTGAGCTGATTAAGGGTGATGTTATTAGTTTGATCGATGGGATTGGCTGTGAGTGGGTTGTTGTTGTTGTTGTTGTTGTTGTCCTGCTTCGGGTTCAAGTGGTTGCTGTTAAGCTGAGTGTGAATGATATCTCTTCCCTGTGGTCCTCCTCCTCCGCTGACCGTTGTCCTTCCTGGTCCGCCGTGCCATGGTTTCTCGGATGCCGGATAGCTAGCGAAGGCGAGGGCCACGCTGGATGAGCGTCGGTTCAGGAACACGGGGTTAGTGTATGGCTGACTCGTTAGCTCTCCGGGGGAGAGTGCGGAGGGGGATGACTGCTGTTGGCTGTGCTGTTCGAGTGATGTGATGTCCAACTGTAGTACTGAGTTATTACTTATACTTCTGTCCAGCGAGTCCATTTTTGATTGATTTATTTATTTTATTTATTTACTTTTAAGGCCGATTGGGCGAACACAACAACTCCAAGATTCCAGAATGATGCAGCCACCCCCCCCCCGGGGAGCGCTCATCCCCGAGCTACCCCCGATCCAATCACAACTAACTCTTTCCGCGACACTTCAGAACTGGAAACGCAATATTTATCTATAATGGTAACTTCTTGCTTTAAATCCCTGAACCGAGATATTATGATCAGGCTCACACTTCAGGTGCTGCTCCACAACAAGGATCACCAGTCAACCTATGTCAAACTAACAACCATTATCTCTCTCCACATCTGGATCAAGCCTCAACTTAGTCATCAAAAGCTGCATTACACCAATATTAACTTGTCCGCTCAGCAAGTCTTGAACAGCCCCAACAGTTGATGCACCGCTTCAAATAAAATTCATCCCTGCACACCAATAGTACAATCCTACTACTCTCTCTGTTCCTTTTTGGATCTCTAGAGAATTTCTAACAACCTACATATGGTACATACGTACACATTCCAGCCAAACTTAAATTAAACAAAATTTACAATGGCATGGCATGGTGGTATACAACTTGGACTGATTGTCAAGTATAGGCTGCACATGCATCTGGATATAAAATTGGCCTTTTTTTTTTATACTTTCCTGCTATAAAACTTCCCTTTTGTTATCTTTTTTTTTTTTTCTCATTCCTGATCAGCATGAGAGATCTCCATATGCTTTCACTCTTCCTCATGTAATAGGGGGGTTCACTTTAGCTTATTATTTTACTGATGCTGATGCCAGACCTTGTTTACTGACGGTGTAATTTGGCGTGATTTGGGTGGGAAAACTTACAAACATTTGCTGATGTCACTTAAATTTTACTTCAATTTTACTGATGATGACCTTATGTGAACCGGGCTAATTTTGGTATCATATTAGTATTTTGGGATATGAGACTCAAATCCATCAGTTCAAAGTTTGAAATATAATTTGAAGGAAACAGAAAATAAATAATTAATGTCTTGCCAATAGTAAATCCCATGTATTTAATCTTTATAACCATGTTATATGTTATATAACACTTCCAATTTCATATTGGGTGCAGCCAAAATACTTTGAAAACAGCTTGTTGAAGTCCAAGATTAATGCAAATCATGATGCCTCATTAACATCAAAGACTAGATTCAGGCCCAGAGAGTGTCTCAAACCCAATTCTGAATGGTCTTCAAAATCATGAAGCAATTGTGCTGGAAATTTGAAAGACTACAGCTACCAAAGGAAAGATTTTATGTGAAATTGTTTTCAAAGAAACAAGAAGGGGAAGAGAAAGTTCCCCAAGACTGAGGAAAAACTCCTTACCAAGCTTGAAGTACAAGCTTTTACATGAAGTTTTCCCCTTGCCAAGCTAATTGGTACGTACAAGATTTTACAATTTTGCCCCTGGCCAAATATTTCACCAAGATGGCGAGGTTTTGTTCTTGAACTTGCTGGGACTCCCTGAAGATCAAGCAAAATCAATTTCAAGAAGAAGTTTAAAGTGGGAAAACTGGTATGCTCAGCTGTGGCTGCAATGTTACCATTAAGTCAAAACCAAATCATGTAATTTAGGGACAGAAATACCACATTTTTTTTTTCCTGTTGATCCTTGACCTATGTATTTGATATTGGAGGACTTTCCACTTTAATTTCCATATGTAGGTGCTCTAATTCCAACCCTCACACTGCGTCTGTGAGCCTGGGCCTCCACGGTGGCAACAGGACACAAGAAAAAAGGGGGGCAACTCAATGTATTCCAAGGGAAGGGAATGACAACAAGTGGTAGTAGAGAGGACTTAAAGAAGGAATAAGCTTTAAGAAGCTGATAATGATGATGATGATGATAATCAAGGTTTTAAACCTTGCTTCTCTGACCTGAAAAGGGAGGAATATGGCTCAATCCAAGAATGGAGAGGCAGTAGCGGAGTGAACTCTGACACCTCCTTTCTTAAAGAAACAGAAAGGGTGAGCTGCTCTTCAGCAGTCCTATTTTTTAGGCTAAAGGAAACTAGCCAAGGTTATTTAAAGGAAAACCTATGTGGGTTTAATAGCTCAAAAGCCCACAGAAAAGCAAGAATGGTATGATAATAACTTCTAATAAGAAGTTCCTCTGATGAATGATGATGATGAGAGGAAGAGTAGTGATCAACAGATCAGAAAGCTACTTTGAAGAGTAGTAGTGAGGATTATTAAAGACTAGTCAACTGTAAGAGTGACCTCAATGACCACAGAGTAGTGAGGATTGAGAGGACTGATGATGAGTTGAGTAGTAGTTGGAATCCTAAGGACTGCTCTAGTGAGGTAGATGTTCTGGTTGGATGATCTGAGGATGTTCTTCTTCAGCCAGGTGGGGATGAACTCAGAAGATCAAATTGAATATATGCAAGGTGCAAAACTATGTGCAAAACCTTGAAGATTAAAGTGGATTATATTCACAAGGGAAATAACTTAGAAGAAATATAATCTTAAATCATTATTCCTCATTTCTGCAGAATAACACAACACAATTATGACACATGTAATATATTAAATTGAAGCTAGAGTATCAAGGAGTATGAGTGAAGCACTGTTGAAGCCTTTTGGGCAACAGTGTTGTCTCTAAGTCTGACAGCGTCAAAAACTGTTTCACAAACGTAGTACAGGTTATCATGTTCCGCTGCATGTGCGCAGGGCACCTGCAATATTACAGGTTGATATTTCCTGCAGGGAACCCACATGCAACCTATGCAACCTGTCACATATGCAGTGACTGTGTGCAAGGGTTCACAGGCCTGTCAAACTTATGACAGCTGCATGAATTTCTGTCATGTAATCTATATGTGTCATGGTACATTGTAAGATTCAAAAGTGTTTGTCAAAACATTTTGCTGAGACAAATGGAGATGCAAAACTCTGCCCTTCTATATTTACTATCAGAAAAAAAAGACCATCAAAATCTCTTGGAAGATTATTTATTGTGACAGGATTGGTTGGTTCAAGATGCCATGATAAGTTGAGTGATGATTTATGAATTTGTTGATGTTGGTGTTATTGTTCAGATGTGGTAAGTGTTGTGTTGATGTTACATGTAACATCCTGTATTTCTGCTCTCTCATTGTGTTTCACTCAACTGTTGTTGTACGTGACATTCTATGTCACTCTACCTGGAGCACGGATTGTGAAAGGATATTCTCTTCATCCTTCCACAATCCAGCATCTCGCTTACCGCTTGTGCCACATTGCTCCAGGTAATGCATTTCATCTTATTCTATTTATTTATATTTGTAATACTATCATCCTTCCACAATCCAGCATCTTGCTTACCACTTGTGCCACATTGCTCCAGACCTCCTCTGTTCACATTGACATGTTGTGTGTTGATAAAAACTAAATGTTGAAGTTTCAGTGATAAAGATTAAGAGGAGTGACCAGTATAGTATTACTAGTTTGGTGAGATATTGCAAGTATTACTTGTACAATGTGATGGTACAAGATCTGATGAGGAAGGGAAAAAAACTGGAGGAGAGCCTCTTATATAGATAAATATAAGGGATTTTAGCTCCAAGGGAAGTGCAACTGAGGCATTTTTGCTGGTGGTGACAGTGGGGGCAGTGCAGTCAGGTGATGTGGTTGTGCAAACATGTTACTGTGGCTGTGTATATATACATGTGACCTGTACAACTAAAAAAAAGCCACGCTGTGCAGCCATGTGATGAGGCTGTACACTCAGGTGACCTGTATTGGTGAAAAAAAGATCAAGATCAAGAAAGAGTCATGTGAAAAGACATGTGACCCTCCATTTGACTTTTCCGTGCATGTGACTTTCCATGTGACCAGGCTGTGCTGAGTATGGGTTATGGGTTGTTTTGGGCTGTGTAACCATTAATTGTAGAACCATGTGTTGGAACTTGTATGCCCTATAACTTCTGATCCAGTCATGTAACAAAGATTAAGGGTTGGACCCAAACCCCAAACAGTGGGTCATCCCCCAGGGCATTTGCCCCAATATTAGGGCATTGGGATGAGGCTCTTATCATTCTTCAAACCCCAGGCCATGACTTATGAGGGTGTGAGAGACCCTTATGAGGGTGCAAAACACAATTGCAAGGGTGTTTAAGGCTGCAAGACACCCTTTCAAGGGGGGAGACACCCTTACAAGGGTGTGTTTTACCCTTATAAGAGTGCAATGTAACCTTATAAGGGTATCTCACCGTGATAAGATTGGAACATACCCTTGTAAGGGTGTCTCACATGCTTAAAAGGCCGTCTTGCACCCTCAAAATGGTGTCTTGCACCCTCATAAGGGTACACTGCACCGTTATGAGGGTGTGAGGTGCACTTGTAAGGGTTTTTTTCTTTTTTACTCATGCCCCAGGGCATCAGGGCATCCCAAAGCAAACCGGGTTTTGTGCTGCGGAATGTTCCTCATGCCCTGTCCCAAACCCCGGGTCCCACCCTTAACAAAGATTCCATGTGTTGTTTCCTAGAATGCAGCTTTTCCCCATAGAATGTGTTTCTGAAGTCGTGTATTGAAATTTAAGAGTTGTGTAATTTTGTGTATGTAGCATTGATAATGCTGCAAAAATTATGATACATGATTTGTATCACAATGATTTGTATGAACATAGCTGTCCAGTAATCAAATTTATTGGTTGAGGCTCCCAATGAAATCACATTGGCCATAAAAGAATTTTTTTCAGGGCACTGATATATGGAAAGATACAAGCCAATACATTGCAATTACCGTAATTTTTGCAGCGTAGGACTAGCATGCGAATATGTCAATGTATCTGTAACTTTTGATCCCCTTGAGCAATGGTGATGTTGTAGATGTTGAGTGGTTAACCCTTTGCATCCATGGGAACCTGGATTTTGAAGACCTCCAGTGGTGCAGGAATTGAGCCAATCTTTGTAGTTTTCATTGCATTTAACTTGATCTTGTTGGTTTCAGATCTTGTAACACAAGGCCCTCCTTGTTGGAGGAGCCTGGCCTGGTCCCCCGAAGCAAGGGGATTTGTGTTGAGCCAGGTGTCAGCTGTGGTCAAGATGATCAGAATAGTGAGACACATAAAGATTGCTTGTGATTTTTTTGCTTGATGGAGAAATTTCAAGTCAAGATCAAGAATTACGGATCAAGATCAAAGAAGCTTTTGGTTGAAGGAGAGAACAGTTGTGAACCGGAACCCCCCCTGGAAGGAAAGAAGGAGAATGATCTGGGATGTCCAATGAGTGACATGTTTGTATAGCGTAACCCTCAACGAGACCCAGAAAAGGGGCCCATGTGGATATACCCGCAGGCGAATTCGCCAATCGGCTTGATTCATTAACTATCCCGATCCAGATCCAGTCGCCAGAGAAAAAAACTCCTCGCGGTAAGTTTGCTAGCCCGATGACAGAATTGAAAAAGGATGCCAGGAATAAAGACTGACCTAGCCGCTATCGAATCGATGCAGACCAGCACGCGCAACCCAAAGCACCCAACATCCATTAAAAAACGAATCAAGAGCTCTAAGTGTCTATTACTCTAAAAGATCACCGTTGTCGTCCGTTATAACACCTCCGCTACTGTTTATTCAACTTGGACAGGAATCAACACCAGAACAGACGAGGCGGATCGGTACCGCTCTCGATTGGTAAATTTTCATTTTATACGTCTCTTTTGAAGCTTTTTCGTTCTCTTCTAAGTGATGCTCTTTCTTGATCGCGATAGATACTCTTAGTTGCTTTCTTTCTCCTCAAAATGCCACGAGTGTCGAACGATATGCAGGTGGGCTGTTTCCTACCTCTTTCCGCGCCTGTACTACTAGTGAAAACTGAGCGGGATTTTTCAGGTTGTTTCTTCTAAATCGCGAGCGAACGGCAACGAGCAAGCTTTAGTAATCTCGGCTCGCCCTGTTAAGCGATTGAAGACAGGCGACCCCACGGATGATATCTCATTGTCGGAATTCCTCGACTTCTGTCACATCCCCCCGGATGACCCGCATGTCTGGGCGTTGATCAAAAAACATCAGATTCACCATTGGTCTGCGTTCAAAGGCGTTTCTTCGTTTCGCTTGGAGAGCATTCTAAAGTTTGAATTTGGCCCAGCTCAGTTGATTGAAGCCGGTGCTGAAAGACTCGAGAAAATGACTCCGCAGCAGCTCACCCTGATGTTTTAATCTATGATTCATGTTTCTAGATTGATCAACAACTTCCTTTCCATCCTTTCAAGTATGCCAATAAAGAATCCAAAAATAAGTTCAAATGGCAAACATCACAATATTTCTCCTTTTTGTCAATCTTTGGTTCCTAGATTCCACAAGTTTCTACCTTCAGGAATCTGAATGTAATCCAACACATCGTTTGCAGATTTGAATACAATCAAGCACTGGTATAGAGTAAGTAAGAAGTGAGAACATCAATGAGTCTGCTGTTCTAAGCACCTATTGTTGGCTATACCCCCAGGGACCCCTCTTGATCCTACCGCCAGGGTCAGGACTGCTGCTAGAACCCGCTAGAACCCCCGCGAACGCCGTGAAGGGGACCCTGAACCGCCAATCACGACGATGCCAGCGTTATACACAATCCAGTGGAATACCCCTTGAGAAAAGCGAGGGAAAACCATACCGAGGTTAGTCAGCCGCATAGAAGAGGATATGATGCAGGGAATAGAATACTGATGTCCTTCCGCTATCGAATCCATAGAGCGAGGCACGCGGAACTGTTAAACCGAAGCACCGAACGTCCATTGGAAACACGAATCAGAATAAGTAAGCCCATCCAACCACTTGATAGGTCGAGCGGTAGAGCAGCCGCTCAAATTACTTCCACTTGTGTATTATCAGCCCTCAATTTTTTCTTATCTGTCGTAAAACACCTTTGACACTGTTTCTTCGCCCTGGAAAAAAGTCAACAGTAGTTTAGAAAAGAAGAGATCCCTCTTAGGTCAATCCTCATCCCCACTGAGTCTCTTTTCTAAGCTATTGCTTTCTCTTTTAGATGATGCTCTTTCTGACTTGAAACATACATTTTTGGTTGTTCGTCTACCATTTAAAATGCCACGAGCGCCACGCGATAAGCAGGTGAGCTGTTCCCGATTACCTTTTTCTGCGCTTGTAGCACTAGCTGAGATTGAGTGAGCGAGTTTCTAGTCGAATTCTTCCACGTTGCAAGCGGATGGCAACCAGCAAGCTATCTCGAGTCGCCCTGCCAGGCAGTTTCAGAGCAACAGTGACTATGATTTCTCAATGTCGGAATTCCTCGATTTCTGTCGCATTCCGCCGGCGGATAAGGATGTCTGGGACGTGATCAAGCAACATCAGATCCATCATTGGTTTGCATTCATAGATGAGGACAAGTATGAATTGGAGAGACTAGGATTTGCATTTGGTCCTGATCGGTTGATTCCATCTGGCATTTCAAGACTCAGGAAATTGATTCGGCAGTAGTGTCATGGTCCGACTGCTAGTAGTATCTCAACGTGAGCTTTTGATTAAACATTGATTGACCATGTCTCTTTGCCTTGCGTAACTTATTTCCTGCTTCTAAAGTTGTCCACTATTGAAATACATATGCCAATGTAGAACCCCAAGCAGTTTCACAAGGAGGTCCAAAGAAGAACCAAAAAATAAGCTGATCAAATGGATATCCGGATATGTAGAAGAACCAAAACCAATTTCAAATGGATATGTTGTACCCTATTTTGGTTTCTAGATTGATCAACCCATCCTTCCACCTTCACTAAGGTTTCACCAAGAGGAAATTTCGTAGGCTATGTAGCTTCCAAAACTGTTTTTATTTCTCTCTTATATAAGATCAAATGGCTTACTTGTATTGGGCTGTGAGATAGTTGGGTCATTTTTTCTTTATTTTATGTTTGTGGTTTTTGTTCTTGCTGTCTTGTGGATCCAGGTTGGCTTCAGCAGTGAGAACGATGTGAGGGTAACATAAGGTGTCAGCCTCAAGTGAAATGAAGGGGATTCCACCTATTATTCAATCCCAGCACCCTTTTCAAATTGATAGAACTCCCTCCTGTCACTGAGGAGAACACAAAGGGGCCATGGTGGTGAAAGTGGAGGATTGTGACAGCCAGCCACTCTGGAGTCTCAAGGGGGCTCCACTGATGAATTTCACCTGATCCTCATTGGCATGATTATGTTTTGTTCCTGGAGGAGGATTAAGAAAATGTCAGTCTGAAAGTAGTAATGTTAGATTGAATTTGAAGTTTCATTGAATATACACACTGGAGTGGCCATATTTGCTTGAATACTTTCATCTGTTTTTATTGCTTTCATATTTTATGTTGATATTATATATGTGTCACTATTATCCCTTGTTTAACATTTTGATTTTTTTTTTTTTTTTTCTTTCTTGCTAGTTCAATCAAAGAGGTTGTGATAAATTCACATGGCTAAAGTATTCAAGAAACATCTTGATCAAGGACTTGAACCATATTATTTTGCTGCGCAAATTCACCTGAACAATGAGTTTTCCTGTAGTGCTTTCTGCTTTCTGGAAGCTCAACCAAATATAATGTATTGGTGAATAAATGGAAATAAGTTCAAAATGGAAATGAGTTCAAGATGGAATTTCTGTTACTCAAACTAAAAATTGATTTGATAAAAGATGACGAGACATACATATCACTCCCACATGTACTTCAAAGAGAATGAAATGAAAAAAACAGTTTGATTCAGATTGACATATTTAATTAAGATGCAGCTTATCTCATGTTTCTCGGATAATGTGGCCCTTTGTTTTTTTGCTCCTATTCTTTCATCTGAATTTATTCAAAGAGGACTGAAGGTGTGCTTGATTGATGAGATGAGGTACTAAATATGTAGTAGTACTGATCAACTGAAGTTTATCTATGATTGCGAGGCGTGTCGGATGGAGCAGGAGAACCCCCTCCACTGATGAAGAAGCAAGTGCGGGGTTTGAGTTGTGATATGGGGTTTTGGCGAGTTTTAAGGGGAGGTGAAAAGTGGATTAAACCCGTATCTACCATTCTGATGTGCACAAGTCCATGTGTCCCCGTTTTGTCCATATGTTAAATCCATCGATCGGCAGAGATTACAGACCCATACATATCATACAGCAGCCATTCAAAAGCCACCACTCCGCCAGGAACACAAACTCTAGTGTGTCGGATTGCTGAGACGAGTCTCCCCTTCTCTCGTCTGTCCCCCAAGTTTAAAAATTCAGAAGCCGAGTAGAAGCTACATACGTAATAACAGCGGCCACCGCGGAGTGAGTGCAGTCAGCCCACCCATCGGCCAGCGTAAGTCAGCCAATTATAAGTCTGACTCTCGACTAACAACTTTCACTGATCACAGCGATCTCTCTCTCCCCCAGCGTATAAGCCACTCGCAGCGAATTACGTGTCTCCGATCTCAGCCATCCCCCCCTTCGCTTCATTTCTTATTCACGCTGACCGGAACCGGCGCCGGAACCGGAACCGGAACCGGGACGAACTGCGATGTCCGTCTCACTCTCCACCAGTCCCAAAAGGAACTCAACCACTAGCAACACCACCCCCACTACTACTACTACTACCACCACCATCAACACCCCCTCCACACCGACCCCAAACAACTCAAACCCAAACCCAAACCCAAACCCAAACCCAAACCCAAACCCAAACCCAAACCCAGCCAACCACAACCACAACCACAACCACAACCACCAGTATCAGCAGCACCAGCCACAGCACCACTCCCTCAGCCAACAACAACAGCAGCAAGCACAGCAGCAGCAGCAGCAGCAGCAGCAGCCGCAGCCGCAGCACCATCACCACCACCAACAGCAGCAGCAACACCACCACTCCCACCACCATCGCCATCCACATCTCGATACGGAGCATCAGCACCTGTTTCATCAGCACCAGCAGCAGCAACAACAACAACTCAAACAGCAGCAGCAGCAGCAGCAGCATGCCAAACAAGAGCAGCTCTCCTTCCACCATCTCAATTCAAACCAACAAGTTAACCACAATCAAGCCCAGATCATGGGTCTCAACCTGAACCACAATCCCAACTCAAACAACTCGTTCTCAATTTCATCCTCCTCACAATCCATTCAGAACCTTTCCCCAGCAACCCAGCCGCTTCTCCTTAACCTCTCCTCCCAGCAACCCTCATCAACAACACCCTCAAACCCGGGAACCACCTCATCCGGAACCGCCCCAACTACGGCTGCTACCACCACCACCACTGCATCCACGGCCGTCACTAACTCATCAACCGGAAATATTAACCCTCCAGCCGCATCCACTTCGGCTGCCGAACGTGGCGGTAACGCGAATCACTGCAACAACTTGTGTCAAGTCAAGCGAAAGTTCAATGCCACCCTTGAACAAAAGATATTCATCCTCGACTGGCACCATGCCAACGGCAAAAAACAGACCAAAACGGCCGCCTACTTCACTTCGCTCGATGGCTGGCCCACGATCACCCAACCTCTGATCTCCAATTGGCTCAAGGACGAAGAAAAAATTCGAGCCAACCTGAAATTGGCCACCCCAGATACCAAACGGTTGCGAATCGTTAGACACCCCGAAGTAGAGAAAGCTCTCTCGATTTGGTGTAACCAGTCAATCGCTGAGAACTACCAGTTAGGGTGTGACCTCATCAAGATCAAGGCTCTCGAATTCGCGATCGGATTCGGTCTCGATCAAGCCGAATTCTCAAAATCTTCCACGTGTTGGATCGACCGATTCCTCGATCGGTGAGTCTCTTTACTTAAAAACATGGGAAGAAAAAAAAAAAAAACCCAGTCAAGAGGAGAGATGTACCTTATCTGACCATGTCATGAAATTTGCAGGCAGGGGACTCGATCAATTAAAACTCACAAGGCCGAAAATTTCAATCAGGTTGGCATCGAAGCCGAACGGCAACGAATCAAGAGTGCCATAGCTTACTATCCACCACAGGACGTCTGGACACTGGATGAAACCAGTCTATATTACACCATGCCACCCGACCGGAGTATTCCAACGGACAAATGGCGAATAGACCAACGTCTGTTGACTTTCGGACTCTGCGCTAACTCGGATGGCTCTCAACGGCGAGTCCCATGGATCATTGGGAAGAACTTCAGCCAGAAGACCTTCAAGATTAAATCTGCCGACTCTCTAGGCTTCGATTATAGTGCCAACCCTAAAGCCTCTCTGACCCCGGAAGTCTTCATCAAGTGGATGTCCACCTGGCAGAAGGAACTCAATAAACAGAATCGTAAAATCCTCGTCATCATCGATAACAATCCCGGTCATATCGTCGAAGCAGATCTGTATCCCAACATCCGCGTCGAATTCATCTCGTCCAATATATCCAGCTTCCTTCAGCCATTCGATCAAGGCATTTTCCGCGTCTGGAAAGCTCATTATCGGCGCCTGTTAGTCTGATTTACTCTTTAACCACATTTCCCTGCGCCACCTCCAAAAAAGAAGCAAATACTAAATTGCACAGCTACCACCACTAACTTGCCTCCTTCCTGATCAACCAACAGCTTCCTTGAAAGAGCTATCGGCCTGTACGAAGCCAAAAGTCCTAACATTTATCAAGTCGACCAACTTCAAGCCATGCAACTGGCCACCACGGCTTGGACCAATTTTGTGCCTGCCGATAAGATTCTCAGCTGCTGGCGCCACACTCTCCTAACTCAGGATTCCCCCTCTGGGTTCAACACTTTCGTAGCCACTCCTCCTCGGGAGAAAGTGGTCGGACAGGCTGAATCTGATCTTTCGAAAGTCATCGATACCCTGGTCGAATTGGGTCTACTGAATACGAACAATAGGATTTCCATCGAAGAGTATACCGACCCGCCATTCGAAAGAGTGGTCACATTGCAAAAATATACGGACCCGGAGATCATTTCTTTGGTTCGCAATGAAGATGCCAGCCGAGATGATGATGATCTAATAGACGAGTCAAAGGACGAGAAGCCGAGTATCCCGGTCCCAGCTAATCTTGCTCCAATCAATGGCCACGGCCGTTCGCAAGTCGCTCAGAATCGAACTCCGCAACCGTTGAATCACGTTCAGAATTTAATGGAAAGTCCTCATCATCACATGTTCAACCATCACCTTCAACATTTTCAGCACCCATCCCATCCCGGCCTAATACTACACCCGAGTCATACCATGCATGCCCACAATCCAGCTCAGTTGAATGCAGGAACTTTGCCTTATATACCGAACAACCAAGCCGGCGGCTTGCAGAAGTCAAGCGATGACCCTGCTTCACGAAAGGGCGAAATATGGAGTGTTCCGCAAGTCTTGGAAGCACTAGAAGAAATTGGAAGGTTTAGCATGCATAGACGAGAGCCTGAGTGGAAAGAGGTTCCACACATGCTAGCAAGAATGGCACGAGCGTTAAAAAATGAAATTGGCAATCCTCCCGGCAACACGACGGCTGCTGCTGCTGCAGGGCCAGGAGGAAGCCCTTTCAACGGCTACCCTCATCTACAGAGTCCACTCCTGTCGGCTTCTCGGGTTCACTCACAAGCCATAGCCCATGCAACATCTTCGCAAGCCCATCCAATGGCAGCTTCACATCCATTGTCGAATGCCCATTCAAATTCACAGAACTCTCTCTCTCAGCACCCTTCCACGTCTGGATCACCTCATCAGCACTCGCACCCGCATCCTCATTCGCACCAGTCCAACCCTCGTCCTCAATCTCAGCCTCTCACCCACTCCCAGTCCCATCCCCCCTCTCACGCTCAATCCTCGCAGTCTCAGCTCCTTCATTCGCACCCTTCAGCTTCAAACCAAGCCCAAGCTCAACATCTGTCCCAGCTTCATCAACAAGCCTTGACGCCCGTGTCCAAGCCGAACCCAGGTCTGAGTACTCCGCGACCCAAGTCAGCGCACTCGCCCTGCGGAACGGGGCTGTCTGCAGGTAACTCGTCCAACGTGCCCACCCATCCGGCCCCCCAATCTACGCCCTCGCGTCCGGACCATCATCACGCTTCCAACTCCCTCACCCCTTCTCAATCAGCCAACAACCCGACTTCCTCTCACTCACAGTTATCTATTGACGCTATAACCCATCCTGTCGACGTCAACTCGAACTAAAATATTTTTCCCGAAAACCCCCTGCCCGACCTAAAAAAAAAATCATACAAAAACTCTATATATATATTCTTCAAATGAAACAACAAAAAACAAAAAAAATTGTGAAAAAATAAAACAGAGGAAAAACAACCCGTCCGAAGAGTTGTTCTCTGCCCTCTTCCATATTCTTGACTGGTGCTGTCTCTTCTTCTTTTTGTTTCTTTAATCTGAAAGGGAGTATCTTTATGAATCTATATAAATATGTACATATATATCAACATCATTTGATCGGTTTCTCTCGACCCTTCCCGCCCCCCCCTCCCCTCCCCCCCTTTTTTTCAGTTACGTATACATATATATAGATGGATATGTGTATGTGCGGGTTTGTGTGCTTATGTTAACGTGTTTGTGGAGAACGAAATAGAACAAAAGCGAGAGAGAGAGAGAGAGAGACAGGACCCTGGAAACCCCCGATATAGGTGGGTAATGAAAATGTATGAATTTTTGCTGATTTTTTCAAAATGGTACTCACTAAACTGGTATGAATTGGGTTAGGAACTCAAAAGGGTACTCACCAAGCACTGGTCAAATGTATGAATTTCCGCAAAAATTCAGGAAAAGTTGCAAAAACCCGATCAACCCCGCTTTTAATCGGGGATTTTGGTTCCCCCGGTTGGAATTTTGCCCTATTAATTAGCATACTCACAAAAAACTGTATGAATGGGCTCAAAAAAGCCAATCCCCCGTGCCCCCCCCCGATGTATGAATTTCCCCTCAAATCAAGGTTGTACATTACCCACCTTTATAGGGGGTTTCCAGGGTCCTAATCAGACCCACTGTTGTACAAACAGTTGGGCCGTGGGCGTGTAAAATGACAATGTGAGGTAAGTGGTGGTGTATGGCCAAGGGTCGGTAGGGTTTCAAAAACTGAATTGTACGGCAGCCCAGGTACGACAAGATTGTATCACCTGTTTTGGGCCTATTCCGCAATTCCCAAATGACAAAGACCAAACTCAAATCCAACTGTGTCCTATATGAAACTCCCAATGAGCTCCAAACTTGTTTTTCTGCCAGCCATGAAGTTGTACACTCCAGTGGCCAAGCCTCCAAGGTGGTCATTGAGCTGCGCAACTTGATGGCCAGCTTGACCTGTGAGCTGTTCAACTAATGACCAACACGGCCATTGGGCTGTAGAAACTTTCAGTGGCCAAGCCGGCCACCAAGTACGTACAACTGGAAGGTCGACTTGGCTGTTAAGCCCGCACAAGCTTGGCGGCCAAGCCAGCCGTTGAGTTTACACAACTGGGTTACCCAGTCGGGGAATAACTTTGTAGGTCTTGATGACCGAGCGGTAAAAACTTGATGGCCAAGCTGGCAATTGAGTTGGTATAGCTCAATGGATGGCTTGGACATTGAGTTTGTAGAGCTCAAAGACCGGGCCAGTCCTAGCCGGTCACTAGGTACAACGCTGCAACCAATAAAATACGCAGTTTGTATCACAAGGATTTGTATCAACAAAAATGGATAAAAACCATATTTACTGGTAGAGGAGCCCAAGGGAACCACATTGGCCACAAAAGAATTTTTCTCAAGGAACTGATACGTGAAACAATACATGCCAATACATTGCAAATACCGTATTTGTTGCAGCGTTGCTAGGTATGACAAACTTGATGGGTGAGCTTCAAGTCTGGACATCTCAGTCCTCTAGAGTTTCTAAAGGAGGGGAACTTGGCTCATATAAATATTAAGCCGTACATTAGTTTACGCTTTAGGAACAGTAACACACTCACCCTTAATCAAGTCCCTCCGGAGGAGGGACTTGATCAAGTTAGAACACACTTCTTGGTCAGCCTTTTCAGGCCTTTTCCAAGATTGGGCCGGGCCAATACATCTTGTGAGACAAGTATTGGCCTGATACATGCGTGATTGTTGGGTGTTTCATGCAAAAGACGAGTTAACTTTGGCTAGTTTGGCTTTGTGCTGCTTTGTGATTTGTTCTTTGGGAATTGTGGAATTGGCCCAAACGAGGTGATACAATTGTGTTGCACCTGGGCTTCCATAGAGTTGGCCTGGTTTGGTTGAGTGGTGAGCAATGGTTAAAATATCCAGCAAAGTGTGCAGAAAATGGTGAAGGGGGACTGAAAGATAATAAATAGGGACCATCAAAGAGACTTTGTCCCCCAATTGGAATCCGGTTCCGTCCGGTCCAATCCCTAAGTTCACCCTACTTTGCCATTGATTTGGATGTTCTTCTGAAAGTCCACTTGACCGGCCCCTTTTTACTTGTTGCTCTGTCACAAGTAAAGCATTGCCCCGGGGGTTGGGTCAGGGGTTGAGGGTCAGCCCAAAGGACAAACCCGGAACTAGTTGGGGTAACCCCTGAACCCCCGGGGTTTGAGAAACAGAAAAATCATGAGACAGCCAGCATAAAATTTTCATTAAAACTTTCATATCCAATGACAAAAAACATCTGGACCCCCCAAAAGAGACATCCAGCCCTGCCCCTAGGTGTTTGACATGGTCAAATCTGACAAAGAATATCAAAAACATAGTTAGGTTTGGAACTTTCTGGAAGAATCCGATGAACCGGGTGTATTTTCATGCCAGGTTGCCATCCAAATTGGTAAAATAGGTCCGTAACTGGTAAAATATTCAAACCCCGGGGGTTTGGGGTATGGTTGAGCCGTGTCCTGAACCCTGAACCCCGGGGTTCAGGGGTTGTGGTTTACCCCTGAACCCCTGAGCTTGGGGTAATGCCTTAGTCACAAGCTGGGGGGTCAGCCCAAGGCCAAAAGGTTTGGGGGCTATCTTCAAAAATTCATTAAAATAGGGGCCAAAACCAACACATTTTTTAATAAAAATCCATGGTTTTAATAAACTTGGATTTATTTCAATTTGTCCCCCCAGATAGATTTTTAGCCCATTCCCTGTTTTTTTTGGGCAGGCAAATAGTTCCATTGCAAACTCATTGCAACACAAGTGGGAACTTGCGAGTGCACTTCTGAGGAGACACTAGAGAAAAAAGTCTCTCTTCCGCCTATTGCGGTCTGTGCTTTGCACATTGGCCTGTGGCTCTTGTGTGTCTCCTCCTCTGGCCTCACAGACCCTTGTGTTCTTGGACCTAGGGGAATGTGCCAAGCCCCTCCAATGAAATGGTGGCTAAACACTAGGGGATGAGTCTGGGGGTACATCACCTGAACCCTCCAAGGGTTGCCCAGCATTGTTTCATGGACTCAAAGGATTTTGAGTAGAAAGGTGTGCCACACTTGTTTTGAGATTGAAGATTGCCTGGTGTGCACTTGGTGGGACACTAACTATAGTACTGTCAATCCTACATATTGTTTGCTCCCATCCCCCAAATTGCTATCATGCAATGCACTAAATTCTGAGTGTATTCTGCTCTCCCACTCTCTCCCACCAATATCTGGCAAACCTAATGCTTTTGTTGCTTTTTCATGAGGTAAGTCCAGATGTTCAGGAATTCTCACTTCTGTCAAAGCTGGCTTGGATGGCCACATCCAAGTTGATATTGGATGCAGCCATCCAATTCAATCTCAGGGGCCATGCCACTGAGTAAATTAATAACCAATTCAAACTTGGTGGCCAGACACCCAGGCCACAGAGTTTGAATTGGTCAGCAATTCACTTGTTGGTGAGGGCCCAAGTTTGACTTGGGTAGGGACATTCAATAAAAACTTGAATGCAACTATCCAAGCCAGCATTTCTGGCAGTTTTGGTGTTATAAAATGATTCATTGGCAAATTCTTGAAAGCTTATATTGAGGGTATTTCCTGAAAGCATGTCAAATATCTGGGCAAAGAGTTCAACTTTTGCAATGGACGACTTACCATTGGGGGAAATTTTCTAATTTATACTTGCTCAAATAAATTCTAAGCTTTCTTTGGTGGTGGGAACTTAATTGTGATCAAATTGCAACACAAAACAAAATTTGAAATCAAGAATTACACCCTGTCAATTTAGAAAATTGAGTGATGAGAAGTCCTCCAATGTGTCATTTGAATTCAAGCACATCAACTCAATGAATAGGTTTTCCCTTTTCACCTTCCTTTGCTTCTTCTCCCATTCTCTGTTTTACATTTTTTGATCCATTGAGTTCAGATGCTAATTCATCTTTTTTAATCAAGAAGCAAAAATTCAATTCATGAACACACACAACATGATATGTGTTAGGGAATTGAATCACCAACCCCTGTTATTTGAAGGAACAACCCCCAATTATTCCAGGACGTCGTGACACCCAGATTCTGACGTCTGAAGCTGGTCCAAATTTGATAAATTGGTCCAACCCCTCGAATGGAGGTTGCTGATACAATTTTGGACCTGCGCTCAGGGGCTCATTGATTTAATTTGGCTGAAATGCCATTGCCAGGGATTTATTGTTTAAAACATCACTCAAACATTTATACACATCAATACAACACATGAATTTATTGGTAGAAAAGGCAATAAAAACATCAAATTCACCATGCAGCATGCTATAATGAAAAAAAATTATTTTGACAAGGTCCTGGTTGTTACTCTTTAATGTGACATGACCCATAGTTTAAAAAAAATGAAATAGCAAGGTAACCATCCTATTCTTACTCTTTTTCAATTATTTTTCATAGCCCATTATGAATTTACCTTGTATATCACTTTGCTTACACATTAAAAATTTATTATGAAATTCTGTGGCAGATTTACAGCTTTGAATCTGACACATCCCCTTGATATAAACAACCAATTTTGATAAGCTTAAAAGTCATCTGTTTCTTCTATTGAATCAACTGTCTTCCATAGCCCATCATTCCCTTACAATCTAAATCATTTTTTCTACATCAGATAAATTGTTCCACACATTCCTGAATATTGAATTCCCATGTTACATTTCCCTTGCTCAAAAATCCTCAAATCAAGAAGTCAATACTGCCAAAGTAAGGCTGTAACCCATACAGCACCACTTGGGTGGCCCACCTGGGTGGTCCACCCAGGGTCTGGGATTTGGGATTGGTCCTTAGCACCCCCCAGACCACCCATGTGGTTTTGAAAGGACGTATATCTTGTGTTTGGGATGTAATTACATGCCTTTTTTCTGTTTTCAAGATTCTATGATTGAAAAAAAATAATAACCCTTGAGACGCGACTTGTTTTGAAGGCACTGCTGGTGGCTGGGATAGTTATAAAGATACAGGACATCTTTGCCAAGGCTCAAAATCTTGCACAACGAGTGAACCAGCAAGTTGAAATCTTGGTATATGACTTCTGGAACTTCCTGGCTGGCTGGAGGGGACTGCCGGCGCTTGCGCTTCATTGTGGACTAAGAACAATGAGGCTATGGCTCCTATAAGCTGCCTGACTTGGAGGCAAAAAAGTGGGAGCAACCACCCGGGTGGATCACCTGTAACCCAGGTGGATTTTGGATGTGGGGAACGGGATGGACCCAACCACCCGTCCCAAACCCTGGTCCACAGCGTTATGTTAAAGGGGTTTTATTGGTTACAAACCCCCGGGGCTACATTGGTGGCGGCAAACAATGTAACATTGGTCTATCAGACCAATTTTACATTGGTGGCGGCAACCAATGTAACATTGGTCTATCAGACCAATTTTACATTGGTGGCGGTGTTGGAATTCTGTGGAATTCTGTTTTTTTTGCTCTTGATCTCCTTTCCTCATTTCACATCCATGTCACTCTTTTCCCTGCTTTTGACCTAGTTTTATTGTTATTCATGTCATGATTGATTGCTCCCACAACTCAGCCACATGTAATTAGTCTATTTAAACTCATGAGACTAGTAAATAGAAAGCTCATTGGTTCTTAGCTTAATCTGTTGCTTGAGGGACACTTCAGCCTCCCTCTTGCCTTGCCCACGGTGAACTTGAGTCCATCTCCCAAGTGACTTAGCTCTTTAGGACATTGTCCTCTCAGGTACTTTGATACCGCTCCTCCGGCCTTTAAGCCATTTTTTCAACACAATTAACAGTCAAATTCGAAATGCCGTGTAATTGCCCTACCTCTGTTCCCCCCTTCCTCTCTCTCCCTTCACCCGCCAAACACCCTTTTTTCTCTCTTCTCATCTCTAGTCACCCCCTCACTGCCATCATTTCAACTGAAGTCGTTTGTGAGACCAAGATTCTGTTAACCCCCAAAAACTATGTTCTATGGCTCCTCCCCATGGAGGCTAAATTGCACAAGATCAAGGCGCTTACCATTGTCACCGGAGCTGTCCATTGCCCCAATCCAGAGAAACACAAGCCAAATGCTCAGCTCTATGTCAAACTTAACAAAGACGCTCATGCCGAAATTGTCCAGCACTTGAGTCAAGAAGTTCTTGCCTATGTCAGCTCTGTAATGCCCAAATCCAACGAGTTTAACGGCTTCGCTCTCTGGACTATCCTGAAGAACAAGTACAGTGGAAACAACCTGACTTCTAGAACTACCGCTCTCAAGAAGTTCCTTGCGGTAGAATACAACTCGTTCTCCACCTTCTTGCCTCTCGTCCGATTGGCCAATAAAAAAATTGTTATGTCGGGTCTTGCTCTTGAAGATCAAGTAAAAACAATCCTGATACTTGACAAGTTACCAAGTCAATTCCATTCCTTCAAGACCAATGTCTTGATAAACTTCGAGTCCGACCCCTTTGAAACTGTTCCAAAAAAACTCAAAGACTTCGCCACACAAAATCAGCTGAACGACATCAAGAAGGCCCCAGAATTCTCTCAAGTGACCATGTACACTCAATCTTAGACTCTGGAACTGACATGTCCACACTGCAAACGTGGTTTTCACACCTGCTCTCACTGCTTCAAGAGCGGACACACCGAAGACAACTGTTTCAAAAAACACCTAAACAAAACTCTCCCTAAAACTCCAGCTCCCCCGTCCAAACCACAGTCCTCCCACCTTACCCACAACACCAAAGAAGACGAGCAAACCCTTGAATACCTCCAACAAAAATACCCACTTCTGCATATGTGAACTCTTTACTCGATCATGAGATCAGGAGGCGTGTTGGAATTCTGTGGAATTCTGTGTTTTTTGCTCTTGATCTCCTTTCCTCATTTCACATCCATGTTGCTCTTTTCCCTGCTTTTGAACTAGTTTTATTGTTATTCTTTTCATGATTGATTGCTCCCACAACTTGGCCACATGTAATTAGTCTGTTTGAACTCATGAGACTAGTAAATAAAAAACTCATTGGTTCTTAGCTTAATCTGTTCCTTGAGGGACACTTCAGCCTCCCTCTTGCCTTGCCTGCGGTGCACTTTAGCCCATTGCCCAAGTGACTTAGCTCTTTAGGACATTGTCCTCTCAGGTACTTTGATACCGCTCCTCCGGCCTTTAAGCCATTTTTTCAACAGGCGGTAACCAATATAAAATTGATCTACCAGAACAATTTTAGATTGGTGGCGGTAACCAATGTAAAATTGATCTACAAGAAAAATTTTACATTGGTGGCGGCAACCAATGTAACATTGGTCTACCAGAACAATTTTACATTGGTGGCGCTAACCAATGTAAAATTGATCTACCAGAACAATTTCACATTGCTGGCGGCAACCAATGTAACATTGGTCTACCAGACCAATTTTACATTGGTGGCGGCAACCAATGTAACATTGGTCTACCAGACCAATTTTACATTGGTGGCGGCAACCAATGTAACATTGGTCTACCAGACCAATTTTACATTGGTGGCGGCAACCAATGTAACATTGGTCTACCAGACCAATTTTACATTGGTGGCGGCAACCAATGTAACATTGGTCTACCAGACCAGTTTTACATTGGTGGCGGCAACAGCGCAACAGCTACGCTGCACATAGCGGCAGCGTAGCGAAAGCGCAGCGGATTTAGGCCCACTTCGCTGACGATTTTTGAAGCGGGGGCACCGCTGCGCTTTTTGCTATTTCTTACAAGAAAGAAAAAATAAAAATTTTAGCGAGCTTTTTTCAGCGGCCCGTAGCGGGTCTCCCGCTACGCTGACTGCTAAAAAAACGGAACTGCGCTACACTGAGCGCTGAACTGAATTGGAGTTTTCCCGCTGAAAAAGCGGAATTTCCCGCTGAAAAAGCAAAAATCCTTGCTGAAACAGCGGCAAATTCCGCTGAAACAGCGGGAAATTCCGCTGAAAAAGCGGAATAAGCCGCTAATAGCGGCAAAAAGCGCAGCGAGCCACATTCCCGCTCTTGCTGCGCTATTTTGAAGCTAAAGCGCAAGGAAATCGCTCTGCTACACGGAGGTCAAAAAACATGTAGTGGGGTTTCCGCTACGCTGGCGCTGCAAATAGCGATTGACCGCTGCCGCTATCGCTAATTGCGGCCAGGAAAAGCGGACGGCTGCTGCGCTACACTGATTTGCCGCTTTTTGTAGCGTAGCGCAGCAGTTGCGGTGTTGGTGGCGGCAACCAATGTAACATTGGTCTACCAGAACAATTTTACATTGGTGGCGGCAACCAATGTAACATTGGTCTACCAGACCAATTTTACATTGGTGGCGGCAACCAATGTAACATTGGTCTACCAGACCAATTTTACATTGGTGGCGGCAACCAATGTAACATTGGTCTACCAGACCAATTTTACATTGGTGGCGGCAACCAATGTAACATTGGTCTACCAGACCAATTTTACATTGGTGGCGGCAACCAATGTAACATTGGTCTACCAGACCAATTTTACATTGGTGGCGGCAACCAATGTAACATTGGTCTACCAGACCAATTTTACATTGGTGGCGGCAACCAATGTAACATTGGTCTACCAGACCAATTTTACATTGGTGGCGGCAACCAATGTAACATTGGTCTACCAGACCAATTTTACATTGGTGGCGGCAACCAATGTAACATTGGTCTACCAGACCAATTTTACATTGGTGGCGGCAACCAATGTAACATTGGTCTACCAGACCAATTTTACATTGGTGGCGGCAACCAATGTAACATTGGTCTACCAGACCAATTTTACACTGGTGGGGCCCACCAATAAATTTTTCACTTGTTCTAATGTATTGGTGGGCCCCGCCAATATAGAATTGATCCTGGAAACCAATTTTACATTGGCCGTGTCTAGCCAAGATTACTGCGGGGGGTTTCAACCACTGCAAGAAAACTAGACTTGGATAGCACCATCCGAGTCAATATTGGTTGCAGCCATCCGAGGGAAACTCAGATGGAGGCCAACCGAGTGATCCCCTCAACCAATGTAAAGTCAGTCAAGGGGATCCGAGTTGAACTTGGAATAAGCATTGACTGAGGGAAATGTATCCCTCGGTTGCACCCAACCGATTTATGGCTGGGTGGGAGCCACCAATGTGTGATCCATTGGGTGAAAAATCACCAATTCAATATTGAATCAGTGATTTTTCAACCAATGGAACGTTCCATTGGTCCCTGCTTGCAAGCAGGTACATGTGTACCTCAGAAGGCAGCCTGCTGAGCAAGCAGGTACAGAAATACCTGCTTGCTGAGCAGGCTACCTGCTCGACGGACAGGTACAGAAGTACCTGCTCGCCAAGCAGGCCGCCTGCTCGACGGGCAGGTACGTCTGTACCGGCTCTCCAAGCAGGCTGCCTGCTCAACGGGCAGTTCCATCTGTACCGGCTTGCTGAGCAGGCTGCCTTCTTGACGGGCAGGTACAGAAGTACCTGCTCGCCGAGCAGGCTGCCTGCTTGACGGGCAGGTACAGAAGTACCTGCTCGCCGAGCAGGCTGCCTGCTTGACGGGCAGGTATAGAAGTACCTGCTCGCCAAGAAGGCTGCTTGCTCGACGGGCAGGTACATATGTACCTGCCCTGCCAGCTCGGCGAGCCGGTACATCTGTCCCCGCCCGTTGAGCAGGCAGCCTGCTCGGCGAGCCGGTACAGACGTACCTGCCTGTCGAGCAGGCGGCCTGCTTGGCAAGCAGGTACTTCTGTACCTGTCCGTCGAGTAGGCAGCCTGCTCAGCGAGCAGGTATTTCTGTACCTGCTTGCTCAGCAGGCTGCCTTCTGAGGTACACATGTACCTGCTTGCAAGCAGGGACCAATGGACTGTTCCATTGGTTGAAAAATCACTGATTCAATATTGAATTGGTGATTTTTCACCCAATGGATCACACATTGGTGGCTCCCACCCAGCCATAAATCGGTTGGGTGCAACCAAGGGATACATTTCCCTCAGTCAATGCTTATTCCAAGTTCAACTCGGATCCCCTTGACCAACTTTACATCGGTTGAGGGGATCACTCGGTTGGCCTCCATCCGAGTTTCCCTCGGATGGCTGCAACCAATATTGACTCGGATGGTGCCATCCGAGTACAGTTTTCTTGCAGTGAACCAATGAATCCCCTCTTCAGCCATGTTGTTTTCCTTATTTTTCAAACATTCTCCACAGCAAACACTAAGTTTACATTTCAGTTTATTTTCATTACATTTCTTTTGATTTTTCATCAGACACAATGAACATCATTTACTTTCAGAGAATAACTCCCCTCTTTCATTTTCATCTGCTTCATACAGAAGCCCATAGGGGACACAAAACAGCTCACGCATTTTGCAAAATGAAAAAGAAAAATACATCTTCTGTATTTCAAAATACACATTTTCAAACTCGTTTTTTTTCATCTCTGACATTTGTGAAATTGCAATACACAAAACATAAAGCCATAAACACATTTTGTGTTTATAAGTACATAGCATCACTCTGGAAAGAAAAAAAAATGGGGATGAGACCAAGGCCCGGCTGTTATGGTACCATCAACAATGTATTGCTCCGGACAATGACCGTTCATACCGGTCATTGATGGCATTACACACTCCTCCCTCCGGCAACTTCTACATGCCTCTCCATGACCGGTTTTTTACCAATCATCATGGGGAGTGTGTAGATCCTCTTGGTATCCAAGTTGGATTGGTCATGGAAGTGTGTAATCCGCTGAATGACTGGTTCTGACCAGTTTTTCTCTCCTCAATGACATGGTAAGGCCGGTCAAGAGGTGTAGCCACACCCCTAAATGACAGCTAGGAACCGGTCATGAGGGGAGTGTGTATGAGTGTGTACGCTTGATGACCAGTAAGAACCGGTCATTGAGAGGAGTACACACTCACGTCAATGACTGTCTGACCAGTCATCAAGGGGCGTACACTCCCCTCATGACTGGTCAGAACCGGTCATCAAGAGATAGCACTCCCTCCAATGACCAATAAGAGGTCATCAAGAGGCCTGCACCAGTTCTTCCTAGTCGCCAGAGGGAGTGTTACACCATCAATGACCGGTATGAACATGCAGTTTGATAATGGCTGGGCCTTGGTCTCATGCCTGTTTTTTCTTTTCGGACTGGTATTTATAGACACAAAATGTGTTTATGGCTTTATGTTTTTTTGTATTGCAATTCACAAACGGCAGTGATGAAAAAAAAAAAAAACAAGGTTGAGAATGTGTATGTATAAATACAGAAGATGCATTTTGCTTTTTTGCTTTTTCATTTTGCAAAATGTGTGAGCCAATTTGTGTCCCCTATGGGCTTCCGTAGCTTCATGATTTGGGTCCCAAACAAACCAACACAAATCTCATATTTCCAATTCAAAAGCAAACAAACCATCAAATTATATAGCTGGAAGAAGAAATAAAAGAAAGACAAGGTACAGTTGCGCAACCCATTGAAGATGTTATCAGATACCCTTTTGCGGGTACCCAGTACCCGTTTTTGGGTACCCAGTACCCATTTTTGGGTACCCAGTACCCATTTTTGGGTACCCAGTACCCATTTTTGGGTACCCAGTACCCATTTTTGGGTACCCAGTACCCATTTTTGGGTACCTGTTAGCTCTCAACAGGTACCCGCCAACGGGTGCCAGGTGCGGGTGCGGGTGTCCGGATTTGAGGTGAAAAAGCAGGTGGGTATACCCGCCAAATACCCGCCCTACAAAAACACTTGCGAGCAGAGCCCCAGCAAGCCAGGGCAGAGTATTCCGGGATCTCCCGGTGAGCTGATATAAGAACCAGCTCTTTGGGAGAGCATCTTGGCAAGCTGGTACTTTACCAGCTTGCCGGGAGAACCAACTGGGGAGCTGGTAATGTACCAGTGAGCTGGGAGTGCCTCCTGGAAAGCTGGTAAATACCATGCCAGCTCACCAAGGTAGCCACCTGGCAAGCCAGCAAAAATATACCAGCTTGCCAGGAGCTGGAGAGCTGGTAAAGTGCCAGCTCACTGAGAGCTCTCCTGGCAAGCTGATTCAGTATCAACTCTCCGGGAGCTCTCCTGGCAAGCTGGTTCAGTACCAGCTATTCGGGAGAGCCTCCTGGCAAGCTGGCACTATACCAGCTTGTTGGGATAGCCAAGCTCCCGGCGAGTTGGCACTGTACCAGCTGGCCGAGAGCTCTCCTGGAGAGCTGGTGCATTATCAGCTTGCTGGGAGCTCTCCTGGCGAACTGGTGCAGTACCAGCTTGCTGGGAGCTCTCCTGGCAAGCTGGTGCAGTACCAGCTTGCTGGGAGCTCTCCTGGCGAGCTGGTGCAGTACCAGCTTGTTGGAAGAGCCTCCTGGCAATCTGGCACTATACCAGCTTGTCAGGATAGCCAAGCGCCCGGTGTAAGACTCAAAAGTGTTGTTAAACCTTTTGCTGAATGGAGAAGGGGAAAATGGAGATGCAAAACTCTGCCCTTCTATACTATCAGAAAAACAAGACCACCAAGATTGCTTGGCAGATTATTTATAGTCATAGGATTTGGTCGGTTCAAGACGTCTGCGGATGGTATGTAGGTATGATGGTGATGACTGTTAAAGGTGTATGTATATGATGAAGGTGTGTTAAGCTAATGAGTTCTGGGAGCTGACGCTACTACCAAGGATGGATGATGATGATGACAATAGGTTTGTAGTGCTAAATGAGTTTGGGAGCTGACGCTACAACCAGGGATTGAACAGGCTACCTCGTGACAAGGGCTTATGTAATAAAAGGGTTTGTACTAATAAAGGTTGGATACCCTAGTTGGATAAGGGTCTGCTTTGGTAATGGTACTTGGGCAGTCTTAGTCCAAAGAGGTTCTCAAGCTACTAAAAGGTGTTGATGATAACTATAAACGTTTGATTGCTAATGTATGTATGTAGTAGTCATGGTACAGTGCCTTGCCAGAAAGATCTGGCGCAATTTGTTGGAGTCTAGAAGACCAACCAAGATACTTCAAGTCACAAGTCTTGTTTCAGGGGTGCAAAATGGGTTCAAAAGAATGAATCTGAAAAAATAAATCATATTGAAAACTATTTGTAATTTATAAAATTGATTTTGCTTATTGCAGATTTTCAAAAATCTTTAATAGTGCTTGAAAAAATCTGAAAAAAATTGGAGGCCACAGCTGGACATGTGAAAAGAATGAAAATAAATGAAAAAAATTCAAAAAAATTTACCGCTAGGTTTTTTGGATACTGTGGAGTGAGGCATTTGGGAATCCCAAAAGGGGTTAAGGCACCAAATTTTCAATTTTGTCTCTGTTTTGCTGACCACTGTGATCCAATATTTCACTTGGTCAAAAAATTTTCATTTATTATCATTTCCCTCACATCTCAGGCTATACTCTCCAAATTTTTTCAGATTTTTCTAAGCACTATTAAAGATTTTGGAAAATCTGCAATAAGCAAAATCAATTTTATAAATTACAAATAGTTTTCAATATGATTTACTTCTTCAGATTCATTCTTTTGAACCCTTTTGGCACCCCTGGACCAAGACTTGTGACTTCAAGTGCATTGGTTGGTCTACTAGACTTGAACAAAATGCGCCAGATTTATATGGCGAGGCACTGTACAGTAAAACCTCAGTAGAGGAGTGACCAGTAGTAGACTATAGGGGTAGTGTACTAATATCAGGTGTATATATATAAGGGTGTTTAGTGTGTAAGGTACTAATATATTTGTGGGGACAAAATCTGGTGAGGAAGGGGGGGAAAAACACCTGGAGGAGAGCCTCTTAAATAGACAAAAGTGAGGGATTTTAGCTCCAAGGTGAGTACAACTGGGCCCTGCCTTTGGGTCTTGTGACTGGAAGAAAACTGGTAAATACAAGAATCCCCTAGAATACAAGCTATAAATGAATGCATAAGAAGTTTGTTGAGACCCATACTTCCATACGTATAAAAGAACTGTCTGGAAGAAAAGAATATGTGTGAAATCCAGGAAACATGATAACTATAAACTATGTGTTTAGAATAAGATGTGTTGAGAAGAATGATGCTTCAGGAAGAAAGAACCTTCAAGAAGTATAGACTTAAGATGTATGAGCTATCAGAGAATATAAGTAAAGGAATACAAGAGCAAATAAGAAACCCCCATGTGTTATGGGTCGTCACTAGTGTTACATGTCTGTAATTGGTGTAGTACAATGAAATAAACCTGGGTGTAGGAACTACAACTGGCCATAACTCATGATCCACTGATACAAATACAATTCTGAGAGTAGATTCCTAGGCTCATTTTACCTGAAGAATATGTTTTTAACATCAGATATGGTAGTTTGCTGGTTTTGTATTTAAGTGATTTGTAGCTGTAGGTGACTGAATATGCTGATTTGTCTGTAACTTCTGATCCAGTGGAGTAATAGAGATTCTGTGAGAGCTGACTAAGTGTCATTTTGGTTGTAGATTCTGATTATGGAATGTAAATTGTTGATAGTTCAGAGTTTGTAGTAGTATTTCGGAATCTGAGCTTTAGAAAAAACCAAAAAATTATTTTGCCATGTTTAGGACACCACACCGGCAAGCTGGCACTTTACCAGCTGGCCAGGAGAGACCCGGCAATGATGCTCAATTTACAGCGGCACACCTGCGGGTACCTGCCACAGGTACCTGTCTGAAATGGCGGCTGTGGGTGCGGTGTGGAACCACTCTTATTAGGGAAAATAGAGCTTGAGAGGGAATAGGTGCTTGAAGGGCTGCCTCTTGGTAGTCTGGGAGAGTTGAGTACAAGAATATAAGAGTGTGGAATCATAAAGAATAGGTGTGGCTGATGAGGATGTTTAGGTATAATTGGTAAGGGTATGATTTATGTATTGTGTTTCTCAAATATGTTGGACATCCATGGACTTGTTTTTGTCCTCTCAAAGCCAAGTTTCATATTTTGATGACTGGAAAATGGTTACAACCATTGTAATCTTGGCCCGTCAATCCACTAGGTTACCCAACACTCCATAACTATGACTGGTAAAAGCTTGAGTAAAAATCATTTTCCAGCAAAGCGTCCAAGCTTTTTGAGAAATACAATATGTGGCTATGATTTATAATGACTAATAACTATGGACTCTTCTGAAGGAGCCAGGTGACACTCTGTGTGTACCCAGGGAAGCCTGCAGTAAGGTGAATATAATATAAGAAGTATTGACCAGAGCCAAGTAGCAGTGTTAATGACTACTCAGGGAAGCTGATGATATACTATGTAAGATTTAATTGTGACCAGGGATTAGTACTAACAAGTGATGTGTGTAGACAATCTGATGGGGAACAAATGAGCAGGGGGAAACAAGCCTCTCATATAGGAAATATGGACAGATGGGGGGAGTGGCCAAAATGTGGTTGTGTGAGGGATGAAACATGTAGATGAAACTTGGAAAAGAAATGAGCATGGCTGGCTTGTGGGTGGTGGAAATAAATGGAAGGATGGAACAAGTGAAAATTCTATATACAAAGGCTGAGTTGTGGTTAAGGGGTTGAAACGTGGAAAATATGAGTAGTGGAATATTCCATGAGGTTGAGGACTATAGACAAGTGAAAATCTTCAAAGAAGGGGGATTGTGTTTCATGTGTTGGAATGTGGTTTGAGGATTTCTGGTGGATTCCTTGTGAAACTAGTGTGATTGATTTGTCTTGGCCAGGGCTTGTGACCCTTCTGTGATGACTGAACCTTGAGTTTTGGACTTTCTGGCTTTTTTTTTGCTAAGGAAAGATTGGCTTACCACAATGGTATGGCGCAAAGGGAAAAGATAGGAAGAGGGGAAAGGAAGGAAGACTTAGCAGAATGAAGAGATAGGGATCAAGGTACTAAAAGGAAGGATTAGCTGGATTCATTGAGGACCAAGGAACAGGACAAATCTCACCAGACAGACAAGGACACAAATGAGAAGAGATAATGGAGAAGACAAGAAAGAGAGAAATAAGAGAAAAGAAGACAGAAGAAGGAACAGGATAGAAGGGTCATGAGTTGGTGAAGCTGAGTTGATTGGTTGATTGAGATGAGTGAGGAGTGAGGTCGAAGGGAGCAAGGTCGAAGGGTGAGAGATGAGATGGAAGTTGAGAGAAGGAAAACTGGAACCAAGTGTGAACCGGATGAATCAGGGAATTAGAAAAATCACAGACTTGTGACAGATCTGTGATTCTTACAGATTGTGGAGGAGCTTTGGGAAACCTGGTGGCAGTACCACCTTTGACATACTTTGGTGAAACCTGACTATGTCTTCTTGTGAGAAAAACCCTTCGCTGTCCCCTCCATCAAGTGGTATGTTGTCTTCTTTGTCATCCGTGTCCTCCTAGCTCAACTCATTGCTGACTAACATCATCACTACATCTAACTCAGTCCTTTGGCGCTTATTTCCGGGCATTTCAAGTTGAGCTTGCGGTCGGTTTTGTATCTTTGTTTTTTTTTAGGAATTGCTCTGAATTTCCATCTATTTTGCCAATGTGTCTGCAGGATACCCTTGAGCCAGTTATGCATAATGCCAAGTGCAACCTGTTTGCTTGGATCCCAATAGCGTAGACGGTTGAGTTCAGACCAGCGCACCCCGGTTTGTTTGAGAATCTTATCTTGAGCGTTTTTGGAGCTAGCAAGCTTGGATTCTTGCGCGGCTTTAATTGTCTCGTTTTTTTTTCTAGGTTTGCCAAGTTTGAGTTTCTCAAGAGATTGACACTTTGAATGACACCACAAGCAAAAACTAGTTGCATTTGGTGAAGCAAAACCTGCAACTTTCTTTGTTCCTAGAAGATTGCCGAGTAAGCACAACAATTGAACACGGACCAAGCAACCAGAAGGATGTTGATGAGTTTTGATTGCTACACCTGAATCAAGCATTATCAGCTCGTCCACAATGGGCTTCAAGAGGTGGTTGATTGTTGTTTTATCTGGTGAATATGGTCCTGGAGTGAGAGCAGCTAGACAGATATGCAATATTTTGTTTTGCAACAACGGTGGAAGGTTCATACAGCTGAATGTAAAGCCCCCAGTTGATTTGACTTTTCCACTGATCTTGTTTCCTTGGGGTTGAACCAATCTACAAACAGGGAAAGCGCTAAGTTGAGTGGAGTCAGCGTATGTGTTGAAGCAAGTTTTGACCATGTTGTACGTCAATGAGCTCCGTCTGGTGATGGCTGAGATTGCGAGTCCATGTGTCAATGGAAGCTTCAGTCTCAGTTTTTGACAGCAGCCATTCAAGCCACGCAAGCATTGGCTGAGAAATAAAAGAACATCAAGGGTCACTGAACATTCCTGGAAAGGTTTTTTTGGGAAGCTTAGGGAATTGGCCCAGGTCTTTGACAGCCCAATGTGTTGATTTTCGGACCCACAGTTCTTTGTTGCACGGTTGATCAGTGGGAAATGGCGTATATGTACAGAATGTTGGTGGAGGGGGTCCATTTGCTGCATATGGGTAGAGGCAAAAGCAAGTACGGCAGCAGAGAGTTAGTTTCAAGAAGAGTTGATTGGATCTTGGCCTTCAGGATCATAGTGCATGGGTTGCGTGGCATTCTTGCAAGGGATTGAATTGATGATGATTGCAATCGTTTAACCGTCTTGTTGAGTATGTTGAAAAGAGCAGTAACTGCTGTACGGCAGTTTTGGCGGCTAACATTACAAAATATATGGAGCCAACTGACAAACAGGATGATGAAGACTGTATAATTGATGAGAGAAACATTCAGCAAGGCAACTTGAAAGAATGGAATTGATAAAGACCCACCAAGATGGAAGCTATTTTGGTTCTCATCGAATCCCAGGAATACATCACTCTCTTCCGAATACTCACTGGCTTCCAAGCTTTCTGAGGGTGAAGTGTCAGATTGGTGAACATTGCAAGCTTTGATTTCGAGAGATATTTTGTATTCTTCAGAGCGGTGAATAGCTAGATTCCGGGCAGACAGATACTTCCCTGATATTGCATTTCCCTGGCTATCAGATACTGTGTTCACTATGCATTGAGAGCAGGTGCAAAGCTTCAGAGCGGTGCGATTAGGAGCCATGATTTGATGTGAAATTGACCGGGGTGGTTTTCTTCGTTTTCTTGAGGTTTTCCGTAAGGGCAGCCAAGTGCTTTGGAGGTGAATAGTAGATGAGAGCCATTGGAGGAATTGTTGAGACCAGGTTGATGGGAACCAGAGTTGGATGAGAGGTCGTGAATTGAATTGGGTGAGGAGTGAGGCCAAGGTCAGGTTGTTGAGACCTAGGTATGCTTATACTGAGTCTCTGTGATAGTCGACTGCGGCACAGTCATGCTTGTACATAGTACTATATATAGCGTTGTTTTCTCTCCGTCTCTGGATTATGCAATTGAGTGATTCTCTTCATCTCAACAGTTTATGATCCCCTAAAAGAGATCTCGCCAAAATAACTCTACCTTTTTATCTTCATCATTTCTCATATCTATCCAACCCAGAATCGGGAACCTTCTTCGTTTAGACACAGCGTGCAACTGCAAGGTAGCAACAAGATTTGAACCTAGTTGTGAGCATCCAAACGTTCCGAACATCGGCCCATAGGATTAAGCTTTCCTTGGCCACATTAGCGATATCATAATTACGGGACAATCGTTTTGGTCCGGAGTAGATCTTCATTTCTTGATTCAAACTTGTTAGCCACAAGGCAACAAGACCTGTCGTAACATCGATTGTTTCCCTTTCAACCTCCTCCTCCCTTCCCCATTATGTCCGAAGACCCGGCTCATTCAGCCCCAGTTCCCCTGATACTTTAAATCCTGATATCATCCGCAAGTCATCCCACATCCGAGATGACCCATTAGTTCCCCCTCCCCCACAAAAACCAACAAAAGGAAAAATACGCCAAAACAATACCGACACTCCCACTCCTACCATCACTCCTTCCTCCCAATATCCCAAACCCAACTACACCTTGGAAGAACCCATGGCCATCCGCGATCGCAATGACCGGAACCACCCCTCTTACATGTACCGCGATGCTATCCCCCATTCCACTTCCACTACCAATAATTCCCCTGCATCTTCCGCACATACAGTCTGTCCTCCCCCTAATTTTTCCCCCTGGACTCCTGCCACCAATCCCAACTACCAATACCAATACTCCCCACCTCCTCCAAAAAACCATTCCCAACCCGATCCCCCCCCTAACTTAATAAAGTCCCTTGTCTTCAGAGGGGGGACTGAAGTCCCGCAGGGACCCTCTGAAGGAGGGACTTATGCCCAAAGTCCCAAGCCGTGCGTGAGCAAATTAAGAAAATTGGGCTTTTTCAACAATCTCCTCTATAGCATTTCTGCTTCTCTTTTTCTCACTAAAGTGTCGCACAAGAAAATGTGCGCGCGCATCTCCTCTTTCTGCTGGTTTCCTCAGTCTTGATTCTTCTCTTCCCCTTCGTTTTTTATTCCAGTTTTCATGTAATCAACTTGTCATCCTTTACAGGCCATCCAGCCTGTATAGTATGCGTGGCATCCAGCTTGTATACTGTACGCAACAGATACAGCGACAAATACATTATGGCCCAAATAAGACCATAAGACTATGGCAGACAGACTATGCGGCTTTCAGACTGCCGGGCAGATTGTTAACCCCATTATAAGTTGGCACAACACAATTAGCGGTGAGCGGCACCGGGACTAAGATTCACAACCACTTACTTCAATAACTCTTGCGCCAATCTTCACCGATGAATGCTCTTGTTGCCTCCAAGAAATATCCGGGGAAGTTGCCCAACACACTAGTCAATATGGAAGAAAATCTACTGTCAAGATATGTTGAATCTCAGTCAATGGCATTTTACCAAGATAAGCCAAAGCCTCTCCAAGTCAATGTTGTAACTTCCTTGGTCAAAGGGCAGAATGTCTTTGTGCGAGCCAGGACTGGTTTTGGGAAAACACGAATATCTGAAATGTCAAAGAGACTCTCAGTTGAGTCCCACCCTGTTTTCGTGTCCCAGAATCGGCGTCTAAAGGCAAAGTTTTCTGCACTGTGAGTTAGGAAAGAGGTGATAAAAACCTTGGGTGTAAGATTCATCTCCTCAATGAGGGCACATATCTCTGCCAACTTGATAGCCATAGATTTTTTGGGGGCCCTTGAATTGTACATTTTGTGGATTAAGGAGTTGGATATGTAACTGGGCGGTATGAAGAGTCAGGGTATGACAGTTGTGAAAATCACAAAGTAGTAACAGAAGTGTGTTATGTAGCAAACAACAGGGACGCCAACGTGTAGAGATGTGTTATGGAGCGAACAAAAGGGAAAGGAGAGCCGGAGATGTGACCCGGTAGCAGATAAAACAAGAGACTCAAGATGCTAAGATAAAGTACAGCCAATAAGCAAGCAGCTAACCTGTCTACTAATGGCTAGAGGGAGACTAAAGGCTGCCGAAGCTGTGACCCGGTAGCTGACAAAATAAGAGGCTAAGGGACTATGATAACATATAGCCAATCAACCGGCTAGCCTCGGCTAGCCCATCTACAAATGGCTGCCGGCGAGTTGGGAACCGACTTTTATGAAACTGACCGGATGCTTGGTGTCAGAAACAGTCATGGCATTGTGTGAAATGCATGATCTCTGATACTGCGACATCTTATACTGTAATTGGCTGTAGTGCATGCACGCGCCTGTATCATCAGAAAGCAGATGCAGTTTTTCATTTTTGCAGGGATAAAAGTGAAACTTTACATTGATAAAATGACACTGCAATTGATGAAATATTGCAGTTTGACTTGATGAAAGGGAGGAGAAAAATACAGCGGTTATTTCTGTCAAGACAGAATTGCAAGAATGTGTTTCATGAAAAAGATAAGGCCGTTTTAAAAATTTTCCCTCCTAAAAAGTTAATGCCCTAGGGCTGTATTTCGACATTGGGCATAAGTCCCTCCCTCCGGTCGGTGGGGTGCTCACCACTCGACCGCAAAAGAGGGTCGGGACTTTATTAAGTTAGTCCCCCCCCCACATATCCATAACCTGAACCCACATTCCAACCCCACTAGCCAGGCAACTGGTACACACCAGTTTACACATGAACAACCCTACTCTCATTCATTCCATCCCCAACAAACCCACCTTTTCCAAACCCTGGACGACAACCGGCTACGACGCCAAGCGGACGAAGACCGCAGGAACACCGCCAAAACCATTAATGCAGCGGTGAACCAGATTTGTGATTGGGATCGTCTCCTACCAGACGGTTCCAACTACCAAAAATGGGTCCGTCAAGTCCGAGAATTGGCCTCCCAGCTCATCTACAATCCCGACTTTTTCAACAAGCCCTGCCACCACATCCATCAAGAAAGAGTAGGCCGGGCCATTCTATTGAATTCTGTTGACCCCTCACTCAAAGACAAACTATCCCTCTTCCCAAACTATTTTGAATTATAACGTAATCTCACCACACGTTTCTCTACCATCTGCCGCTCTGCCCAAATTGCTACTTTCGATAAGCTTCTTTCCCTTAATCCCTCTTCCTTCCCTACATATGGAGCGTACAGCGCAGCAATGCGCGACACCATTGCAGACCTACATACTCTCAACTGTAAAGTGAATGACAATCACGTCATGGGATTACTCCTGCAACGCAACCTGCCTGATGGAGCTGTCAAACGCGAGTTTGACCATCGAGTCGAGACCACTATGTACATTGATCCCACCCACAAGACCCCATCCTTTGACCAGTTGATACAACTTCTCCACGTCTGCAAACAACAGTCTTCCACCCTATCTCCCAACCCTTACCCTTACACGCACACTGCCCCCCTGGTACCGGACCTTCCTTTCTCCAATTTCATATCTACTCATCCCCCTCAATCACCTTTGCCAACCGGTGACAAAAAACCCAACCAGGTGTCTGCCAACGTTGCTCGCAACAACAACTGCCATATCTGCAAGCAGCCCGGACACTGGTCTGCCGACTGCCCGCACAGAAAGAAACCAGTTCCTAATCGCAACCCTAGTACCAATCAACCGCACCACCCTTTCAGTCCAACTGCCTATCAACCCTACTGCCCGATTGTCGTGGCTCCCAATTTCCTGCCGTATGGCACCCCGTATCCTTACCTGAACATACCATACCCTCCGCCTTCCTTTTCTCACAATAATCATCCGCAACCTCCACAAACTCGTGCTATACTGAATCAGCCTAGACCGACCCAGAACCAAAACCCTGCTCGTGGGTATGACTCATACAAACCTCGATACGACAATTGCCAGCCCAATGTCACGGCAAAGATTGTGGAGGTTGGGTCCATAGAGGACGAAATGGCAGAACTCCAAATGGCGGGCAAAGCGACTGCTGATGCTATAGGCCCCTGCCCGGAGATTATTGCGGATACCGGAGCGTCTAACCATCTCACTGGAGATAGGTCAGCTCTCTTTGACTTTCGTACTCTTCCAAGACCAATTCCTCTTTGAGTGGCAACTGACGGTTGCAATGACTCTATTACAGGGATAGGGACAATGTTTTTTCGTGGCGTGAATGGAACGATCGTCTGTGTTAAAGGCGTTATGTTCTGTAAGAACGCCCGATCTACCCTCATTTCTCCCTCTGCTCTTTGTCGGGCTAAACTGATCATAGACTACGTCTCTGACACAGATACGTTTGTGTTTAAGTCGCCTAACGGACAACCTCTCATTGAAAGTCCTATAGACTCCAAACAACAATCTTGGCTATTTCCCCAACCAATCTGCCAAAATGATTCTATTTCTTCCACTTCTGTTTCTCCATCCTCGTCTCAGATTCAGCCCGAACCAGTTTCTTATCACTATTCTCCTATTATTATGAATTCCTCTCTGCCCGCCAACACTTCTGCATGTGCAGCGAAGCCCAAAGGTCCTGTGAAAGTTACAATTCCCAGCGAACCTCTATTCCAATTTCCTGTTGATAAATTTGACTTTGACTGGCATGAAAGCGACCTGACCAAGACTGAAATACAATTACTGTTCTGGCACCGTCTCTTTGGGCACGTGCGATCGAGCGATACAACAGAACCGTCTCAGACATGGGCCGGGCAGCTTTAACTGATAGCAATCTGCCAAAAGGCTTCTGGGGTTTTGCCTTCCTGTGGGCTAACTATACTCTGAATAGGCTACCAAACAAGGTCACAGGCAGCAATACCCCGTTCGAGGCGTTCCATGGCTACAAACCCACCCTGGATCAACTACGCATCTTTGGGAGCAGGGCGTTTGTCCTCACGCCACCAGAACTACGAAAGAAACTGGATGATTGTGCGCGCGAGGCTCGCGTCATTGGGTATGTCAACGGCAGCAAGGGCTGGATGTTCTGGACGCCCTCAGAAAATAAGGTAGTGTACTCAGCATGGGCAACGTTTGCGGATGACCCTCTGAAATTGACCACAGGCAAAAGACCAGGCCAACCCCATATTGACCCAAAGCTTGATACGCCAGAAAAACAGGGCAAAGGCCAGAGTACTGACAATTTAGTCGCCTGCATTGATCCAGCACTACAGGGACCCACAGTATCTGCACTACGTTTTGTGATGGCGGTTGAACTAGGCGACTTCTCAGATGAAATCAAGGTCGGGCAGCAAGAGTCACTACAGGACAAGATCGAGCAAATGACCAAGTCGCCACCTCTACCAAACTCTCCCAAGAACTATAAGGACATTCTCAAACACCCTGAACGTGAGGGATGGTTGAAGGCAATTCAAGAGGAGTTGCAAAATCTCTTTCAACATGAAATTTGGACAATCGAACTGATCCCACAGGGTAAGCGGGTGATGGGAGCCAGATGGGTGTTTGTTGAGAAAAGGACTGCTGATTAAGCTTAAAGCACGATACGTAGCTAAGGGCTATGCGCAAATAGCTGGCGTTGTATTCATGGACACCTTTGCGCCCACAGCAACTTTTGTTTCACTCCGGCTTTTACTAACAGTTGCCGCTAAATGTAATTGGCATGTTTACTCATTTGATTTTGTAGCGGCGTACCTTCACTCACCAATTGAGGAAGAGGTCTGGGTCCGACCACTGGAGGGCCTAGATGTTCCAAAAGGTTATGCATGCAAGCTCCAAAAAGCACTTTACGGGACGAAGCAAGCAGCACGTTGCTGGTGGAAGCACCTCCAAGGAAAACTCGGCAGCCTTGGGTACATTCCCAGCCAATTCAACAGCTCTCTCTATATCCTCAAGCACCCAACACACCGTGGTGCTATCACTACAAACATTTGTAATTTCACCTAAAGAAAAAACTACTGTTTGGGTTAAGCAAAATGTTAACTTTTTTCAACAAAATGGCTCAGTAATAAAAATTGAACAAAACTGAGCATGCTCAGCAAAATCCCCCAAAGTTGCCATAATGAATAAAAATCATTTCTGCTCAGTTTCTAAAAAAAAAAAAAAAAAATTGCTGAGAATGCTCAGTAAAGCTTATTTTTCACTTCTGACCATTTTCTGTAAAATTGGGTATATGTTTTGCCCATCCCAATTTTACATTTTCTTTCTGGGCAGAGTTGCAAATGTTTGTAGTGTATATGGGTGCACGTGGACGACGGAGTTGTCGCAGGGTCCAGTGAAAACATTCTGAAACAGCTGGAAGCTTCTTGAAATTAAATGGCAGGAGGGGGTAGAAACAATTGTAGGCGTTGAAGTGACTCGGGATGAGACGGGATTTACCCTGAGGCAGAAGAAGCTGATCGAAAAACTTCTAGCGGATCACTGGGATCAGAAGTCCTGCGCCCAATCACCATTGCCCTCCGGTTTCCAATCCACAACTGCCAAACAAAACAAAGGCAATCCATCCACCTCGACTGAATATCTTTCTCTTGTTGGTAGTCTGAGTTACTTAGCGGTGGGAACCAGGCCCAATATAGCCTTCGCAGTCAACTACATGGCCAGATTCAGTGCATGTCCCACGCCAGTTCAATGGAAAGCCCTACGACATATTGTCAACTACGTCGCCACCACCAAGGATAAGTTCCTGTACATACACCCAAAAGAGACTGATAAACCTTTGAAATGCTACAGTGACGCGGGGTGGGGCGGCGAATTCCAGCGATCATCCTATGGTATCTTCCTCACCTTTTATGGTGTGCCAATATTATGGGTCGCGAGGTGATTGCACACTGTGGCGGCATCGACGTGTCATGCTGAGTATATGGCTCTGGGCATGGCGACCAGACAACTACTCTGGGTGCAACAACTGATAGAGGACGTGCTTGGGCACAAATTTATTGGACACCTGTTTTGTGACAATGAGTCCGCAATCAAAGTAGGTAAAGAAGACAGCTCGAACAAAAGGACGCAACACACTGAAAGGGAGTTTTACATTACTAATCAAGCCTTGTATGAGAAGAAAGCGACACTGTCTTGGGTATCTACAGACAAGCAGCTAGCCGATATCCTAACAAAAGCATTGACCCCGGAAAAACACGGGTTACTTGCTGGGCAGATACAGGGATTACAACTTGAGATGGCCTAGTCAACAGGGGGGGTGTTGAGACCTAGGTATGCTTATACCGAGTCTCTGTGATAGTCGCCTGCGGCACAGTCATGCTTGTACATAGTACTATATATAGCGTTGTTTTCTCTCCGTCTCTGGATTATGCAATTGAGTGATTCTCTTCATCTCAACACAGGTGTCAAATCAGTCAGCCAAGTGTTGCTGCGCAGCCAAGTCCTCACATGTTGCGCGCATCCTGAAACCTGCTGCATTCTTCAGATGTTGCTGCGGGCCGCAGCGACACCCAAATGACCGGGGTGACCTACTTGGCAAGCAGGTTAATCTACCTAAGAACTCACCTTGATGGGTACCGGGCGGTGGTACCTGGACACCCAATCAAAAAATCATGAAGAACCAATACCTGTACCCGTACTTCCCACCCGCACCACTGATGAATACCTGCTGGCGGGTGCCGGGTACCGCTGCGCAGGTACTCTTTGCCATCTTTAACCGTTGTAGCCACCCTAGTTGGGCCCTACCCATCACTTCCTCTGATTTCTGCTCTCATCAAATCATCCAATTGCTGTTACAAACATCAGTTTTGGAATATCCAGCATCCAACAAAGTATGGAACTTAGAATCAGACTGCTTGATTAAGAAATTTGAGTAACAGGAGGGGCCCCATCCATTTTTTGTGTGTCTTGGGTTTCTTTTTTCATATCCATTCTTGGGGAGTCATCTTACATTGATTGACCAAGTCTCATAGTAGAAGTTGAGGTGTGTAAGTTGAGCTCCTAGAAAGCACATACCATCAACGGTGCAACAAATACAATACATGTATTTGTATTGGGCATGTATTGCCTTTTTTGCATTGCATATACATTGTATTTGTATTGGAGGACTTCCCTTGGGTTCTGTAGGGTGCTACAGAGTCAGATCTAGAATTTCAAATTCTAAATTTCTCTACCAAAATTTGCAGGGGAAAATAATTTGAGTTTTTGAATCTACAGATCTGACTCTGTAGACCCCTACAGATTCAAAGGAAGTCCTCCATTTGTATCTTTTGTCCAATGCAATACAACGTATTTTTTGCACAATGTATTGCCCTCCCCAAATGTAATATCTTGTAGATTGATATGGTCAATACATTTTTTTTGGAATGTATTGTATTGTATTGGGTGCCCAATACAATACAAATACGCCAAGACATTTTGTATCCAAAGATGAATACAATACAATGTATATGCCTATACAATACATGTATTGTATTTGTTGCACCGTTGATACCATTACTGCAAAAACTATTGGATAAGTGAGACGCTACAGAGGGGAATAAGGTTAAATTGCTTCTTGAAAATGTTTCTTGAATATTTGAGCTATCTATATCTGTGAAGCAGTCAAGACTTCGTGAAGTAGACAAGTCAATTTATATTCCATCCTCCTCATCCATTCCATCTTCATCCGCTGAGAATGAGCGCTCCTCCTCGTCTCCCATTGTATCTCCGCGCTCGTTGTTCTGCACCACTTCGCAATCATGTCTAACACGGTCCCCGAAGGCTTCTGCTTGCTTCTGCAACCGCTCTGGCTCGTCCAGACGTTCATCCAATCCAGGCACTTTGTTCTGCAATTCGACAGTAAACCTTTCAGCAAGTTCCTTCACTCCTAGCGATCGACTGACGAGCTTCTCTCTTGACGCCTTGCTAGTAGCTACCGTTCCTGCGGAAAATTTGCTCAATTTTCTGTGGAACACTAACATCAGTTTTTGAGGCCCGATAGAACTGCACAAGAAACGCCCAAGTATAACGCTTACTGATCACTGATGCCATACGCCTGTTTCAAAAGATCTCTCAAGACGAACGCGATTCCCAAAACGATTGAGCTATTGATACCGGAAGTTAGGCAGCGGGACTTGGTGCCATCATTTCCATTCTCCTTCTGCCGAATACTCGAGCTCAAATAATCTTTCCATGGATCACCGTCAAGGAGCTGTAGAGTTTGATCTGCCGATTGCCCGACGCTACAATTTAAATTGTCTATAAGGACCATCGCTTCTTCTTCAGTCTTCAACTCCAAAGTCAACAACGCTTCGGCGAGGTATGCCTGGAAACTAATTTTTTTCTGATCAATCACGTCCATCTGAGGATCAATGGAGAATGACTTGATGAGGCCCTTGATGAAGGCTAATCTCCAAGCTCGTTTTTCACTCAAAAGAGTGTACCACGATGATAGCACCGACTTTGCCGGATTTCCGGTATACCCTTGTCATCACGATGGAAATTCGACGATACATCATGTCAGCTGAAGATTCTGAAAGTGATCTTGAGCAGGGAGAGCATACCTCTTATAAACTGGCTGGTTGTGGATGCCTTAGTGTGACAGTGAAACACCTTGTCCATAGTCTCAAGAAATCGACAGTGTACCAGGTTTCCGCGTTGGACGTGGAGCAGGGTGTGCAAGGAGAACACCTGTGAAGCAATCGCCATGTCATTCGAGCTCTCAAGTGCAACTAGCACAGGCACGCATTCTAAGGGATGAGTCAATCCTTGCTTGATGGTAAAAGATATGATCTCAACTGCCGTCCTCTGAATGTGGGATTGCGTTGATTGAGCGAGATTGGTGATTTGCGGAAGGTACCGTTGCACGATCGCTGAAATAACACTAAGAACAATTGGAAGGTTTTGGCGATGTGCGTGACTCATCCTCTTTTTTGCCCGCCCAAAAATTTTATTAAACTGACCCTGAATCCGGAAATGTGTCGACATTGCCAATCAACTGATTTACGTCTACTTCCTTTGCATCGACTGTTTCCAACAATTCCAACAATTGCCTTAGAAATGTTTTCATCTCTGGACACCAGTCAACAGTGCGATTTGGCCGTGCTGCTTACCTGGTTCATCATCAACCACTTGCCCTTGCTCGAGCTGGTTAGAGATAGAATCTACTATCATTTTTAGCAGTCGGTGTTGTAGATCGCTCTCGTGATCGTTGTTGAAGACATCATCCATCAAAGTTATTGATTCGCCGCGCGTCATCAAAGACGGAAAAGCACGGTATAAAAAACCTGAGATCGAAGAAATCGTTCAAATATGGACGGAGCCAAGGAAGAGAGCGATGACACACTTACCTAAACATGTCAAAGTAATGCTTCGGATTTTTTGCGCGGGCTTTGCATTATAAACAAGCAAAAGGATATTGTAGGCGTGTACGTGCATCGAATCCTAAGTTTCGTCGTACAAATCTGTCAGCATTCAGGGTAATACCGGCAAATGTCAATTTACCTGAGAAATGGTCTTGAGAGCTTCTTGAACGTCTGTTGTTGATGATGAATGAGGATAGCCAAATCAGAAGCGATACCTCACTGTCAGCGATGTCATCAAAATCACGCTCCTCACAACACTTACGCTTCTGTCCAGCGGGAAGTTGGTCTAGTTGCCCGTACGCAACCAGCGTACTAACCAAATACATTAATACGGGGAGTGATTTGATATTGGGAACCGCTGTGGTATCATTTAGTTGCTTTATCTCATTTTTGAGTCTATGTTCGCACGCCTTGAATACATTTAGTAACTGGCCATAATCTCGTGTTTGATGAATGATAACCGCACAAAAGCAGGCAATCAGCTCTTGCAATACCTGATCAAGATGATCCAGTTCAAAGTGTCAGTTTCTCCCCCGGAACATCGAGATTAAAGCCATATTGCTGACAGTTCCTCCTCCATTCAGGTTAGGTTTATTCACTAATACCAACAAAGCCCGTTGCAATTGATCTCCAAATGTACTTGTCGACTTGGGAATCAACGACACGCATGCCCGGAAGATTCGGAGCAAGTACTGGACCATCAGAATTTCACTGGGCTGAATGAGGCAGGAACGACCTAGTCAGCTATTTCTGCGCAACACAAGTCCACGACAAAACTCACTGTCGTTGCACCCTTGAGATAGGGGAGTAGCATCATTGCTTTGTTTGGCTCAAGTAGCTTCGGGGCTGCAAATGTTAATATGCAAACCGTTTGAACACACTCCACCTCGGACTAAAAATGTTAATTCGGGTTAGACAGGACTACACAGGGTGGATCAACAAAACCAACATGTTAGACGAACAAACGCTTCATCACGTTTCGGCGCAATATCCATCAATTGATCGATCAAGTGTTCCACGATCTCCTTGCAGCGCTGTTCGAATTTCTGACGCGCTCCGTCACTTTGCTTGGCGTATTGCTTGATGATCTATGAACAAAGGTGTGGCATGTTAAATCGCTTTGCACTGCTTCCATCTAGCATTCAAGACGCTAAGACTCAACAAATTTGACAACAGACTCGACAGGAGATGGTAGCTCTTTGCAGGCGGCGGTGACTTTCATGAGAATTGAACTGGTCAAGCTGACGTTCGATGCAACCCCAGCTGGTTGGTTGAACCACAACTCATCGAGAGCATTCATAGCCAAGACCTATCGCTTATCGGATGTCAGCGGCATAGAGCACCTCCTGATGTTTAAAAGCATGTCTACAACCTACTTTAATAGAAGTTTCCTCATCACGTAATCTTGATATGAGACGTAGCGAGATATCAACTTTTAAATCGATCCACTCCTCTTCATTGAGAAGGAGATAAATCGATTTCAAAAGCTTGACCACCCTTTTACGCACTGAAACGCCTTTATCTGCAATGCGCGCAGATATCTGGGGCAAGAATGCCACTGCCAGATCGGGACGTTCGACAACATATTTCCCAATCAATTCAACAGTTGCATCTCTCACTGCTGGGGAGCTATCGTGCATCCGGTTTTCTATCGCTCTTCGCACAGATTCCTGCATTGCGTGAAATTACGCGGGTGAGTAAATTATATCTTCAAAGCAGTTACGAACATCATGCGTGTGGCTAAGCTCACCTGAAAGAACACCGTTTCATCTTTGGCAACAACAAGCGCAAGAGCTTTGATGGCCTTACTACGAAACGTGACAGAAGGGGAGGCAGAGATCGCCATGATGCGCTCGAGGAAGACGACAGCCAGGCCCTTCAGACCTTGAGTCTTGGAGATTGCTTCATTGAGTGGTCTAATCCTGTTCGCTGAATCTAATTCGTCACTAACGTAACAACACTGCGTTAGCCACTTTGCATGAATTGATCAATCGGGAAGCATCACAATACCTGCCATCTCGACCGACTGTGGACTTTCGGCGAGTAAGCTGCATGGATCCCAATTCTTCAATGCAGCAATTTAATCGATGAAGAAAAGTCTGCCGATTCAAGTTATCTCGCTTCTCCTCCTCGCCAATTTCATGGCCCATCTCTAAATCTGCTTGGGATTGATCCAGTAAGCTTTGCAATGTCCTTGACGCATTGATCATCTCGTAAATCCACTGGGCGTGAACGAAATCTGCAGCAGTCTGGAGGTAGATAATCCGACGTGTATTAGCTGAGGTTGATAAATGTACACAGTCCAGATGGAGATATCCTCACATTACTCAGGTCACTAGATGTGCTTGTCACATTGAGGCTAGTCAAAACGGTTTTTTGAAGTTGGAACAGCGTAGATAGCGCTTTGTGATCCGAAGTCTGTATAACAGCCTTCAAATTGATAATTCAAAATAAGCGACAGATCGATGGGATGCTTGGTTCAATGGGTAATACCTACCTTGAATGGTAGAACTGGGATTGGCTGGATTGGCGATTGCTCAAGTTGCGGCTCAATAGGCCCCATTAACTTAGCGGTGATCGGACCAAGAAAATCGAGGCACATGCTTTTGACAGCATTCGAATCTGCAGATACCTTATTCGACTCCAGCAAAGCAATCTAAAACGATCCCGTGGTCGAAAATGATATGGTGGGTAAATGAGGAAGACAAAAAGACGATGCGAGAGCAGGACGCGAGGTAAATAAATCACTCTGTCTTTATCTATGATGGATAAGCATGGTTGACGTGGAGCCCTCAGTGCTTACCATTGTTTTACAAAATAGTCCCAACATGAACTCGGCCACTGGCCAATCCGGCAAAAAAAGAACACTGATCAAATCTTCAATTAGTTTATCGAACAAGATTCTATAGTTGGCTTCGTGAGTCGACTTGGCACTTTTCCCGGATCTAGTTGTGAATCATCAAAGGTCTATCAGGGAAAAGCACACGGTCCGAAACAAGACATGCGGCTGACTTTTGCAGCAGGAAGGACATGATTTTCTTGCTGAGTTTGGTCGCTGCTGAAATTTCAGGTTCGATGAAGTCTTCGATCGCATCAAGAGCTGCCGCGCTATCTGATTTCTTGGGTAAAGTTGGCGACGGGGTGGTTGTGTCCTTGTTTTCCGTGCTGGATACATTCAAGAAGCCTGGACCTGATGAGCTGAGTATTGAACTAACGCGTGACCGTGCCCCGGAAAGACATGATTGCACGATGTGTAGCAGCAGTGCTGAAAAAGTTTGGATTGATTTCCCGTTTGCCAAGCTTGAGATGAAATGATCATAAAACACGATATAAGCGTTAGGGAAGGTATCCCGGAAAGTATGGAGAATCGAGAAATGGGATGTGGATATCATTCCAAGATCAAACAACAAACTAATAAACCGCCTTGCTGCTCCGGGAGGATTGTTCTGGGAGATTGAGAATAGAGTTTAAAATCTCTTCAATAATCCAGCCTCTCTGGTCGGGATATTTTGATGAAACCTGGATGGGTCAGCATAATAATTAGCACGACTGAATTTCGGAGGATGCAATGAACAGCAAAAGAGAATTGGTTATCTCACGCTACGAAGAAGTTTTAAGCATTCTAAGCGCATAGCTTTCATAGAGCCATTATCTTGGGAAACCTTTTTAGATTTTGTATGTGAGCTCGGCAGATCAATGGTGGGTCCACAATCAACGAAGAAGGGAGCGATCGTGATGTAGGATACACTGGCGATGATGGATTCTGATAAATCGATTTGTCTCACAAGGACATCGATCTTGGGGACAATTGACGTCGAGAAAAATGAGAAGCTTTGTGCAACATAACTAGAAATGACCTTGGATGCACACATGATTTGCCGGAGCTTTTGGGGATAGGCTTCAACCAACGTAAAAACCAAAGAGCTTAGGGAGTAATGAGTTACATGCAGTTGCGGGAAGTCGTGAAGTAGAAAGCAACCAACCGTCCAGAGTCCCTCTCTGATTAGCTTCGATAAATGGAAAAATTACGGTATTGAGTTGATCTTTTGTGCCCTTCACGATAGATCTGATCAATTCTTCAGAATAAAACTGTTTAGGAAGATGTTCATCATAAGCCAGAAGGGCAAGGGTAGCATCTGTTGAATGCAGCGCGATGTGGAAATCCTTCAAGCGCTCCTCGATCGTTAGTGCATGTAACCCTTCGTGTTCAGCATCTTGATCCAACGTTTCGTCTTGCGTCTGTCCACCCGCGGGGACTTGAGAATTTGTCTTGGGCCGCTTTCTGGAAGGAGGTTTGACAGCACGACTGCCGGTCGGAGTGGACTTTTTGTTTCCGGACTGTTTAGAAGGCGAAGAGTTTGATACACGAGCTGCTTTATATTTTTGCTTTAGCTCCGCTGGTATGATACACAAGTCTTCCACAATCCTTACTCCTCGCTCCAAAATTTTGATCAGCCGAGTGAGATCAGGAATCGACACTTTCTGGGTCGCTTCTCCACTAGTCTGTTCCAGGAGTGACTTGATTTGCGACAGGATTGGCGGGGAAAGGATGAATTGAGACTGAAGTTGGCAGAAATACTGAGCAGGAACGGCCATATCATCTGCCTCGAGAATATCTTCAACTAGACTAAGAAATTTGTGCGACGGGTCTGACAACCGTGCAAAAGTGACGTCAGTTAATAAGATAATCAGGAGTCTAGCCCAAAGTCAAAAGGCAGGCTACTACACAAACCTTGATGGGAAACCGGAGTCGTTGAGGTCGATGACTGACAAGGAGTTTTGGCAGCACTTGTGGGTAAGGAAGAGACGATGCGAGTGGATGACGGCTTGGTGGGAGAGGAACTGGACACAGCGGCAGATGAAGTGTTCATGACGGGTGGGTTTGAGGATGGAGGCTTCGATGGTAGCGGAGCAGCATGCTTGATCTCCTTGTTCATGCGTCTCTTTTTAAGATGCGGAGACGGGGCAAGATTTCCTTCTGTAGGGTTACAGTTCAGTTTAGAGCGATGGGCAGACCGAGTAGCAAGATTCATGGCCAGTGGATCGGGTGAGTCGGTTCGTTGACGGTCCTCGATAGGTAGCTCTGGAGGAATTGACTGCTCGGTATCGAGAGATGTGGAAGGAGGCAAAGCAGTACTCTGAGACTGAGCCTGTGATATCTGTTGCTGGTGCTGTTGCTGATGCTGATTGGCTTGGTGAAGTTGCTGTTGAAGTGTTTGTGTGACAAAGTTTCTATAGAATGACTTGATTTCGGCTGGGTCCGTGGTTTCTTGGAGCGGATTGCTGCAAGTAGGGCGAGGCTCCGATAGCGGAGAGGGAACCGGTGTTTGGAGTGCACTGGCGTGGGCGGCAGCCGGTCCGGATGAGCCTGGGATGAACAACCGTGTATTTTGAGGGAGGGCGGACAGAGGGGTGTAGGGAAGGTCCTTGAAGAGACTGTGTGCGGCAGGTGTGTGGGGAAATGGTGATGATGATGATGATGATGATGATGATGATGATGATGATGGGCAGGTTGAATGTATGTAGTCACGAGAGAAATACCAAACGAGCAGGAAATTGCGAACAAATCATGGAGTGGTCAACAGGAATCCAAGGGCACCAGTGGGGCTGCTTAAATACTGGTGCACTCACAGGGATGGGCGCATATGCTGCTGAATCAGCTGGTTGACAGAGCCGAGCTGGCGATGGGCCCAGTCGAGCTGATCGGTGGACAGTGGAGAAGTAGCAAGCGGTGGCGATGAGTCAGACGCATTCATGGTGGCTGACTGGACCAAGGCACGATCCACGAGTGAGAGCGAGTGCTGAAAAGGCTCAAGAGGATCAAATTCAACGGTCGGATGAGGATCGGCGACGGAGAGGTGGCTTATTAATTCGGTGACTGTCATGTTTTTTGCAGCGTAAGCCAGTTCGATATGGATCCCAGTTGCCGTGGATTTCAACAGTCACCGCCAAACCCAACACAGCAATTTACCGTCAGCTCTCAGTTGTTCGATGCCACATAAGCCCGTTCAATGACTCACAGTCTGGTCTCACCAGAGTCGTGCCGATCGGATACCGGCTCAGCATCTCCCGGGCGGCTCGAGCAATGTCAGCCTGCACCGTAGCGGAAGTGAACTCCGAAAGGACCGGAGAGCTGTTCGGCACATTCCCATCAGAGCGCTCAGTCGGACTCGCATCGGGTGGCGGTCGGTTTTCTTCCTCATGAGACCATCCGGCGCGGTCCATCAGAGTTGAGTTCGCGTGTTGATTAAGCTAAGAACGCGTTAGCTTGATCTGAGTCCAATCCGCTAGTTTCGGGTCGAGGATCCAGAAGGTGAGACGAGCTGGTGGTGGTAGGCTAAGTCCTTAAGATAGCAAAAGGTGGATGCTCATATTGCGAGAAACTATATAGAGTCCGATGCGTGCTTGATCCTTGCAGATGTCTGCGTAATGCCAAGAAGCCCAGAGATATGAAATTATGCGTGAACTTGAGAAGATTTCAGATTCGCTGGCACACGAAACGAAACCTAACCCACCATTTTGAGCGAGTGATCGCACTCGACGGCCCTTGCACTGTTTCACCTTGGAGTCTTCTTCAGCACCACACAGACCATGGAAATCACTGCAGAGCTCACCAATGCTGATCACAGCATGGATGTTGATTCGGATCCGGGGAACCCAAGCTCAAGACGAAACTGGCGTGCTCAAAGTGGTAAGCTTCATAGCCAGAAAAAAAAAAAAAAACACTCTCTCTCTTCAAGAAAGAAAAAACCTCAGCTGACTGCCACCTAATTACACCCGTGCTCAGATCAGGTGCTTAGACAATTTGACAAATTGCTTGCCGATTATGACAATACTGTAAATCCACCCTCACATCACAGCCGCAAGCATCGGGCAATCGATCAACTGGACGATAAAGTGGTGGTTTTACACCTCTTCCGGACAAAACTGCTGCCTTCGATAAAACACCAACTCGTTGCTCTTCTACAATCCTTGGATCTATCAGAGCATTCGACGTATCCCTGCCCCAACCCAGAATTAACTGCAAAGGTTTTATCCAAAATGCGCGGCACTCTTCGTAATGTTATAGCTGCCGTCGAGAACCTCACTCGGCGGCCTCCTCTATCTGAACTAAGCCACGACCGACACTTGAATGATTTCAAACAGTTTAGGATGGATCGAACCCAATGGAAAACCCAACGCGTCATATATCGAAACCTAGCCAAGCTATTTGAGACTTGTGCAGAATGGATTGTCTCGTGGAAACTTCAAGATGATCCAAATGATCTAGAATTTCAAGCACATTCAGTTAATACACGGAATCAAATTTTCACGCTTGCAGTCGATTCCAGGATCTCGGTTGATGAGCTACTCGAATGGTCCAAGTTACCCGACTTGGCTATCCTTCAAGACGAGTGGCGAGGATCAACACAAAGATGCAACAAGATGCTCCAAGCCTTTTCCGAGATACTCAATGGAACGTACGTTTGGAGACAAAGGGTGAATGAGAATGAACAAGGAAACAATCAAGAGGAGAAAACAGCTCGTCAAACAGGCGTCATACAGCTGGCTCGAGCGACAATCCCAATCGTCAAATTGACCCGATTATTTTACAGTAAACTATGTAACACTCGACTACCGTTTACTTTGGATCCAGAAATAAGCTCTGGTGAACTCCACTCGCTGCGGGAGAAAATGGATTTGTTTGACGGACGGATCGGTTACCTCCTCGATCGGTTGTGTCTAAGTTATGAAACCGGAGAAAATATTGCAACCTGGCGACCCTTGCTTAGGAAATTCTTATTAGATTTCTTAGTCTTTTTTGACGATGCTTTTCTTGCACTGGCTTTCCACATTGCCCCTTTACACGCTGTAGACAACTACTCTGCTCTGCACCGTGACTTCAAGACTTGGTTCCTTCCGCTGCAAAATCAATTCCGTCTCGCTACTACGAATCTCCGAGATACTGCCCACTTGGCTTTTGAAGAAGAAGATAGAGAGTGATTAGCCTCAATGTCAATGGGCACCGTCATGGATTCGCAATACAAGCTTTTTTTCTGGTTTGCTTCCCATTCACACTGCAAAGATTGTTTATTTTTTCAGCCGATGAGCGTCACAGAACCCACTGAGCTGCGCCTGATTCCACGATGGAAATGGCTCTACTTGGGCATTTGTTTTACAATTCCCTGCTATTCTGCAAGCACACCGTCGGACCTTTTGACAATCAATCCCGAGTATCAACGACCGGCTACAGTGCATCTTTCCCATCAAGCCGCCTCTAACAACCAAGTTTACCTAGTACATCGTTTTTATCATCATTTTCAGCTCACGCTCCACTTGCTGCCTGGTCCGATCTCAAAAAGCTGGCGGTCTTTTTTGTAAAGCTGCACGCGGCTGAGGCCGCTGACAGAGTAAGAATTCCTGACTTCGGGAGTACATGGGCGTCCACATCGGCAGCCAAGATGCACATCCCGCCAACTCAACTCAACCACATTCATTGACCCCACCCCACCATATCCCCCCAAAACGCCATCTCTGAGCTAGCAAACGGGTCCGATTTCGGGCCAGCACTCACTCACCCACGAATCATCGCTGAAACCTCTGGTCCGGTCAGCTAATTCATTCTTTTAGGCAGATGAATGCTCTTATCCAAACGTCAAACTCAGTTTGTCAGCTTTCTTCTAATCTGGAATCACTAGCAAGAAAAGCCTTGCCCGTTATCGCAGGCAAAATACTTTGCGGTCATTAATTTCCTGCTGTGGAATCGGGGATACCTCAGCTCCCACCTCAATCTCAGCATCCCCTTTGCCTAGTTACCCCCAATAGCACAGTAGCCAATGTATGCTCTTCCCAATACACCAATTTCGATGATCCTAGGCCATCTCCATCACTGTCTCGGGCCAACACTAACGGACCGATCTGATGAGAATCTGATTCTCCGTACAAACAATCCCCCATGTATCGTCTTCAAAGCAGCAATGGCCCCCCAAGTAACCACAGCATTAGTATTAATCTCAAGAAAGCCGGAGGTTTTCGTCATAGTAATCATTTTGATGACCCGAGTACACCAACCAACCGAAGCTGCTGCGTCCTGGTTAAAATATGGCAAGCTTCCCATTTTTTTAGATTGTATCCACATTGTTATACCACTCTTCCGCTAAGAAGGTTTGCGCCCTAGTACCTTTCATTGTTTCTTTCAGCGCAACGACTTGCCTCTGCGGTAAGCCCCATCTCCGCGGACACTAGTTTGCGCAATATGCTGCACTACTCACACGCAGACCGCCCACGTACATATACGTCCAGCGTGGAACACTCGCTTGATCCGCACGTGACTCCCAGCCGCCATGGAGGTCGCTCATATACGCATTTTGTCATTTCACCAATGCTAGGTCTGTTAGATTCACCGCCCTTGTGTTGCTCGTCAGTCAACACCCAACACTCACCTCTGAGACTTGATGATTTACACCTGATGATTTCCACCACAGAACCTACAGTATTCTGGTTGGCCAAGTTATTCCAAGAAGTTGGCGATACAATTTGTAGATTGATGAGGGAACAATTGGGAAAAGTGAGTCGAGGGGGCAAGGTCCGATAACATTCCACCGGCAGGATTTTTGCTGTCACATTCCCAGCGCCACCTGACAGTGGACCCAACGCTCTGTAAGTAGAACCCTGTCCCGTTTTACTGAGAAAATAATTGCCATTTGAGTGACTGAGGCTATCTTCATTTACTCATGCCCGACAGCACGAGGAAGTTGATGTCCTCTGGTGACTTGCGCAAGGAACTGCTCATTCCGCCCACATTATCAAATTCCACGTGGCCTGGGCGGAAAATCACTGCTCAGTTGGCTTCCAAGATTGGGTAGGCGAGGAACGTATTCGGGAAAATCACGCGCGAGCTTGCCCAAACTGTTGCCTTCATGAACTCTTTGGGTGTTCTCCATCTACATTTCAAGCCAGCAAATTCCTTCCAGCAGAGTACAACAGTCCCATCCTTTCTTGATGTCTCTGATCCATAAATGTTGGTGATGGTGAGGCACGATACATGATGCGCTTCAAGCGCTCTGGGTGTTTTGTTGGCTTGAATCAATCACGTGTAGGTAGTCGCAAATATATTGGCACAAAAATCCTGGGTGGAGGTGACAGTGATGAGGTGTTCTTGGTGGGCTTGATTACGCTTCGCATCGCCGCTAATGTGCAGCCTGACAACAGCGTGGACTGGCCAAACTTATAATCAAGTAATTTTGCATAAAAAGATTTTGGCCATTTGAGCTTCGAACTTGCACTCCTAATCAAGAGGATGATTGACAAATGCCCTGTCTTGGAGGGATGATGGGGGCACTACAGTTGCGGACGTCATAAACCGGCAGTGCCCCGCCTGCAAAAAAAAAATGAGACGCGCGGCCTTCCCCCGGGGGCCAAAGTGTGAATACACATATTTTTATTACATTTTTGAACTCGCACGCATGTGTAGAGTTCAAAAATATAGCCGCTAAGCATTTGGGTGGCTAGTTTTATTTTTTTTATTTTTCTATCATCAGGATTTCGGACAAACCTCTCTAAACCCATGCTTAAACACATAAGTATGGGTTTATGCATCAGAAAATCATGGGTTTAGGCCCCAATAGCCTTACAAATCATAAATAGACTGCATATTTGGGCTTTCCTTGAGCTAACAGCACCATTGTAGACCTCTTCTGGTGCCTTTTTGGCCCCTCTTTTTTGGGTTTTTTCCCTTTTTTTACCCCAAGATTTCGGACATTGTCAAAATCCAGTGCTGGTTTATGACGTCCGCAACTGTATAAAAACAATTGGGCCAATTTGTACAACACAAGAAAAGCAAAAAAGAAAAAGAAGAAGGAAAAAAAGACTTGAATAGCAAATTCAAGCCATGTTTCTTTGACTACTGATCATTGGATACCTACCAGCCTGATGGGATACATGGTTTTAAAAGCTCACTTAGTCTCAAAAACTGGGACGTGAAAAAATTAATAATTAGTTTCAAGAAGCTCCCATCCCCATGCACTGGCCAAACAATAGTGTCAACCATTAAGACTAGATATATCTTTTCTATTGAAAGTTACCACACCCAGGCATTCTGCAGTCTCTACTTTTTTAAGTAACATCATGGCAAATGGAGGTGTGTGATTGCAGAAACAGGCACATTCACTGTGAATTTTAAAATTTCAGAATTTGCATAGAGGCAAAGTCTTTTATCTTCCAGTAGATCAAGTTTTTCAATTCTGGTGAGTGATGATACAATGGTGTTAAGTACTGATTTCATGATCAGCAGGATGTGGCATTTGTAATGTATGTGGATCAACCATCCATTTGTGACATTTCTATTCCAACATACTTGCTGGCAACACTGGTCCACTATGTTACATTGTGTTATCCAGGCAATTTCAGTAACGTAAATGCTCAGGTTGGGAAGCCGCTAAGTTACCGTTACCCGTAACAGACCATTTGCTGCACACAGCTGTAGTGTAATGTTGGGGAATAAATTGCCCGCCAGTAAAAAGGTAATGTATCTTCAATGTGCTATCCAGCGTTATCTGGCGTTATCTTACGTTATCCAACCATATATTTCAAATAAAATCATCCATGGCATGTAGGAGTATTGTGTGGCTTGGAGAAGAGGTCCCACTGAGTGGGGAGTGCAAATAATCCAGGAAGGCTTCAAAGGGATTCCCAGAAAGTCACATTTTTTGCTGTTTTATGCCCTACAAGTAGCAATATTTTTTCCTCCTGTCAGCCAGCAATGTAACGGTATGGGAAAAAAAAAATCTGGTGCTCAGTTAGCGTAAAGGAAACAAGAAAAAAAAGGAAAATCAAGTCCAGATAAAGTAGTGCTGTAAAATTACGGTTAGTGGCCGCAGTGGTAGCAGTAAGCACTACAAACATTTGCAACTCTGCCCAGAAAGAAAATGTAAAATTGGGATGGGCAAAACATATACCCAATTTTACAGAAAATGGTCAGAAGTGAAAAATAAGCTTTACTGAGCATGCTCAGCAATTTTTTTTTTTTTTTAGAAACTGAGCAGAAATGATTTTTATTCATTATGGCAACTTTGGGGGATTTTGCTGAGCATGCTCAGTTTTGCTCAATTTTTATTACTGAGCCATTTTGTTGAAAAAAGTTAACATTTTGCTCAACCCAAACAGTAGTTTTTTCTTTAGGTGAAATTACAAATGTTTATAGTGAAAGAAGAAAAAATGTGCTACTTTGCGTGACACTACCGTTACTAGTAAAGTAGTGGCCCAGTGTTGTTGCTGGTGCCAGGCTTGAATACAAAGTTCACAAATCAAAACCAATACTTGTTGTATCACAAGGTATCAGTGGAAGTTGCCCTCTGAGACAATATATAGCTGGTATTGTATTGCCCATTCAATACAATAACCTAGTTCAAGTCAAAAGAGTATTAAAGTATTGTTTCAGTGTCACCTTTGCCAGCATCATTGATCATTTTAAGCATGGCACCAGCAGCATTGACCCTTCAAAATCAGTAAACTCCTTTGTTCTGTGATGCCCCCTTCAATATTCACAAAATTATAAGATTGACCATTCCACTGCATCTTTTGAGAACTCACAGGAGGCTATGAAAGGTAACATAAATCAAGTCTGAGACTCTGGCATTATCATTAAATTAAACATTCAAGCTCCATGGTCTATACTTTACTATGAGAAAAAGATGGATCCACCTGTACTCAAATAAAACAAAGATATGAAACAATGAGATTGATTGTTGGTTTAATTGTTTTCTTGTCTCTTCAGTGTTTCTTCCAGAGGGACAAATACGGGCTCAAAAGCCAGGGGGAAAAATTCTAGGACCAATTGTATTACCCAAACCAACTTGATGAACTGCCAAGCAGGGGGTTTAATGCTTCCCACACAACTTTGCAACATGCCACAAGTTTTTTACAAAAACCACTCTCATTTTTGTAGCTTCCCAAACAAGTAACACATACCATATTATTATTTCTCCCACAGGAGTCTTACACCATTGGTGGTAGAAGTCTATGAATCTCAACAGTCTTGAGCTCAAAAATGAAGAATTTCAACAATTTAACCCTCCTCTTGTTTTAATTTTTGTGTAGAGGACAAGAAAATTAGCAATTTTGCAAAATTGAAACCCATGGTATAGGTCCTCATAAATCTCCCCAAAAGAATTTCTTGCATTTACTTTGAAATTAAAAGGTGGATCTGTAAAGATTTGCCAGGTGTGTGACGCACTTTCAACTCCCCAGAGGAATTATTATGAAAATTGAATATGAGTGATGGTGAAACCAGATCAGCACAAGAGCTGGAAATCTGATTTTGACAAAAGAACTTATATGGACCCCGGGGCAAATTTTGAGCAGAGTAAAAGGAAGTGAAGACATGTGAGACGTGAAAAGCAGTGGGTTGAATATTGGTTTGCACTCAAGGCTGTGTTAGAAAATCAAAAATACCTCCAGACAATGGACATTTCCTGCTCACACTAAAAAAAGTATAATGTGGAAATTGCACACTACATGATGGAGGCTTTGACACTGCACATTCTGGACCTACCTTAACACAAGGCCCTCCAGTTGGAGGGTCTGGTAGCCTGGGAAGGCACAAAGCGCCACTTGCCTCAAAGCAGAAAAGTGGCAAACCCCAAAGCAGGGACTTGAATGTAATGCCCATATTTTGGTGTGAGAGCATGGGGAGTTTTAGTGGTTTCTTCTGATTGTTTTTAGACTCATTTCTACCCATGGTAGTCTTGTGCCTTTGAGTTCACAAGATTTGTCTTGTCTAAGCACAGCTTCTGGAATTTCCTCTGCTTGCAGAACTCCCATGGTTCTTGATGCCAATCCCCCAAACATTTTGCCAATCTGAAATCGCTCACGCAGGAATTTTAAGGCAAATTCCTACGCGTGACCATTTGAGGGGCTTTGTCAAGCTAGATTCTGAACTAGTAGCGAAACAGCAGCAGCGAAAGGCAGGTTATCAAAGTGTGGTCGTGTTATGGGGCGATGAGCTTACAGCCCGCCTACATGAACATCCCAACAGATGACTACATACATGTGATTGGGAGAGCAATGCACAAGTATGTCAAATCGCTGCTGTCTTTTTTGAAGAAACATGCGTTTCAGGAGTTGTAACGATATTGGCATTAGCTTTATTGCAATTTGAGTGCGCACTTAGGTTGTCACGGAATATGAAGGCTAGGCATAAGGCGTTATACATACAGAACGAGTAATGAGAACGGACGAGTAATAAATACTGTCAAGTAAGGAATATGAGCGAGGAATGGGAATGGGGGAGCAATGGAAGTTGAACAGCAACGGTGTTGGGACAGTAATGGAGATGAGAAAGTTATGGAAAAAATCGGGAAGGAAGGAAATGGGAGAGTAACAAAGATGGAGGAGTAATGAGAACGGGGAAATAATGTTAATAGGGGATTTTTCTCTGGCAGAGTTGACGACAATTGATAATAGACTTATTTGATGGCCCAAAAGATTAAAGAAAAGACGTATTTAGGTATGTAGTTTATAGTAATGATGAATCTACATCTGAAGTTACTAATTGAGTTCAACAAACCGTTACAAGTAGATGGAAAATGGATAGGAAATAGATCAAAGAAAAAAAAACTTTTCACATCTTGCGGTTTCGCCTTCGACGACTAGTTTGAGGCGAGTCTTCCTCTCGTTGATACGGGTGGCATCCCGTCGCTCCGTATTCCGACTTCAAAATGAAATCATAAAAGAAAACAGGAATGAAATGTGGTGAGTGAGGTACGTCGAAAGATTTAAGGTAGGATTACACATGAAGAATTATGAACTCACAGAATGTTCCTGTGGATAACCTTCGCTTGGCAAACTATACTCACCGGCTCGGTGTGGCTCGTCCTCTAAGACTTCCCTGGATAAGCGAAGTCTGACTTCCCCGCCATCCAAGGTCTTATCCAATCTGAATGAGTGAAAGGGAAATTGAAGGATGTTTCGGTGAGTTTGGAAGTTGGACCAATCATGCCATATTCAGACTATCATCATACCTTTCTAATTCATCCAAGCGCATCCTTCTGGTGCTACGCAATTCAGTCATTTTGAAAAGAGCTTCCTCGGGCCATTCAATTTGTAGCCCGTACCATTCCTTTAGTTTGTTTCGCATCTCGGCGAAAGGAAAACACCTGGCGCGTGCTACTTCCATGGAAGGTACTTTGGAGGGGATAGGGGCACTTCCTGAAAACAAAACAAAAACCACAAGTGCAGCATCGTTCACCACACATTGAGTGCTTTATGAGTGCGATGCTTGTGCGTTATATGTGATGGGGCCTGTCGCAGAGAGGGAAAAAAAGTTATGACTCAACGGAGCATATCCAGCAACCGCTGGCCGACGCGCTTCCGGTGATTGATTATCGGCCTGACATAGCCAACTGGGAAAGTGAGGTAAGGACGTGAAATTTTAGCAAATGTACGAGAAGCCTCATCTCACGAAAAGCCAAAAAGCCTTACCGCTCCTTTTCTTGCGACCCTGCTTTGGTTTTCCCGCTTTGGGGCTGGTTTCAGGGTCTGGCGAGGTATCGCCCTGAGAGGATGAATCTTTATCCTCTGGTTGAGGGACGGTTCCCCTGCTCTTGCAGGTTCGCTTGATGACCGGGCGGCTAGAAAGGTTAGCAGTTGCCGCCTTGTGAAGGGGTGCAGCCATTGGTAGCGGCTGTTGAATCGGACATTCCGGTGACTGTCCGGAATGGTACTGGGTGGTAGCAATGTTGTGATTGCTGTAGCCCATGTGTGAAAGACGGGGCAATGAAGGTTTTCGGGTGTACGGGGGTTCCGCGCCAACTCTATCCATGCTCCAATTAGGTTCGACTGGGTGGGACCCGTTATTGTGGGACGTGCCGCAGGGCATCATAGACGCATCGTACATCATGTCGGGGGTCGTAAGAGGAGTGTGAGGCGGAGACGCAGCCAAAGGGTCTGAATCGCTCGCGGTAAGACCAATGGGTGGCCAATTACCCTGGGTTTCCGCCGAATTCAAAGCGGGTGAGTAGGCTCCCGAAGTACCCAGCCCACAAGACAGTGGGAGGGTAGGGTTGAAGTGCATAGAGGGTTGCCCGTAGCTCATGTCTGCTTGGGCAGCGTGGGCGGCAGCTACCAACAATGACAAAGAAAGCGGGCCGTTACCACTATGATTATTTTGGGTATCTTGCATTTCGACAGCGTGGCTGGAACACTGGTACTGATTATTTGGTGGATATGGGTGGGTCGGCTCATAATTGGTAGAGTTCGCGAGATCATAATCGTAATTGTAATCCGGCGGTGATATGTAAGGGTGCCGTAGGTAGGATTCTTGAGCAACGTCGGTATTGTAGTGAAGTGGCCGTGGATGGGTTTGTGGTTGTGGTTGCATCATCATAGGCGGTAAAGTGATTCGAGAATTCCTGGAAGGGTTTGAATTCTCACCGGCAGTGGTGTCGTAAATGGTCATGTTGGAAGAATCTGAGACTGTGATCTCCAAATGGGTGGTCACAATAGAGCTAAGATTTATCCTATTTCGTTCTCGAGGAGGGTGATTTAATGGTGGCCTTGTGGTGCTAATAAGTGGAGACCTTGTAGTAGCAATACATAGCAAGATGGATAGCAGTTTAGAGGAGTGAGAAATGGTAATACGAAAACAAAAACACGTAGTGGGAGAGAGAGCAAACGAACCAAACAGTTTCGTAAATCGTCAAAGGGGCCGGAGCTTCTTGAATGAAGGAGTGGTGATTCCGATCGATAGCTTGAATCGTTGGCTTGTTGTTTTTTTGGTGAGAATGGCCGAGAACCTGAACGACAACGTGTGAAGAAGTGTCCTGTTTTTTTTCAAGTATGAAAGAAAAACACAATGATAAAGGTCAGGATGATGAACGGGATCTCATTGGATCTCATTTGGGCATGCAAGATGATAATTCAATTGAGAAGAACGAGAATATTATATCTATATATCAGTGAGGAAGATGAGAGGTGGGCAAGAATAATACGGTTTGTCTAGTTCAATTGCTAAAGTGGACAGAGTATCTCGAATGATGAAGGCAAATAAGACAGGATGAGACTACAAATAACGATTGGTAGACCCGGTAGTACGATTGGGTTAAGAATCTAGGGTTTTCTAAGGTTTATGCTCTGTCCCAAGGGTGTGGAATCTCGATGACCCGGGTTTGTGGGTCGAACTTTCGCAGGATGTGGGCCACTGATGAGCGCCGAGGGGGATGGAAAAGTAAAATAAATGATATCTAGGAGCTCTGATGTAAAGCAGAGCCGTGCGTAGACGTGTTAATAGCACGGTCAAGCAAAAGAACGCAGAGCCAGAGGGCTGGAGATGATGGGGACGGAGGGAATGAGGAGGATCAGGAGGAGAGAGTATGAGAAGGGTGGTGTATTGTAGTCCGAGGCGGCGAGGGAATGGACAGCGGGGGGTGTACAGTGTACACTCCACTGAGAGTGCACAAGGCCAGGCTGAGGAGGCCGACCACTCCAACAGCCAGCCTGCTGGGGAAAGAGGATGAGGGATTAAAACAGCACAACGGCCACACAAACACTGTTAGGGAGAATGGGGATTACAGCATCATTACAATATACGATGAGCTGTCCTCCCAATTGATGCTGATGGATGCGTCCGCTGGATCACACTTGATCCCCAGTCAGCGCCGCTTGAGTCTTTTCGGATATCAGACTCATCACGGTTCCGGAACTAAAACCATTATTTCTATTCTAATGTATTCCTGCATCAACCAATTCTTCTCAAGTATCTTGAATGCTTACCAAACAAACCAATATACGGCTCCAATCAATCGCGTACAGATGCCCCGACTTGCTTTTTGGGCCAATCTGCCAGAGATATATGTACGCAAGTATTGGTCCTGAACTTTGGTCGGAAGGTGAGTAAAGAAAAGAAGGGGGACATCAACCAATCCTTTCCTTTCTTGACAGGAAGAGTGAGAGTACGACGAGAAGAGTGCTCGTTGAACCCACCTAGCAAATGAACTGAGATAGAGCTCAGGATTGAGGTATGAAAGGTAGATAATGCCGATGGGGGCACTAATGTAGATGAAGGTATTGGAGCGGAGCCAGTCAGGTGGGGTTTCTGGCAAAGAGTACTACTATCAACTACGTATGACCAGTATTAGAACGGATATCAAGGGAGATGTAGGTAAGATGGAAGGGAATTTGTAGCGGATAGAGAAGTGGGAGAAGGGAACTATGGTTCGCTAGCAAATGAGATGCTGAGGGAACTAGAATGTCATGAGGCCCTCCTTTATATCTTCAAAAAAATACGGGGCCAGCCTCTGTCTCTGTCAGCACTTTGTGCTAAGGTCATATGCCCGGACACCAGAACGCGTAGATTTGACAAGGAAACAAACGGAAAATACACTTGTTGAAGCAGACCCAACTGGCTAACCTTCCATGACCCTTTTTTTACTGGTAAATAAAGTAATCGAATTTTCCAATATAATATCTAGTGTCCGAAGCAAAGAGGCTATTCGGCAGTGTTTCTGTACGTGCCTACCAAACTTCTATATGTATTGAGGTTAATAAGCGTGTCACGCTAGGAGTCAAATTGTTCTTTTGCAGCTAGCTGTTGGTCATCCTTGCGATGGAAGTACTTTTGTTTAGCTGGGGAGGTAGAGAGTGATTGAAGAAGTATCGCTGGGCTTCAGTTGGGCATATGGAGGAACAGGGTCACCACGCCATCATCGCCGGTCAAGTGAGGAGGTTAATACTCTCTAGCTAAACGCGGCTAAATTAGATTCTTGTGGGCTCAAGGAGTCGACGAAAGTTGTATCTAGTACTGATGACATCAATCAAGATGGGAGAGAATCTCCCCTAGAACGCCAAACATTCGGGTGGTAATATCAATCGCAAGTCGACTATGTTGCTTTCGGTCTCCTTGCAGCGTTGCCTCGGGCGGTTCGTCACCGCGAAGAGTACGCTTTGAAGACCCTAGAAAAATTCAGGGATATCTGTGTAGACATTAGTCTACGCATATGTATCATTCCAATATAATTGGTCATGGAGAAAAATATGAGAGGGTATTTTTACCGACTGGACTTATGTAGCAATTCTGAGCCTAGTGAGGCCCAACAATATTTCGAGTGCTAGCACGCGAGTCCAATGCGGTCTCGATTTCTTGATAGGAATCGCAAGGAATGATGGGTGAATATTTTCAAGGGGAACAGGAGGTGTGGATGCTGCTTTTTACATGAAGTCGCTCTTGATGATTTCCTTTTTATCCAACGGACCGTGGGTAACGCAACTGAAGCTTTCCCGTGCACAAGAGCTAAAGGGTTACATAGTTAAGAGGCGTAAAACTAACTTGAAACTAAACTGATCCTTCCAGGCTTCAGTAACTGATCATGATGAGAAGTTGAAGGTCACAGGCTTTAGTACGCTGCCCTGGACTTGATTATTAAGTAGCCCCCATCAACGGTGTCTAACTGATATATTTTAGACACTTGTGTTGTATTCAGCGTGAAGGAAGAACGCACTTGCAAAAAACGATTGAGATGTGTTGGGATATTTGGAGAGGATGAGTGATTAAAGAGTGCGTTTGTATTGTACATACCTGCGATTGTGCCAACCCGCGTAATTCAAAAGCCTTCATAGGCCTAGTTAAGGCCTTCATTACCCCGCCCTACCCCGCCTTTCACACATAGGTTACCCGCTACTGCAACCACAACATTGCTACCACCCAGTACGACTCCGAACAGTCTCCGGAATGTCCGATTCAGCAGCCGCTACCAATGGCTGCACCCCTTCACAAAGCGGCAATTGCTAACCTTTCTAGCAGCCCGGTCATCAAGCGAACCTGCAAGAGCAGGGGAACCGTCCCTCAACTAGAGAATAAAGATTCATCGTCTCAGAGCGATACCTCGCCAGACCCTGAAACCAGCCCTAAAGCGGGAAAACCAAAGCAGGGTCGCAAGAAAAGGAGCGGTAAGGTTCTGCTGGCTATGCCAAGCCAATAATCATTCACCGGAAACGCGTTGGCCAACGTTTGCTGGATATTCCATGGAAGTAGCTCGTGCTAGGTGTTCCCCATTCACCGACATGAGAAAACAGCTGGAGGAATGGTACATACGGACTACCAATTGAATGGCCTGAGGAGGCTCCTTTCAGGAATCAGGATTCATGAATTACGTGAAACCAAGGTCCTGAAGGATACGCCTGGATGAGTTAGAAGGGTACATATGCTGATGATCTGAATTCGGCATGATTGGTCACCCATAAGAGGGATTAAGAAATCGACCTCACTTTTGCATCGTCGCCAAAGGACCAAATTTGGCGGCGGCACTCTGGTTATGGATGTGATCTGGACTTCTCACCCAGCTCAGCACCTGAAGAGTGTCACGCTGGGACGCCGGGGCTTGCGGCCTCGCCCCGGTCCGAAAGGATTTGTTGAGCTAGCATTAGGCTAGATTGAGCTACGAAGGTCACGCATGATTGGGATAAATTCCACAGAGGCAAATGTTCCCAACAGAGATCAGGCCACGTTTGTTCTATTTCTTGCTGATGTCTAGAATGATGGTTCGAGGTGCAGAAGGCGAAGACTTCATCCATAAACAGACCTGAGCAAAACTTTAGTCCCAGGCTTGAGAAGCACCCATGAATCATCGCTTGGTTAAAGAGCCGAATCCACTCGGCTTTGGCCACTACAACTGGTCATGACCACCAGTTATAGCTGGACATAACGTTTTTGGTCTCCAATTTCCTGAAAATATGGTGCAAAATTCAGAGGCTCTACCTGGCTCTGCTAGACTCTACATCGTACATAGAATTAACGCTGACGACCCGACCGAAACCGATTCCCGAACATCAGCTAACATCAGCCCTATTTGGTTTCTGCCTGAGGCTTGCGCACATAGAGAGGTGGCAAGAAACAGACTTTCGGGGATTAACAAAAGCAACTGCAGACTCATTAACAAATATCTCTGTAGATCCTATTACTAGAATTTGGATGCAGATCACAGGTCACATCGACACGTCTCGACAAGACTGTCACCTAATCATCACATCACCTATGTATTTACATACTTTATCTTCATTCCCCTTATGCTTCATTGTACTTTCCTGTGCTTTGGTCATCACCCTAATCGTCTGCATCCGGCCTCAACTTGACTCTGAGGCAAAGTGATGAACCTTTCTACAGCATTCGTTTATGTAACTTGGTGGCTGCATGATGACAATCGAACGAGGCGAGAGAGGGCGAGAGTGTCATATGAGCCCTCTATGTAAATATGTATTTATTTCTGGTGCAGCTACTTCTTTGTACCTGTTACATAACGCGGCCCTCTCGAGTCTCCACGGTTGATCTGACTCTCACCGGCTGGCTGGCTCACTGTGGATTTGGTTCATGTCTCCCGAGTTCCAACCTGCCCCTACCGTGCATCCAACCGTGAACATAATAACCATCCTGTTCGAAACGACTATTGTAGCATGAGAGTACAAGCGTTCCGGGGGTTGTGTGATGCTCCTCCCACTTTCTCGGCATGATTGGCCACCGGACAGGGAAGGGGCGCAGGTATCAAAACATTGTACCTCGCATTGCTCGGTTGTAAATTGAGAGCTGTGCGTTTGGGGGACTCCAGGAGAGCTTCTCAGTCATCTTTTCCTGGAGGCCATGAGGTAGCCCTCCCCATGAGGGCTGATCATAGGAACTGCGATGAAATGAATGACGGGATATTGAACACCGTACATACTTTCGCCTTTCAGCGGGTTGAAATTAGGGAGTAACGATGAAGCGACCAATGAAGCCGAGGACGGGGTGGTGGGATGGAGCTCGGGATAACTGAAGCGTTCGGGACGAATTGTGAATTTGTGAGGACTGTGGTACATAGTGTGAGTCACGCCGAGGCGCAGCAAGGAGTGTCATGTCGTCTCCGGCTGGCTTGTGGTTGAGTAGAAGTTGGTATGCTATCGCCATGTCGTCTTCGCCTGGGTTGTGGTAAAAGGATATGCTACTGCGGCACAGAAGGGAGAGTGGTCGGCGATTGGCGTGAAATGTTTGTGATGGGTTGTGAAAGTTACGCGATCAGGAACGTTGCCGGGCCCCCGACTCACTCTTTCCACAAGCGCTTTTTTCTCTCTGAACCCCTGTAGCAATGAGCCCTTCAACTTCGTCTACCCTTTCGGTTTCGGGAACCTCTTTGCCAGAAGCACTACCGCAGGGAACCCACGATGACAAGAAACGTAAGATATCTCCGTTGTTTCCTAATCTGTGTGTTGCTGCGGGATTCTTGTTCTTTTAGGTAGAGAGAGGAAGATGCTTACTCGATCAAGTGCGACCTTGCCCAACGCAGGAGAAGCGAACCCGGGGATGGTCTTGGGACCGGATGGGAAGCCGTGTAAAGCGTGTAGTGGATTTCAAGCTTGGGCGAAGCAGATTCGACGAGAGACAGGCGGCCAGGAAGGCAGGAAGAGTAATGAAGTGAGGACGAGGGGGCAGACTATTGTGGAAGATCAGGCGGATTGTCCGGTAGATTCGAGCCGACTAGGCCGACATACATGGACCTTACTGCACACCATCGGTGCCTACTATCCTGCTGAGCAACCCAATCAGGCCCATCGAGACTCCGTCCGCCAGCTCATCAACTCTCTCGCCACAATCTACCCCTGCCCGCCCTGCGCTTCCCACTTTCAGCAATTTATCTCTCGCTTCCCACCCAAAATGGACAATCGCGCCCAACTTGAACGTTGGCTATGTGACGCTCATAATGAAGTCAACCTCAGGTTGGGTAAAGATCCCTTTGATTGCAGTCTCGTTTCACAACGTTGGAGGGACGGTTGGGAAGATGGCCATTGTGATTAATGGCAAAAGCAGTCGATGGTATTATTGACAAAGAATCTTGCTATCCCTTTTCTATCATACAATCTCCATTCGGCCCTTTCTATTTTCAATACACAATGTACGATCAAATCCCTTAACGCACCCAAATCTGAGTGGCCTTCTAATTTGTCTGCATCAATCTGTGGGATGACTGCTCAACGAAGCAGAAATTGAAGACACTGACCTATGCTCATAGCCTCGATCCATCATTGATCTCCCAATCATGACTGGATGGAAATTAAGTACATAGAAAATGGGCTCCTGACACCAAAATGTAGAGTGATTCACGAGGAGAATCTAAGAGCATCTCCAACGGTCCGGGGGTGGATCAGCGCGGCTCTGGCAGCCCGCAAGGGCATGTCCACTTTATATCACAGCTATGTCACACAAGGCCCAATAACGGACTGTCCATCCGAGCCGGGGTGGATCAGCTGCGACGGAAGAATTCTGTCAACATCTGGTCCTTGCTCCGTCGAACCTATTCCACCATACCACCACAAAAAATAAGAACATCACAAAATGGACCCCATTGAAGTCCTACAATGGCTCGAAGATGAAGACGATGCAGTTGCTTCAGTCCAATTGAACATTGCTCTCTTTCTACATCAAAAACAAAAAAAGCGCAAACGTGGTGGCTCAACCAATGGACAACAAGAAATCAACAGAAACCGCCTTGAAGGACATGAACGACTTCACAACGACTATTTCTCTGAGAATCCAACTTATCCAGACAATTTCTTCCGCCGGCGTTTCAGGATGCGAAGATCTCTTTTCCTGAGAATTGTTGAAGATGTTTGTCAAGATGACGAGTACTTTCTTCAAAAGAGAGATGCTGCAAAACATCTTGGATTTTCTTCTTTACAGAAGGTAGCAGCTGCCTTCAGGATGTTAGCATATGGATATAGTGCTGATTCACTTGATGAGTACCTCCGAATCAGTAAGGCATTTTGATTCATGCTTTAATTTAAAATGTGATTGCTAACTTCTTTTTTTTACGCAAATAGGTGAAAGCACTGCTCTTGAAACGCTCAAACGATTTTGTTCTTCAATTGTAAGAACCTATGGTTCCAAATACCTTTGCTCTCCAAATGAAAACGACACAAAAAAAATCCTAGCTGTCTCTGAATCACGAGGTTTCCCAGGAATGATGGGATCTCTTGACTGCATGCACTGGCGCTGGAAAAACTGTCCACTAGCAGACAAAGGAAGCTACAGCGGGAAGGAGAAGGAACCAACCGTCATACTCGAGGCAGTTGCCACCCACGACTTGTGGATTTGGCATGCATTCTTTGGTCTTCCGGGGACGCTGAACAATATTACTGTGCTCAACCGATCTCCCCTTTTTGATAAATTTCTCAACGGGCACGACTTATCAGTTCGGTACCAAGTAAACGGAAACGAATACAATCTTGGATACTACCTTACTGATGGCATTTATCCAAAGTTCAAAACCCTGATACAATCAATCTCTGAACCCCAAGGACGGAAGAATAGGCATTTTGCCAAGATGCAAGAGGCTTATCGGAAAGATGTTGAGCGCGCTTTTGGTGTCTTGCAAGCTCGCTACGCCATTATCAGACACCCCGGCCGCCTTTGGGATCAGAAAGTCATGGATTCAATCATGCGGACCGTGATTATCCTTCACAACATGACGATTGAGGATGAATCAGGGACTGACTTTGAAGGCGACTTTGATTACCATCAAACACCCAGTACTTCTGCATCAGTTTCATGCAAGGAACCAGAAAACAACAATATGGATGCTTACATCTTGCGTCATAACGCAATGCGAGACATCAAAGCACACAACCAGCTCAAGTCCGATCTTATTGAGCATTTGTGGACCTATTTGGGGGATAAAGATGAATAATTATTTTTCTTATGTTTATTTGATTTCTGCTTGCTTTTACAAATTCTTTGTTCTTTCTTTTCTTGCTTTTATTTATCTTTTTCTTTTTCTTTGCTTGCTATTTACGTATCTTTAACACTTTTTTAAAATTTCTTATATTCATTTCAATCCAACAACAATCCTACTTATTGGAACGGCTCAACAAAGAGAGAAAATGCTAGAAATTCAACACTATTTCCTTTGATTTTGAAAAGAAACCGTTGATGAAGAAGGATGCGGTGTAAATAAAAAACAAATGTGGGAACACATAGTCATCTTTGGAGCGAGCTAACATGGCTCGCGTTTTGTCCATTACTGTCTGAAGAAGAAGGAGAGAGTGGAAGTAAAAAAATACATATGGAAAACTAGTCATCTTGGGAGCGAGCTAAGATAGCTCACTTTTTTTTTTGCCAGTACTGTCGCAATTCTTCATCCATGCCGGTGAGATCCATCGCCATGGTTTGTTCATTGGAAGCTACTTGCATTGCTGATTTCACAGATTCCGCACGGTCCTTTGAGATCTTGATGAGCTCTTCTTGAGTCTTGAGAACTTTTTATAACAATTCGTCTTCGTTTCTTTTTCTTTTTGCCGTTTTGTTCCCCTCGGGCCTAGCTTCGTTTCCCAGAACCAATCGCTCGCCTGCCTCGTCGTTGCATTCAATCACTTCAGCTTGAGGACTCGAGGGTTGAGTATCGTCAGTTGGTGGCAAACTGCTAGAAGCTGACTTCTTCTCTTTTGGGGGCTTCTTTGATTGGAGCTCGTATTCTTGTTGGGTGGATTGCCATTTTGGCTTGTCTTTCAAGATTGCCCAGCAGTGGTCGAGATTGAAAGTTGATTCGTTTGTGGCCTTGAACAATTCTTTGGCCTCGGCAAGCTTCAAGAATAAAGAACAAATCAGCATTGATCAAATTGAAAAACTGTTCATTAATGCAGTCTTACAATATCATCACGACTTCTCCCACTCTTCAAGCGACGTTCAACTTGAGAATAACATCCCCCGAACTTATTGCACGTCTTCAAGATGTGTCCCCATCGACATTCGACAGCATTGCTTAATCGAGGTGGAAGTAGCTTGAAGTTCTTTGAGTTTTTCATGCCTTTGTTATAATCGTCAACCAAATCGCAGTAGAATTGGTGAATGCGTGCCCAGAAAGTCGTCGATTTCTGACCTGTACCAACGATGATGTTGCGGGTGGTATTCAACCATGCAGAACAAAGCAGCTTTTCTTCTTCAATGTTCCAGTTTGGATTCTTCTTCTTTGGATTTTCCAGCTTGGTTTTGTTGTCGGCTTTGATTTTTTTTTGCAAAGGGGTAGGAGTTGCCAAAGCAGTGGTGTCTTCCTTTGATAACGTTTGAATCGTAGGTGTCTGTTCCATTTCTTGGAGGAGTGGATCGAGAACTGGTGTTGGTTGCGATGGAGACATGATGAAGATATATCAAGAGCGATATGGATTTGGGGACAAAGTATGTATAAAGAGAAAAGAAATGGACGACGGGTCGACGAAGAAGAGGAGTTGGCGGCTCAAGTTCTGGGATGCCAAAGCTGCCAAGGTTGGCAGCTCCTGGCAGTTTTGATCCACCCCCGGGACCTTTGGCGGCTCTAGTGGCAGCTCCGTTGGAGGCAAAAAAAACAGCGCGGGCCGCCAAAGTTCATTCCGGCCCGCGCGATAGCAGCTCCGTTGGAGATGCTCTAAGTGGGAGAGCTCACTGACGTTCACTGGATCATGGACCACATAACTATATTAAAACCGGAAGACTTGGTGAGAAAAAAACAATGTGTACACACATATGGTATAGGAAGTGGCTTGAGATACGGCGGGAGAAGGGAATAAGACTAACTTAATGAAGTCCCTCCTGGTTTCGGAGGGCAGGTGGGCCCCGCAGGGCCTCCGCTCCTTCGGAGGCCCTGCGGGGCGAAGACAGAGGGGCTTCATTAAGTTAGGGAATAAGAGGGGAAATAAGGCACCTCAGGGTTTCAAAAGCTCAAATGTTGTTCCTGAACCTCTCTATAGGTTGACTCTTTGAGGGGACCAACTAGAAGTAAAAAGTCAAGAAACTTGAATTACCTGTGCAATTTCCATGGCACTTGCTAGCTTTGACTCTGCAATTGCTTTCTCAGTACAACATGTCCTTCAGCAAACAAGAAAAAGAGCTGATCTCCAATTTTATTCATGTGGGCCTGGCTCTTCTGAGGTTCAATATGCACAACTTCAAGAATGGATATGTATTCAATTCAAGTTTTTGGATGAACATAAAATTCCCCTCATCTGAAGTTCACTGAAACATACATCACTACTTTTGAGCTGTCCCAGTTGCACAACTGACCCAGTTTTGGTTGATAAGAAAAGGGCATTGATATGAAATCCTGTGTTTTCTGTGCATACACACGGTTTTACTGCGTGGCAACATCAAGGCCCCAGCTGAGCACCCCCGGTCTTCTGTGCACAAATAAGGTGTGGTGCCCTGTTTGCGTTGCAATGACAAAATAACATTTGTTGAGGTGTTTTAATGCAGATGTTGGGTGCACAAGTTATGGGTTGGAGTTTTCACTACCAGCAATGCTGGCTGGGATGGTTGCACCCAAGTGTATATTGGATGCTAACTTAACAAAATTCCTTCTGTGCTTCTCTTGCTTGCGACGAAGTTGATATGTTGCGCTCAACTGGGAGCCAGCAGTGATGGTGTGTGGAAGGATGATTATATTTCACACATCAGAGACTGAACAAAACAAAAGTAGAGAAATGAAAGAAGAGAAAAGGAGAAACAGAGAAAAAAGGTGTGATGCATACCTGGGAGCCAGCAGTGATGGTGTGTGGAAGGATGAGGAAAGCATCCTTCCACATCTGCTGGTCCCAGATAGGCACAGGGACCTGTGACATGTGTCTGACATGTGAAGTACAGGTTGGAAGCACAACAGAAAGAGAACTAAGAGAAAAGACAGAAACAGAAATCCAACACCCCTCCTTGCTGAGAACCTGAGATGAACAGAAAAAAATTGAAAGAGGAAGGAGAAGAAAGGAAAAGAAAAAAGAAAGGGATGAGAAGATGAGAGAGGATGAAGTGAGTAGAGAGACAAGCTGGGGCTAACCGGAGACAAGTCCAAAGCGTTGACGGTTGCGCTCAAGGAGGACACGCGTGAGCGGTTTAGTCAGCATGTCCACCAGTATGTTGCGCGTAGACACATGCAATAGGGATATTTCGTCCTTCTGGACACACTCGCGTATGAAGTGGAAGCGGGCATGTATGAGGGATCTCGGAGATGTTGAGAGAGCTGATTGATGGCAAATGAGACGTCCGGTCTTGTACATTGTGAGACCCAAATTATTGATCCGATCAGTTGATTGTATGGTCCGGGCGAGGGGGCCTCATCTGGGGCTTGACAATGCAGGGACTTGAAAAACGAGTTGGTTGGTGTGGTAACTTGAGTGTGTGAGCCTTGCAGGAATTGGGTGCACATCTCATTGATGTAGTGGGATTGATTCATGTAGAGATACGGAGCGGACGGATCACGTGTGGTATTAATGGAGAGAAAATGATGAAGGTCTTCATCAGCTCCAATCTTGAATTGTTTGCCGAGATCTTCAATAAGTTTATCGACAAAAGCGGGCTCACCAACAATAGCTAGTTCATCCACGTGGGCGGTCAGCGCGCCTACGAGTTTGTTGTTGACTATCTTGAAGTGAAGGGTTGGATTGTACTTGGAGTTGGAGAGACCAAGTTGGCAAAGAGCTTTGTTGAGCTCAATGTTCCACTGACGGGGCAATTGTTTCAGGCCGTAAAGCAACTTGTTTAACTCGCAGACCCAGTTCGGGTGTGCTGGATCCTTGAAACCAGGAGGCTGCTTCATTTGGACAGGCTGGTTGAGGTGGCCGTTGAGGAAAGCCGTTTTGAAGTCTACTTGTCGGCCTTTCCAATTCCGAATGGCTAGGAGGCTGCATATGAGACAAAAGGGTTTGAGACGAAGAGTGGGGGCAAAGATTTCTTGATAGTCTAAGCCGTGCACTTGAGAGTATCCCATAGCTGCTAGTCGTGCCTTGAGTTTTTGTATTGTCAGATTGGGTAGGTGTTTTATTTTAAAAACCCATTTTGATTTTATGATTTTTCTTTTCTGCAGGGGGGGAACGAGTTTCCAGGTATGCATGCCAAGTAGAGAAGCATATTCCTTGTCTGCTGCCTTGAGCCACCGGAGTTTATTAGGGGACTTGAGGAGTTGGCGCCAAGTCTTTGGGGTGTCAAGGTCGTCAGCTGCCTTGGTGCCCTTGGCCCAGTTCCCATAACGGACAGGGGCCTTTCTATCCCGACCAGAGCAACGTTGCGGAAGAAAAGGAGCCTGACTTGTGTTTGGGGAACTTGGGGCAGGTGCGGTACCAGGAGGCGCGACAGAGCCAGTATCTACCAGAGCCAAAGGAGGAGGCGGGAGGGGTGGAAGACTAATGACGGTAATGTCTGGAGAGCAAGGGTGATTGCCAGTGTGAGGTTCGTCGCCGGGCGCATGGATGGAGGCCTGCAATCAACGGTCAAAGCGCGGCTGGAGAGGAACATTGAGGGGGGTTTATCCAAGGTGGACAATTGCGGACAAAAAGAAACCGGGTCTATTGAGGGTCCGCATGGTTCTTCAGGGGGGGAAGTAGCTTTGGGTGGATGGCCCAAGGGACGTGCCAGAAGAGGTGATACCTTGTCCCAGGGAAGCTTGGCTAGAAGCGGAGTAGGGCAGGGAGATAGTTTAGCACCATACGGGAAAGTATGGTTGTCAAAGACGACATCACAGGACTTGACTACCATGTGTTTTTCCAGATCCCACAGACAGAAACCATTGCCATCTGAAAGGCATGATAGGAGAAGGGAGGCTCTGCCTTTTTGATCCAACTTCTTCCAAGTAGCCTCTGGCACTTTGTACCAGACCAAACACCCAAATGGGTGGAGATGCTTGATGTCAACGGTGGGTTGCTGAAGCAGGGAAGCGGGTGATTTGAAGCCGCACGGGGTTTTGCAGGTTACGGAGTTGTAGCTTTGGAAGACGTAACAAAGAGCATCAGACCAGAAAGACTTTGGGACACCTGCTTGAAGAAGAGCGCAGCAGAGAAGATTGCTGATAGTTTGGTTTGTCCCCTCCGCCACTCCATTAAGCTCAGGGGAGTGAGGAGGGCCTGGCTTGTGTTTGATACCTGCCAGGTTGAGGTACGATGAGAACTCATTTGATATGTACTCGCCGCCATTGTCCGTGCGGAGGGAGTGGACTGTATGTTTGCCTTCTTTCTTTCTCAAAAGAGGCCCAGAAAAGTTTGAAACAGTTGAACAAGTCACTTTTAGATTTCATAGGGAAGAAAATAGTAGATTTGGAAAAGTCATCAACAAATGTAATGTAGTATTTGTACCCCTCCCGTGAGGGAACCTCATATGAGCCCACATCCGAATGAATTAGCTGCCCCGGTTGGGTTGATCTGTGAGAGTTGTGGGACTTGTAAGAGCAACTCCAGCGGACTCGCTAAACTGGGGTCGGCGACCCCGATCTAGCGAGTCCCCCCAAAAATCGGGGTCCAGCGGACTCGCCATATGACCCGCCAAAGGCATCCAGGGTCTGCCCGACTTGTCATATCTCTACACTTGTGGCGAGTCTCCCTTGACTCGCCAAAACCCATCTTGGTCACACATCCGGCGCCAAATCAGCACTCCGACCACACAAATCCCCCCTTTTTTTCCAAAAATGACTTCTCCAACTCTTGATCCAATGCTTTTCACCCTTGACGTTGATTCCATCCAATCTCCAACCCCTCAAACCAACGTCCAGATTGAAGAAAAACCCAAATCTGACCCAAGCCAAAAGAACAATCCAAAACAAAAGGACACAAAACAAAAAAAAAAGAAAATGGACAAGGATGAAGATATTGCTGACGATGATCAAGAAGACGAGAAGGATACCAAGACAAAAGCAAAACCACCAAACTGGCGTGTCGAAGAGGACAAAGCGCTCTGCACTGCCTGGCTCAACACGTCGAAGGACGCGATCGTTGGCTCTGATCAAACAAAGTTGGCCTTTTGGGACCGTATTCACAAGATGTACCTCGATCTTATGGAAAAGGTTGTGGAGAATGACAAGAACAAAAAAGGATACAAGGCCTTCCTGACAAGAATGAAAGGCGCTCTTGAGAATCGATGGTACCACATTCAGCACCAGGTCAGCAAATTCTATGGGTTCCATGCCCAGGTGGTAAGAAGGCTGCGTAGCGGGTCAAATAATGATGATATTGTGAGTTTTCACTTCAATTCACTGTTACATGCGTTGTCAGATTGCTGATGGTGATATCAATCTCATCTGATAGATGGTTGAAGCAAAGCTGCTGTTTAAATCAGATACTGGCCCAGTCTTCAATCTTGAACACGCCTGGGCAATCCTTTGTCACTCGCCAAAATGGTCAAAGAATCTTGAAGATGCCAGTGGGCACGGTAAATCCAAGACAATCAATGTGGACAACTTGACTGCCAATCCCTCAACTGATCCTCCCTCATCGACTACCAACGGCCCCCCAAGTGATGCGACAACCCATCCAGAAGGACAGAAAAAAGCCAAAAATGCAAAAATGACGAGGTGCACATTTCTGACCTGATCAAAGGCCAAAACGAGCTCCTGGAGCTCTCTCGTCAAAAACAAAAGTCATTTGACTCTTTCGCTGACAACATGAACATGAGCCGAGATCTCACCGGTATGGATGAAGAAACACTTGACTACTTCCGCGCCAAGAGAAGAATCACAATCAACCGCTTGAAAGCTGAAGATAAAGAATCTACTAGCTAGTTCAATCAATTGCAATTTAAATCAATCAATGCTGTCCTTAGTTTTTATAATTCACTTCTATACCACTCCTCTTCCCAATTTTTCTTTTTTTGCATTTTTCATGTATTGCTTGTCATTGAAACAAAACCTCGAGCAATGAAAGAATTAACTACAAGCAGAGATCAAACAAAAATGATCTGAAATTAAGAATCATCTGCACTCCCATCATCTGAATCAATATCTTCTGCGCCGCGTTTGTTCCAAAGATGATCAATAAGATCTTCTTTGAGCATCTGGTGAGTTGATCAACTACGTACAGCTTGATGTTGCAGTAAGAACAGTTCGGCATCGTGTTGAGTCCTAGAGGTACTCTCGGTGCGGCTGTTTTGAGTGCTTTTTTGATGGTAATCAAAGATGTTCTCAAAGCTGGATTCTCACTCGTCTTCTATAATCATATTGTGAATGATAACAGCATCTATCATGATATTTTCAAGATCACCATTGTTCCAAAGGCGTCCAGGATTTTTGATAATTGCAAAACGAGCTTGTAGCACTCCGAATGCTCGCTTGACGTCCTTTCTACACGCTTCCTGGCACTTTGCAAAGTGCTACAAAGCAAAAGATCTCAGTATCTGATTTGAAAAGATCAATCAACAACGGACTTACCTTGTTTTTTTTTCCAACTGGATTGGAGATTGTTTTTACAAGATTAGCCCAGGAAGGATAGATTCCATCGGCTAAGTAGTATCCCATCCCATATTGCGTACCATTGACCGTGAAATTCACTTCTGGACCCTTGCCCTCTTGAATTGCATCGAAAATGTGTGACTGGTGAAGCACATTAATGTCGTTGAGAGCTCCTGGCAGCCCAAAGAAAGCATGCCATATCCATAGGTCATACGATGCAACGGCTTCCAATACTAAAGTTGGCTCCTTCTCCTTCCCAGTGTAAGTACCCTTGTAAGCAGTTGGACAATTTTTCCAGCTCCAATGCATACAATCAAGTGATCCCATCATTCCAGGGAAACCTCGATCTTCTGCGACTCTCAAAAGTCGTTTTGTGTCTTGAGCCGTTGGGTAGCAAAGATACTGATCTTTGTACATGGCAACAATCGCCAAGCAGAATCTCTTGAGGCATTCAAGTGAAGTGCTCTCACCTAGAGCATAGATTATATTAGTTATCATTCCAAACGAAAGATCAAGAAAAGGATTTATACATTTGAGAGATCAAGAAAAGGACTTACTCATTTGAGTATATTCATCCAGCGAGTCAGCACTGCTCCCATATGCCATCATTCTGAGAGCTGAAGTGACTTTTTGAAGCGTAGAAAAGCCCAATCGACCAGCCGCGTTGCGCTTTTGAACAAAATATTGATCTGATTCGCCAATGTCGTCAACAATCTTCTGAAAAAGCCCAATGCGCATCCGGTATCGTCGACGAAACATGAACTCGGGGTAAACGGGGTTTTCACAAAAGTAATCGTGGAATAGGTGGAGATCCCCTTGGAGTCGGTTGCAATCAATTGTGATTCGTCCAAAGGTTGAACCGCCCCATTTTTTTGATTTAGAAGAAGATTGATCAGGTAGGTGTTTGTTTGCATTGCCGTAAGGATATCACAGTCATCATTAGCATACTGGATAATTAAATCTTCCATTCTTTGAATAGAAGCAGAGGTTTTTTGATCAAGAGAGTGGTGGTAACACCAGGAGAGAGCTGATTCAATGGAAAAAGTGGGGTCATCGGGACAATTGGGCTCGGTCTGGCCAACAGAGACTTGGTCGAGAATGGTAGCGAGTCAGATGATTTGGCGAGTCCACTGGAGAGCCACGCGTGACAGACCCGTCACATCTGGTCCAGGCCCACAATCCCGGGTGGGATCCATGGCCGATCCGTTGGAGTTGCTCTAAGCTTGGCGTGACACCTTGCAGCAAATACAAACTGAGCACTTTTGGACATCAATCTTGTTCATGGGTTCTGGGACAATAGCAAGTTGACGTAAGAGATATTTGGGGGGTTTAGGCCAATATGTGAAAGACGGAGATTGTCAGCTTGCTACTATGTCAGAGCCAACCTGAAAAAAGTAACATAAAAACAAATAAAAATAGACATTATCACTAAGACCCATTAATATGATTAATGATGCATAAAAACTTAGTTTGCTTATTTTTATCCAAGAAACTTAGCAAAGTCCTGGCACCATAAAAATAAGTAATGTATTAAAATAACAAATAATTTTTACAAAAAATACTAATAACTTCTGAACCTTGAGGATAAATTAGAATATTATGTCATATTCTGAATCCTCATGCAAATTAATGTAGGGTCCCTCACTGGAAGTACCCCTAAATTCCTACTCCTTCACCTTGAACCAAGTACTGGTAAGGATTGGCCACATCCACGTGTCACATGTGCATGTACACACGTTTAATGTACTAGTTATATATGCATACTGTATGTGAAAGGACCAATTATGGACTTATAATTGAGGTGTTGTGTATAGTTTGAGAGTTAGGCCCAATTGGGGTTTAAACCTCCAACCCTGCACGTGGATTATATAATCCAATTGGAAATTGACCAAATGCGTAGAAATAGCTAATCCCCTAGTTACCACATGTGTACAGGTGTAACTAGGGTAAAAATAGATTCTACGTGGTTTATTTACAAGGTTTCATTAATAAAACCTTGAATACATGAGAGTAACATAGCCAGCGTGGCCTTTAATGATTAGCCATAGCCATTTGTGGCCCATTTCAGCGCCTGTGGCCCATTTCAGATACAATTACATGTCAGTGTTGCTATGTACCTTAGTTATAATGACCAAATAGGTTATAAAGGTCATGAAGAGCACTTGTGACGCTGAAATAATAACCAGCATTGTCATTGGGATGAGCCTTGTTAGTGCCAATCTCCCAAATTGGCCACATTGTGCTGAAATCCAGTAACTACACGCACACAGGCAGAAAGGTCCTCTACTATGAGTGAAATTAGTATATATGAAGCACTCTTTCCACGCCAAAAGTTGTTCCCCATCATCATTTTATATTACAGTCAATCAGTTACACCGTGTCCTGTCCTATTTTCAGTTACTCTGCTCTGTTTGCCTGTTTTTATCCGTGGTGTTCCTTCTTCAACCAACCCTTCAAAGTTTCCAGCTCCTGTGCAGAAACCAACCAATCTACCCTGCAGCTCTACTTCACACCCCTACGTGGCTTTTTGGCGTAAAAGAAGCAACAGTGAGTACTTCTTTTATCCTTCTGTCCCCATTCTGGTTCCTTAATTGGAAAGCACTTTGGTACCACCTTCTGTTACGCAGAAACCCATTGTTTGCTTAATCAGATACCACCCTGCTTTGCAGATCTCTGATTTAGAGGGAACCTACAAACACCCCTCACCATGACAAAACAATTGTCACTTGATATCAAGTGACATCCGGCCAACTCCAGCCAGCTATCCACAATCTATCCAGACCTTTTCTTTTCCTAAAACTATGTAGAATGAATTCTGCTCAGTTTCAATGAGAACTGATCTATTTCATGGGGATCCCTGAACTTTGGTACAATGGGAGCTGAGCAATGCCACAGTAAATGCCAAGCTTTTGGCCACCCTGAGCCCTGAACTGCACCAAAGTTGGCTATGAGCTGAACTTCTGAGCAGGATGAGCTTTTCTGCAGTGAGCGCTGAGCTGATGCTCATTTTTTGCTGATTTTTTTCAAAATGAACATCAAGAAGACCAAAATTAAATTAAGAGTAGGAATGGAGTAGCTTTGAAGCTGTAACCAAAGTTGAGTAATGTCACTTGATATCAAGTGACAATTGTTTTTTCATGGTGCCTGCGCCAGCAGGCCCCTCTATAAAAGAATTATATTCTATTATATCTTCTTTTCTTAACTACTTTTCTACGTGAAAATACCCCACTCTAGCCATCATTTGCACTCTTATCACCTTGTGTAGCTAAAAGGTTCTAGTCCTTGGCATCACAGAGGCTGACAGAGATGGTAACCCACAAGAGAGTTGTCATTCACAGGGGAAGGGGGAATGGTAGTGGAATGAGAGCTTACAGGCTCCGCCGGGAGATAGTAGAGATTTCACCGTCAATAGCCCTTGCCAACCAGTGTGTTGGGTGAGTCCATGTTAAAGATGTTGCACCCGGTCATTTTGAATAAGACTTGAAGATTCTTGTTGCAGAGATTGGCAACCAAGAGGAGAGGCTCGTGTAGGGCAGGAATAACCAAAGCCTTCAACCCAGTATTGAAAGCAAGCGGTAGCTGAAAGAGTCCCTTGCCAGTTGCTTTGACGGTGGATTGATTGGCTAGATGGACCGGAGTGGTGTCTTGTTGAAGGTGGACCAGCAACAATGGGTCTGGCACCATTGTCATGGAGCACCCTGAATCAAGGTTGAGATCTTCAGAGGGACTGTCACCAACCGTTGAGGAGAGAGAACAGACCGCCTGTTGAGTGGTCACCGCAATTTTGGACCCAGAGTAGTTGGATTCCTCCTTGTCGGCGGGAGAATAACCACCAAGATGCGCTACGGAGGTACAACTGGCCTTTGTGGCTGGCTTAGAAGATTTTCCACCGCCACCGCTAAAAAAAACCCATCCGGTGGGCTTGTCCGACACGGCATCGGACACGATTGTCCGATGCTATGTCAAACAAGCCTGTCCGACAGGTTTGTCCGACATGGGATCGGGACCTATGTAACCCCTGTTTTTACAGTGAGAGACTGGCCTGGCGTGTGCACGCGAGCCCACCCCCTGACTGAGTAACCCCGCAAAATACACCAATCCCTCATCCTTCAATCCCGCTTCAATCCCTGGCAGGGTCTGCCCCCGCACAGCCAAACCCACAAAAGCAAGCCCCGCTCCACACCGCTAATACTCCAGTTCTAGGTCTCTGAACTGTGGACGCGGCGCAGTCCCATGCCACTTTAGCCGTCACTGGGGCATGGGACTGTAGTATTCACTTTGCCAAACTCTTCACTGATGGTAATACTTCAATAATCAACACACCCGACCAACCCCTGCACAAAATCCCTACTAGTCCCTCCTAGCACAGGTTCAACGGTGCATCCAACCAAGTGAGGATTGATCGACTGAGGGTTTGAACCGTCTAAAAGTTTATAGTTTTGTCAAGCTCTTCATTGAATGTTTATGCATCGGATTCCCTTCCACACCAATAGACTATGTGTAACAAAACCCTTCACTCCATGTGCAATGACATTACATCAAAAAAAATGAAAATACAAAAATTCAAGCTGTATCATCATCTTCAGGCGGAACATGATCCACCCCACTTGGGGTCACATCCTCATCTTCTTTTGTGGACTCGCCATTGGAGTCTTGGTTCTCGAGAACAGTCTGTTCCAATAGTAGGTCAACATGAACCCCTGTGGGTTCGTTGACTAATGAATTCTCTCTAAGCAATTCCACCAAAGCAAACCATTCGGGTGGAAGTGTACTACGCGGTATTGCACCCAATGCAAGCACATCCTCAACGGCTGGCTGCCAAGTTAACAACAAACTCTCGTGCTCTTTCTGTGCCGATTCCAACTCATCGCTTAGAATTTTTCTTGTCGCATAAGAGACTTGTCCAAGCGATTCTTGCAATTGATTTTGAAGATTGACATTGCATGTATCTAAATAAGATTGGATTTATGAATGAAGTCAATGTTAATGTAATGAAGCACAAGAAATCTACAAGTCTGCGCACCAAGCACACATTGATTGATACAATGTTTGAGCCGATTTCGAAGATGGATACCCCATGAAACACATCTTCTTAGCTCGTTGGTTAGTTGAACCAATTCCTCCTTTGCGCGATCCATTCGTAGTAAAGCATGGATTCCTGTTTGCACAGTTGGATCCACGGCCCAGGGGTCTTTAGAAAAGGACAAGTAGGCATTTGTTCCAGAACGGATCGTCCAGTTGAAGCTTGGTAAATTCATCATAAGTGATTGCTCTGTTCTCGGGGAGACCCAGCTGATCAGGCGCGTATTTTGTCAAGTAATCTTTCCGACGATTGCAAAATGTGTTGAGCACCTTGACAACAGTTTTCCTGCGACGACCAAGTGCTTCAAAGATTTTCTCTTTCAGGACAGTCCCCAGTCTCTCTCCACGGGACTTTGAATTGCGTAGTGGTTGTGTTTCACCTTGGATCTTCACTGCACATTTATGAAGAGCGCATTTTGCACTCCATAGCAAGCCCAGTGCCTTTTCTTTCTCGGCTAAAGGAGGAACAATGATGTTAAAAAAAATCAGATTCAAAAAAAAAAAAAAAAACGAACGGTTGCGCTGGCCATCTTTGCTATCCGCAAAGAAAGAGCCAAGTTTTTCTGCCTCTTTGTCTTGCAGCTTTCGGAGGTGCTGTATTTCCTGAAGCTTCAAGTTGGTATACATTGGATCGGAGTGAGCGGATGAACTGGATAATGTTGCAACAAATGTTTCGCTGGGAAAAATACATAAACTAATCAATAATTATCCAAGAATTGAAATATTATAAACTTTCTTACGCCAAAGTCTTAAGAGCTTCATCTCTTTCATAAAATTGTGCCTGTTGCTCCTGCTTTTCACGGTTGGCTGTTTTGACATTAATCTCAAAGTGACGTTGCTGCTGCCATTGAGCTTGGAGAAAGTCTTCCGTGTATTTTTCGCCTGACTGATGAGGGTTTTGAGCCTGAAGTATTCGGTAAACAGCTCTTTTGGATTCCACTTTAGTTGCAACTGCGTGAATCATCTTCCTCTTCAATGTCAGAACTAAAACAAAGCAGGAATAAATTTAAGGGAAATAGCAGATGATCTCAACGTATTTGCCATAGACAAACCTAAGTTTTCTATTCCCAGACCATTGTGGAATAGACTTCGGTGATTGATAGCAATTATGCAATGATTTCGTGTCGCGTAACGAAGGGGACTGACAAGGGATGAAAGATAAGACCACAGGCGCTTGAGGCCCTCGCCATCTGTTAAACCCCATCCAACGTTGTACCGAGGATTGAACTGGAGCTGGCAAGGCCAATCATGCACGTAAGAGTGGAAAACCGCAGTAGCAAAATTCATGCTTGGCAATAGATGTTGCAAGAGGCCGCGTGCATTGAAGAACTTTCGCAGGGTACATCCGATATCGTAAAGAACACCCACTTTGATGTCTGGATTAATTTCTGAAAAGATTCTCTTAATAATTGTCATGGGTAGAGACCGCTGTTCCCCTGTTTTGTGAATGTTTGAAAAGTAAATGACCGAGTCGTGGCGACAGCAGCAGCCAAAAAGACCAGTGTCATCGCAGCCTTTCCAAGAGCTGGCGTTTCGGCGATCATCTGCTGCTTTGTGCTGTTCTGTACATCGATCTTTCTTTTTTGCAAATAAATAGTCGTATACATTAGTTTTCGAAGCCTGTGGAAGTGAAACAAAATTCTCAAAAGATGTGGGGATACTTGCCGCTTTCTTGGATACACATTTGGCAGTCTCTCCAGCACGTATCTCCTCAACCGATGTTTACACCTCCTCAGGTCGAACAAAGAGAGGCTGATCTTCTACACCAATATAGTTTTTTGAAGCTCGCTCGTGGTGACGATGCTGGAAATTGCCATCGAGGCATATAAATACCTGTTTGTTATCAATCGGCTGTATTGATTCGTCTGCATCACCTGGATCTGAGACGCCAAAGCAGGCTGGACAGGATCTCTGAGCCAATACTTCTTGAGGATTGTTTGAAGTGACCGATAGCACTATATCACGTCGCATACTCCTCAAACTGCGATAAACATCAATGGCAGCCACAAGATTTCGCCGGATATCTCGGGGCTAGAAGATACTAGATTAGGACATCTACATGAGAGAAGCGACAGGCATGAGGGCTATTCTGGACTTGCCTTTGTTGAATTCTTAGCGCAAAGCCTCTTTGACATGGATTCGTTCCATCGCTGAAGGACCTTGGCAAATGGTGCAGTGTGTGCATTGCATAAGTTCCAAAGCAAGTCGTAGAAGTTGAGCAATCAAACAGAGAAGGCTGTTTGAGGGAAGATGGGAGTGCTTGACAAGTATCCATTTGCGAGCAAAAGTGCAGGGTCCGGAGTGCAAGAGCAGAATTTAAAATTGACTCGTTTTTGGCCTAGAAAGACGTGATTTTTGGTCAAAAGATATGAGCAACAATTCTTCAACCAAGAATAATATTGACGAAACAACAAACCCATTAGATCAATCAAGTCCACCTCTCTAACCGTCTGCGTGCCCGGTGGACAGTTGCACAGTAGCCCAGAGTGATTGTCCAAAGCCAATGGAAGGGTCCAATTGGCAGTAAGATTCTTCAAGTGGAGATATATAGGAAACAAGATCTCGAGTACGTCCTTCCAATTTTGATACTTCTGTTCTTGAATGAGTCTTTGGTGGATTGATTGGATGTGTGCAAGGGATGCAGCGTCCTCCTTGTTCATGGATTCTGGTATATCTTCCCAAAGAGCTGTATCACTGTACCCAAGGTCATTGTGGGTATCTGGGTGCAAATCAGGATTTCCAAGAGTTTCGGATTCCTGGTTCGTAGTATCGTGGGCAAGGTTTGTCTGTAAGGTACGTCCAATTTCAGCCCTCGTTCTACGCTGAAAGGCCAATCG
>PGCI01000203.1:0-170129 GCA_002873125.1 Puccinia coronata f. sp. avenae | reverse complement strand
GACACGCCTATACAGTCTTCATACGTGTTAGCTAGGTTGGCCAAGCATATGGAGATGTTCCGACCTCCAGGCAGGCAGGCTAGCTCCGTACCCCCCTCGCGCTCGTGGCATGACTTTATTTCTCCCATTAGGGGCGTCGTAACCTCAGGCCATTCGCACCTAAGAGGGCACACAGATGACACGTTAGCTGCCCATGGGGGAGCCATAGCTTGCAGCGTCTGGCCAGAGGAAAGAAGCGGTTGTGGGGGCCTGTCATGTTCTATGTAGGGCCAAAGCTGAAAGAAAGCTGAGAAGTGAAACCTGAGAGCCTCGGAGTCTCTACTTACCTTTCTGTGCGTGGTAGTCTGTCGCTCTCCGCCAACTGCTCGGTTAAAACACAAGCTGTCACCATATCTGCCTAGCGCGTCTGGCCTTAACACTACACCAGAAACGTCTGAGATCACTAGCAGCCTCAAACCTCTGTACCAGTGGCAGGACATAGAGTTAGAATTGCCCTCTGACATCTCGACTATACTCCTGTGAAGACCCAGAGCCTCGAACTCTGTGCAGAAGCAGTAGTATCCGCAAGCGAAGACAGTATAATTTGCAGGCGCGCCGCGCGCGCCCCTGTGGGTCTTAAACCCAAGCGCTTTCGCCTGCAGCACTGTGTACTGGTCCTGGAGAGAGTCGTCACACAGTCTTACCGTTGTGTCTCTGCACAGTCTGCCTACCCTTCCGGCGTCCGTAGAGTGCGACATATGCGCGGCACATATGAAACCTAGGTGTGCTGTGTTATACGTGCAAGCGGCTGTGTCTGGCTCATTTTCTGGCTCCCAGGGGGCCATATCTATGGCTGTGTTGTTGTGTAGTGTGCCCAACAACCCAGTCACGGCAGTGGTCTCCTCCGGCTGGGTGTATACCTCCTCGCTGGTGTCTCTCCTGCAGTTCCTTTCTTCTGTGGATGCGTAAGCTGTGTAGCACGCGAGCGGCGTGGGTCTTCTCGATCAAGCATAGCACGTTTGAGTGCTGCGCGCTGACCTCTTCCGACTTATCTCTCCACAACCCGTCGTCCGTCTTGCAGTAAGTGACAAAGAATCTATCGTACCATGCACTGTGGCCACCAATCATCCTTTCTATCGACGCCACCCTTGAAGACAGGAGGTTTTCCAGTCCGCTACACTCCCGCAGCGGAAGGCAAACTACCCTGCCATCACTGTAGTGGCCCGGTACGTATCTACACCTAGCTAGGAAGCCTACTTGGTTCTTTATTTGGGCCGTAGCAAGCTCCGGCGGTGTAGACTTGTCCGGCTGAACCCCACGAAGGCCGTGGTATCTTCTGTTGCAGCTCCTGAGAATACAGAGAGAGTCTACCGCAGAGTTAAGGCAGTATGGCGATTGGTCAAAAGGGTACCCTGTCGGGTCTGAAATTATGGAGTCTACCTTGTCTTGTATGTTCATTCTGTGTGTCACCGCAGCTTGCTGCTTAGCTTTGTGCTAGAGTATGTCGTGCATGATGTCTAGATAGCGCACTCCCTGTTTTTAAAAACCTATCTTATAGAGGTCTGGGCTTTATGCGTCTGGGCTCCATGCATAACTCTCTTCCGGCGGAAGACCATTCGGTGGCGGGCATATTCCATACGTGACAAGAACGTAGTTTATATATGGACATAGCGTGAAGCAGTGATAAACTGCTACGTGGGTCGGACTGTCCGGCTCAAACCTCTCTGTTAGCGTGTGCCCTCCAACCTCTTCTAGCATGTACTCTTCGGAATCTATACACACCCATACCCTAGACACTATCTTGTACCCACCTTTCGCCGCAACTTTTGACTTCTGCCACTGCGAGCTTCGGTGCTGTATGGACTCAAGCTCTTCTGGGGACAGGCTTGTGTTCACTTTGTATCTCATGTTCCTAGCAGGAAGCACAAGAGAAGGATGCGGCTGTGTAGGCCTGTAGTCGTGGTGTGAGTTGCTTGGACGAAAAGCCGTGTTGTTACTCGAACTAGGCCCGCCCGTGCGTTGACAGGGGACCTATTCGTTGGACGCCATGTCTTAGCTGTCGGGGCTCAAAAATAGAGGCAAGGTGCAATAGCCTCATATTGTGTGTGTACAGGCGACGCGTCGCCATATCACAGTGTTTGATAGCTGCAGTCGACATACATTATCAAAGTAACCCTACATGGCGCTAGTCTTAGAACGGTGCTCTAGCAGCTATAGAAGCAGTCATATCGTGACAGACGCCGCTAACACATTTTCTGAACGCCTGGTGCACGTTTACCAGCCTATCTCTGGTGCAAGCGCATCCTGGTCTATTGTAGGGAGAAGCAGGCAAGACAATGAAGGATATGAATACTTACGACATAGTCTTGTCGCTTATGAAGCAAGTTTAAAATACAGATCATGACTGTAAGAGTTACAGATTAGCAGGGCTTACAATCATCATATCCAGAAACTTCTGACATCGCTTGCTCGACAGTATTTCCATCAGACCCTCGTTTACCCTATCGCAAGTCACTGTAAGTAGGTCCAGGCGCCCTGCACCCTTCACATAACTGTCTGGGAATAAGCTGAGCTTGGTACCTTTAGACTCCTCATTCCTGGCCCTGATGTCTAGTCTGTTGCCAGAGTCAGTCGTGCAACGATCAACGTGCAAAACATTGGCCTTCTGGGATACTATCATCTGCATGCACTCAAATGACAGAGTTAGCAGACTCATCTGGTGCTCCTTTCTGAAGTAAGCGCATATAGCGGATTCTCCCACAGAAACCATTGAGACCTTCATCGTGCATCCGTTACAACGGTTGCGTATCAGATCATACATCGTGCATGAGTATCTGCCATGAGGCTGTACATTCCCCTGCCCTGCGGTGACACTCTACATGACCCCAGAGACGCAGTGGGTGAGGGCACCGAGGTTACGTCCTTGCTCTTCAAGTGCCAAGGCAGTGGGTGAGGGCACCAAGGTTACGTCCTTGCTCTGTAGGTGCAGATTGATAAGTAACCTTTGCGGTGCAGGTGGTAAGGTGATAGAGAACTTAAGGCTGCTAACACTCAGATCCTGCAATTGCCAAGCCCGGTCTAAGGTGTTAATCGTACCATCCGCTCACACGGGAGGTGTTGTTTACAATTACAAGGTCACAGTTACTGAAATCGGCAGTGGCAACTCTTACTTCAAGATACGGCCTGATGATAGCGTTGGTAGGTCTCCTGACGCCGGATCCAAACTCTCTTTTGTGGGTTCTAGGGCCTCAGGTGCGCATGTAGATGTCTCTAAAGACACTGGGAGACATAGCAGAATCGCGGGTGGCGCCCCGGGGGCGCCCAGTATGCAGGTAGCTTTGGCATCTCAAGCTCCTGCACCGAGAGCAAGTCTTAAATCTCTAACCTTCAACTAAATTTTAAAGACCTTTAGACTCTACTGCCCACTTCAACCCTTATACCCACTTTAACCCTTATACCCACCTTTTGTTTTGTTTCACAGTTGGGGTTTGTTTGACTTTGTGAATCTTTTTATTCACATACAGTATACAGGGATGGAAACTGGCTTTGTCTGATGGCAACTGTGGTCCATCGCAATGTTTTAATTTGGGATTTTATAGTTATGCTTGTAGTGTCTACCCACATGGATCCTCACACTAGGGTAAAATTTCCACTACACGCTAGGGCTCAAGTGGCCATGTTTCTTGAGATAAACAGTTATATTGTGGGCTGACTGTGGTCAACATGGGTCCCCCTCATACATACAGTGACTTTCACCTGCCACATGCACGTGACCAAGTTTGACGTTGCTCGGTGGTTGTTGACCACTCTTGAACGTTGTGCTTGGTCGCAACCTGCGTGCCAGCTCATGTCACCAGAGGACACTTTTCAAAAAGCGTCCACCGTTTGCATGTGGTGTGAGCTAAGTACGCATAGCTATGTTGAACACATGTGGTGATGTGTGCTAGTGGATGATGTATTGCCTGTCAGCCCCCAAGATATTACCTAATAAGATGTAATACTTGGGTCTGCAAGTTTGAATAATGTTAATCTTATATTTTGTATTCTTACAACACATTCAACAACTTGTCTTTAGTCTAAATGTTAAGAATTAATCACCCAAAGTCTGGAGCAAGAGACCTTGGGTTCAACCTTACCATTATAAAAAATAAGATACCCTTTTCTGTCTATTTTTATAACCTCATATTTAATTATGGCAAATCTTTGGAAAATCCATTTTCATAAATATGTCTTATGGATTAAGAAGCCTTTATTTTGATAGTTTTTCATTTGAAAATCCTGGAAGTTCCAAATTTACTAGTATAACTTTACTGTTCTATTACATACTTGATATTCTAAAAAAAATAAAGCTATACAATAATTATAGAGTTTTTCAGCTTCATTGTGAAAACCTCCACTTTTAGGCGCCCTCATGTGCTGAATAAACCTGAGGAAGATAGTTTGTGATTCACTAAACTCTTTTTAGAGTTAAATCACTCTCTATATTCGCATTTTCTCTGTATTTACCTTATACCCTAGGATTAAAATACTTGTGATAATGTTTTGAGGCTTTGACCACGAAATGCTCCCTCTTAACTTGGTGAGCTTTGTGCAAAACACCCTCATTTTAAGTCTGTAGTGAAATACTTAGAATAAATTCTATGTTTATTTCACACTTATGGCCCAATTTGGCCATAATAAATTAAAATGGCATCATCTTTCACAAATATGATGTCATAACTTGTTTTCTCACGCCCAAAGAGACATTCTGGCGTAAGGGAATGCCACTTAGAGCCTAGTACCTCTATTCCCACTACTTGTACACTTGTAGTAGGAAAAAGGTATTTAAGGAGGTGTTTCTCATTCATTTTGAGGAACACCTTCCCCCAGCTTTTAACATACAGAGATAAATTATTATAAGATAAAAGGCGTCCACCTTCTCTAGTAAGTATTAGAGGACTGGCCTTATTTCTTTATCATATCTATAATCCACTTAAAAACTCCTCCCTAGCCAAAATAACACTTTTAAAGTATTATTTGGTTGGAAGAACTGTGTTTAAATCTAGTTGGCCCTTCTTATTGCTTATTTTAAGCATCATAAGAGGTTTTGGCAGCAGGGTAGTAACCTGTTTATTCATATTCTGAATAACAAGTACCTGTGCTGTTTTTGAATTGTCTTTAAATATTATATTTATGATATTTAAAGATCCACTTTTCTTCATTATTCCTATTTGTACACGCCACTTTTGTGGAATAGAGTACAGATAGTTGACATTGCCTCCAATGCTGTTTGGAAGTCTCACATGGATTTGTTAAGCAATGTGTATCAAGCAGTGCCGAGATTGACACTTCAACACCCATGTTGGACAAACTCATTGAACCCGGTTGTTTGACACGGGATCGCACACAATTGTCCAATCCCATGTCGGAAAAACCCATTGAACCAGGTTTGTTTGACATGGCATCGGACAGAATTTTCTGGTACCATGTTGGACAAACCTGTTGGAAAGGCTTGTCTGACATAGCATTGAACAATTGTGTCCGATGCCGTGTCAGACAAGCCCACTGGATGGGTTTTTTTAGCGGTGAATTGCGTGAAGTATTGGCTCCACTGTTGGATCAGGGATTTCAGCAGATGCCAGGAGATCAATCTCCCCAGCTGTGGTTGGGCAATTTCTTTCCTCAAGAGTCAGCATGACATGGATATGCGGGAGGCCCCTCTTCTGGAATTTGATTGTGGATACGTAAGCAATGACTTGACCCAAATGTCTCATTTGGACCAATTCATATAGCAGGCGTTTCAACTTGAGATACATCACCCAAACCATTTCATTTGGTTGATCCATGGGGTTGGCACCATTGTGGATGACTTCTGTGATCTCCAGTCACGCCGGGTTTGCCATCATTGTGATGAAGAGCGACGGTGGTCCATTGACACAACAGATTGCCATCACATCTTGATAGAGCTGTGACATGGCACAAGGACTACCAATGAATGATGAGGTCAAAATAACCTTCTTCCCCGCAGGATCATCAAACCAAGAAAAATATTGGGTTGGGTTTGGGCACACTTTTTTGGCCCAAACCCAACCCGTTTACATACTGAAACGCTTATTGTCAAGGCCCAGTTGATTGATCCCCACAAGTGCCAGTGTTGCTTTTGGTGAGTCACCCAGGATCTCTCGTGCCGTTTCGAACTTCTTCCCATATGTATTGACGTTGTAGAGAATGTTCATTAGCTTATTAACAATATCATCCAAGATTTGGTGTTTTTTACAGGTCCCCTTGCCTTGGCCTGTTGCTTTCCTCACTTGCAGTTTGGCTTCTTCAGTTCCTGCATCACCAACCACAAATATCTGGAAAAAACCAGGCTCGTTAGGGTCCTTTGGCTCAAGCAAAGAAACTCAATGTGTCATTCCCCCGGAAATACGGAATACGGATATCCCAAACTGGCCCTGGACTGAGTAGTCTATGTTGGTATGGACAGAGGTGAATGCGACCAAATTGTTGTACATCCTGATCAGAGATTGGAAGTTCTCTTCTGCTGAGTGCATGGTCGGTTTCACTTCTGGTATATTGAAAAGGAAGCATGGACTTACTATTGTTGTTTCCCATGAACAATTGTTGTAACTTGGATGGGAACTCAAATGCATCCTCATCAACATATGGTAAGGTAACCTTGCCAAGGACTGAACCTTCTAGCTACACGGCCGGCAAAATAAATAGATAAGGTTATAAAGAAATATAAAAATAATATTTTTTATGAGTTTTGGGAATGTTAGAGTCCTTTTAAGACGTGGAAATAATAATAAAAATGAAGATTTTGTGGAATATGTAATATTCCAGAGGGGCCTGCAAGCAGGGGTGTTTTGGGGTGCCCTCTAATAATCAGGACCTGTAAACAGGGTGGTTTTGACTTGTAACCTGATCTTCTGGGGCCTGCAAGCAGGGGTGTTTATTGTGCCCAGGATATATGGTGGGGAGGAGTTGGTAACAAGAAAGGTACTCACTATTTCTTGTTACAGAAATCCTCCAAGGTTGGTGACAGGGTAACAGAAGTGGATGGTGATGATGGTGAGTGTTCTGTTGACGCTGGAAGAGGGCTAAATAATATACTGAAGGTTCACAAGGTTGGACACAAGGCTATAAGCTAGTGGACAATGCTGAGTGATAATTTTCAGTGGTAATGATAAAGCTGGGAAATCTTCAAAAGGGGGACTCAAGGGTCTTTAAATATTCTTAAGAGACCCTTGGGGACGAAATCTGAGAGCTTGAATATAGCAGGGAGCAGATCTTGGATCAACAAGTCCATTGAATGGATCATTTGGTAGATCTTCCCTGGGCCAGATCAGTATAGGATCCGTGTGAGTAGTGGATCTTAATTGATGATCATATTTGTATGGCTCTTTCCCAGAGCTAGTAGATCATATGAAGTCATTATTATTTTGTCTCTGGAGCCTGTTATATGTGTGAAAGGTCTTGTACATGTGTAACAGGTCTTTGTTAGTTAATTCTATTAATTTTGTTGTAAGTATTTTTGCTATATTGTATAAGTACTATAAGGAGTTATAATTGAGGGGTCATTTTGGTGAGTGACCCTAGGTTAATTTTAGTGTAGAATCCATTTCTGAACTCCTTTTTACAATATTGTTATTAGTTTTAGTAGTTATTAATTATTTTGTTATATGTTTTGTTACTTTTGTTACTATGAATTATTTTGTTATATATCTTTTGTTACTTTTGTTACTATGTTGGCTTGTCTCTTACATAGTGGCAAGCTGACATTCCCTACCTCTAAGATGAGTCTTCTAGACTCAGAATGAAAGATATTAATTCCTTTTGCTAGCTCTATAGTTTCTCAAGTGAATAGCTCCATCAGGGATGTTATTTTCAGGTAGCCATTCATCTTTGTCTGCTGATTGATTTTTCCATCTAATCAGGTATAGTCTAGTGTCTTTTCCATTAATCCTTTCTTTCTTTTCTTTTAGGATTTTATGTACCTTAAATTTTTCTTTCTCAGGTGTCTCTAGTAGTGGCAATGGTTGTCTTGTCACTTCTTCTTCTGGCCTATTTTCATAAGGTTTGACTAAGCTGACTGGGAATACTGGGTGTTTTCTGGACAGTTCTTCACTGAGAATCACTTCTACGGCATTCTTCGCATGAAGTTTGACAATAGTGAAAGGTCCAACAAAAGAAGGTTTGAGTTTCTTATTTCCTCCAAGGTTGTTAAAGTTGACAGTAGATAATAGAATTTTATCACCTATTTTGAACTCAGGTTCTCTATGTCCTTTATCCCACCTCTGTTTATTATACTCAACTGCTTCTTGTACACATCTGTTGGCGTGGGCATGTGTTATATCAAGCATGCTCTTGAAGTTCAAAGCTGTAGGGTGGACATTGGGTAGTTTATTGTTGATGTTATCCTTAGGGAGTCTAGGGATACAGCCTCTTTCAAGAATGTAAGGTGCTTCTTTGGTGGTGGAATGTTTACTACTGTTATATGCTACTTCTAGAGCTGGAAGTAAACTGACCCAATCATGAGTGTAACCATCTTTATTCTTGAATTCTAATCCAAAGGAGCAGAATCTCCTGATCATTTCCTCAAGGGTTTGGATCATCCTTTCAGCTAGGCCATCAGTCTGAGGATGATAGGCTGTGGAGAAGGCTAGCTTGGTGCCTAGCATATCATGAAGATTCCTCCAGAATTCTGAGGTGAACTTAGGGTCACGGTCACTGATGATTATTTTGGGTATACCCACATCAGCCATGATTCTGTTCCAGAAGAGAATAGCTACTTCCATGGCTGTATCATCTTTGTGGTTGGGGATGAATCTAGCTCTTTTGGAGAATCTGTCTACTACAACTAGAACTGAGTTGTATGAATAGGATCCTCCTGGTGGTAGTCCAGTGACAAAGTCCATGTTGATAATTTCCCATCTTGTGGAGGGTTCTTGGATGGCTTGGAGCAGGCCATATCTTTTACCTGTTTGTTTGTTAGATTTCTGGCACGTATCACAGGTTGATATATACTGATGGACTTGGTTCTTCCATCCAACCCACCATGCTGTTTGTTTGACTCTTTCTATTGTTCTTTCTGCTGATAGATGTCCAGCTGAAACAATATCATGGCACTCATGTAACACATTCTTAATCTGGGTTTCATCTGTAAGTACAAGGATGCTATAATGTCTATTCCTAAAATACAGTAGTCCCTCTAGGAGGGTAAATTGTCCATCCTTGTAGTGTTTAGAAAGTGTATCTGGTAGACTTGCTATTAGTTCGGGGGAGCTGTTATCATTGCTTAGGATATTAATAAGTTTAAGCAATTCACAGTCTGCATTGTAGCTTTGTCTAACCATTTCATAGAAAGCATCGTCTAAGTCACATATATGTATCCCTAATATAGGGAAGATATCATCATCTTCTGGGTCATAGGCTGGGTTGTCAGGTGTGTTGGGGAGAGCCCATCTGCTTAATCCATCTGCATTTTTATGTTTGGCGCCTTCTTTATGGATGATGGTCATTTGTCCTCTATATTGTTGAATAGCTATCTGCCATCTGAGCATGTGTCTGTTGGGACTCTTCATGTTGACCAGAGTCTTGACTGCTGTGCAATCTGTGATAACCACAAAGGTAGAACCTTCTAAGTAGTAATGCAATTTCTCTAGCGCCCATACTAATGCTAGGCATTCCATTTGGCTTGCCCCGTATCTTTGTTCAGATTTCTTGATTTGTCTGGATATAAATACTATTGGTTTCTCTGTTTTTATATCATCTATAAGAAATTCTTGATGTAAAGCAGCTCCTAGACCATCTAGACAGGCATCTATGTAGAGGATAAAGGGTAAGCTATAGTCTGGTTGGGCTAGGACTGGGGCTGTGGTGAGTAACTTTTTGATTTCCTCAAAATTCATCACTCTATCATATGTCATTTCAAACAGGGTGTCATTATTACAAAGTTCATATAAAGTTTTGCTAAAATTAGCAAATTTAGGAATATGAGATCTATAATAACTACAGAATCCTAAAAAAGACATAATTTCTTTCCTATTCTGTGGCATATCTTTCTTTAAAACTGCTGCTACTTTGTTTTGGTCAACTGCCAAAGTCAAACCTGAAACTATGTGGCCTAGTGCTTTAAGTTCTCCATAGCCAAAGTTACACTTTTTCATAGACATTTTTAATCCTGCTTTGGCAGCTTTGTCAAGTACCAAAGCTATCTTCTCTTTATGGGTATTCCAGTCATCTGAATAGATAATGATGTCATCTATGTATATCATCATCCAGTTCTGTCTTATGTAAGAGCCAAAGATTGAGTCCATCATTCTTTGGAAGTGAGAAGGGGCATTCTTAATCCCAAAAGGCATTCTGAGATACTCATAAATGCCTAGATGACATATGATCCTCAAGTATTTTCTGCTATCAGGGTCTATAGGGATTTGGTGAAAACCTTTGAGTATGTCCATGGTAGTGATATACTTGGCTTTAGACAAGTTATGCAAGGAATGATCAATCCTGGGGATGGGATAATAATCAGGCTTGGTGTAATTGTTTAGAGCTCTAAAATCTCCTACCATCCTGGATTTATCATTATGCCATGCTATCATAACAGGAGTGGTGATCTCCACTTGTTCATTGTGGCCTACTTTACGGATGACCTTCAATTCTAGGAGTTCCTTGATGTGTGTTTCTAAGGCTTCTCTAGATTTGGGGCTAGAGGGATAAGGGGGTCTTCTGAGTAGCGGAGGGTACGGACGTTGGACAGTCAGCTCAAGTTTCATATCATGTCCTTTGATGTTACCTATGGGCTCATCTGTAGTACAGAAAGCTTCTTTGTACTCACAGCATATTTGTAATACTTCTTGTTTTTGACTATCTGACAAGATATCACTAACTGCTGCTTGTTTGAAGTATTCTTTATCAAAGGCTTTCAATTCTTTCTTCTTATGTTTTGATGTGTATCCTTTGTCTTCTATAACAGAGTTGATGTTACATATATGAAATTTCTTTTTCCAATCTCCTCCAATAGTATAACATCTGTCTTTGCTCTGAAAGATATCAATACCATACATGCAGAAGGTGTCATTTCCTAGGATCAAGTAATTACATATAGCATCTTCAAAGACAACAAATTCAACTAAGAGTCTGATAGAGCCTTTGACGTGTGGAAATACCAGTGGCATGGAGATGATACCAATGGGCTTCATAGTGGTACTACAGCTGCTGAATTTAGCTTTGGGTACTGGAAGGAGGTGATGCTTCCAGTCTGGGTAATATTCATCTAAGAAATTACTACTGGTGCATGAGCAGAAGGCACCTATGTCTAAGAGAACTTTGACTTCCTTTCTTTGGAACAATACAAATGTGTAGCTAGTTCTACCTAACGTATAATTCATTCCTTGAGCAGGTTTATTGGTCATAAGTTTGGCGTCAGAAATATGTCCTACTTCCATGGTGTTATCCCATCTGAGAGGTAGGTTAGAATCTCCTTGGATGGCATTTATTTCTACCTCATTGCCTATATCAGCTTGAATAACCATAATACCATTGGTCTGAATGATTTCAAATTGGGATCTAGTATCTTCATCATCTTCTGACTCAGTACAGACATTGTTATCATTATGGTCTTCTTCACTTTCAGCACTGATGTTATTAATATTTCTCCTGGGATGGGGGCAATCTGGTCTTTTATGTCCCTTTTCCCTACAGTTGTGGCATTCTGGAATGGGAGCTTTCTTAGGGTAGTCCTCTTTTTTATCCTTAATTTCTTTGGATTTCTCTCCTTCTGGGATGTTATTAGAGGTTTTATCTTTGAATTTCCTATTCATGCCTGTCATTTCCACTACTTCTTCAATGGTAGCTACCAAGTTAGACAGATCTGTATCTAGGTCCATTCTGCATCTGACTGCATGTTCAAGATGTCCTCTACATTTATCTAGGATTTTCTCATTCATGTCTTCTTGCGTCAGATTTTTATAGATACATTCAAGTCTTCTCTTTTGGACAAGGCACCAATCATGGGCATTATGTTTGGTGGGGTCAAATTGGTCTGTTTCAAAGGCTTTCCTAATCTTTTTACGCCAAATCCTAGTTCCAAATTGAGCATGGATGAGTTTCTTCCAGGTTGTCCAGTCTTGTAACCCAATAGCTGCTTGTTTAGTAATGAACCAGTCTAAGGCTACTCCTTCGAATAATCTGGGTAGTCTGACTAGTACTATTTCATCAGTAGTTTGGAAAGAAGTTACTATATGATCAATGTAATTAATAAATGTGATGTGGTCATATTCTCCTGATCCTGAGAACTTTGGCCAATCTTTTACTGGGGGTAATAATTTATTAATATCTCTGCTATCTGACTTAATAAAAGGAGAGGGATTGTTTCTGGGGTTCTCAGCTGATGAGTTGGATGGAGAGTCCTCAGGAAGAGGTGGAAGAGGAGGGACACCACCATCACCAGGATTATTTACTGGTTTGGGGGAAGGATGGTGGTGTTCTGTCATGTCACTCAACTGTGTTAAAGATACTTTTACGTCCCTAATGTCATTCTTCATCATGTTCATTTCAGAAGAAAACATTTGGAACAACTGTTGCATTTGATGGACAATAACAGAGTTTTGTTCTAGGATTAATTTATTAATTTTATCAAATTCTTTTTGACTTTTGACTTGATTTTCAACAATAATGTCTTGTTGTATTATGGCAGTCATCTGATCAACATTGTTGTTAATATTTTCTTCCATTTCCTTTAAATCATTGTTAAATGTTTTCTCAGAATTCAGTATTTTGTTATTGATATTTGCCTCTAATTCTGTAATTTTGGAGATAAGGCTACTTATCTTATTGTTATTAATAAGTCCCAAATCATTAGTTTTGATCAAAGAACTGTTGATCCTTTCATTTGTGGTAATGTTGACTAGTCCCAACTCATTAATTTTTTCTAATGAATTCACTATTTTATTGTTTGTTTCTAGGACTGTTTTTGGGACATATTGTTTTTGCGTATATAAGTAATTCATTGCGTTCATTGTCTCTTTACTTTTTGAATCTATTCTACTTAATAAGCTAGTTACATGACTTTTGTTGTTATAATCTAACGTAGACAGGTTGGAGTTGATGGAAGAGAGATGGTCAATAATGAGAGAGGGGAGGGGATCATCCACTATCCTCGCTTGGTCACTTTGTACAGACTGCGGACGGCCGAGGCAATGTCCACTACCTCGGCCCAAGTATCCTGGTCGTCGTATTTCATGCGGCGGTAAGCAGATGACTTCGGCTTGCCCTCTTGTTCCCGTTTCGTTTGAGGAGGGAATAATGATCTTTTGGCGTCCCACGGGTTCCATCCCTTGACGTAGGATTCGATCTCGGGGTTCGGAATCAGTTTCTGTAGACTTTTCTGATTCTCTTGTGCTCGAGTTAGTAGAGATTTCATGTCGGCCGTATTGCCATCTTTCTGGGCTTGGAGAAATTGTGCGTGTATAGCTACGTGGTCCTTGACCATCACTCGGACCTGGTCTTCTTTGTTGAGGAGGGAGATCTCGTTGCTTGGTCGATCCTTGTGGGTGATGATGATTAGGTCGTCTTCCTTGAGGGGCTTCGGGCGTGAAGGGGTAGCTCCCGAGGAGGTCGGGGATTGATCGACTTCCATCGCCGTCGAGTGGTCGTTCGGTGGTTCCACTCTCTGGATCTGAGGTAGCGTCATGGCTTTGACGCGGGCTGCTAGGTCGCTCGTCGTGTTTGTCGCGGCTTGGGCTCGGGCTGCGTTGTCGTTCGTCAAGCTCGCCGTTTCGTTTACGGAGACGTGTGGGTGCTGGGAGGAGGCCTGCAAGCTCTGGTTGTCTAGATCTGGTACTCATAACTCAGATCAGTAACTATTCTTATGAGAGGGTTTTTAGAGAAGGATGATTGTTGAACTTACCGTAATCAAGAAAGTCCTCGTTGGCTTCTATGTCTCCGTCAGTGGAAGGAGCGTTATCCTTACTGGCGTAGTTGGGTACTAAGCAAGAGGGATTTACTGCTGGGATGGTAGAGGTGTTGATCGATCCAACGTTTGCTGAAGTTAAGAAGGGTGTAACTACTGAATGATTCACTATAATGAATCTTGGGTAAGTTAAGGGAATCGTAGTGCTAGAGAAGAGTAGGACTGGCTTACTTCTCTTGAGGTACCTTTGGCGTCTAGTAGCAGCGTGAGACCGGACTAGATTGTTGAAAGATATCTGGTACTCAAGGTCTAGAGATTGTTGCTCTTCGATTTGTTTGAGAGCAATCGAGAGTTTTGCTTTGTACGGTAGTAAATCGTAGGGAGAGGGTTTGAGAGACGCGACGTAGGCTTCCTTTTCTCGGGTTAGTCGGTCGATCCAGTATTTTACTAGCTGGGCTGTCTCCGTAGGCGTCACTAATGATGTGCCAAAACCAAGTGGTGTCAGCAGTGATAAGGTGGAGATAAAAATGGTGCTAGGCAGGGAATCACACCTGTAGCGATTTGTAGTTCTTTTATCTCCGGGATAAAAGAAAAAAGATAGCGGCGTGATTTAACTGTGCAAGATTCGATGTCAAAGGAATCAGGTTGAGACTTGTTTTATTTAGTGGGAGAAGGCAACTTACTATTGACAAGAGCTTCTTTTAAGTCAGTAGCGAGCTCAATAGGTGAGGTTGTTCTGACACAATTTGCTAGAATACCTGTGGATAGGGGTATAGTTTTTAGTAGAGATCTGCCCAATGGGTGAGAAAGATAGAGGATGGGGTAGGAGAGAATGTTACTTACGGTTCGTAACTAAGTATGACTCGTGGTGTAGAAGAGCGTATCGATAAGAGATGGGGATAAAATCTGATGTCTAGTGTGATGGGTAGACAAGTTAGCGTGATGGTTAGATGAGTTAGGAGTAGATGGATCTACTCACAGTGTAGTATCTCCGGGATACGAGAGTGGTGAGGATGGTAGCGGATATCGGGGTTGGGGCGAGGTATGGTGGGTGAGAGTGGTAGAGGTTGAGTTTTGAACAGGGGATATTACCTCCGCCTTCGGAGATGAGAAGGTAGAAGAATCACAGAACTTTCAGTTCAATTTCACGAGTTTGTGGTTTTGGACGCGCGAGGCAGAAACACGGCAGAAATGAAAAAAGCGGGCTTTTATCTTTTTGGTAAAAGACAAAATAATTTCCCGGCCAGACCCCCAATTGTCAGGCTACGTGATGCCAAGGACTGAACCTTCTAGCTACACGGCCGGCAAAATAAATAGATAAGGTTATAAAGAAATATAAAAATAATATTTTTTATGAGTTTTGGGAATTTTAGAGTCCTTTTAAGACGTGGAAATAATAATAAAAATGAAGATTTTGTGGAATATGTAATATTCCAGAGGGGCCTGCAAGCAGGGGTGTTTTGGGGTGCCCTCTAATAATCAGGACCTGTAAACAGGGTGGTTTTGACTTGTAACCTGATCTTCTGGGTCCTGCAAGCAGGGGTGTTTATTGTGCCCAGGATATATGGTGGGGAGGAGTTGGTAACAAGAAAGGTACTCACTATTTCTTGTTACAGAAATCCTCCAAGGTTGGTAACAGGGTAACAGAAGTGGATATTGGTGATGATGGTGAGTGTTCTGTTGACGCTGGAAGAGGGCTAAATAATATATTGAAGGTTCACAAGGTTGGACACAAGGCTATAAGCTAGTGGACAATGCTGAGTGATAATTTTCAGTGGTAATGATAAAGCTGGGGAATCTTCAAAAGGGGGACTCAAGGGTCTTTAAATATTCTTAAGAGACCCTTGGGGACGAAATCTGAGAGCTTGAATATAGCAGGGAGCAGATCTTGGATCAACAAGTCCATTGAATAGATCATTTGGTAGATCTTCCCTGGGCCAGATCAGTATAGGATCCGTGTGAGTAGTGGATCTTAATTGATGATCATATTTGTATGGCTCTTTCCCAGAGCTAGTAGATCATATGAAGTCATTATTATTTTCGTCTCTGGAGCCTGTTATATGTGTGAAAGGTCTTGTACATGTGTAACAGGTCTTTGTTAGTTAATTCTATTAATTTTGTTGTAAGTATTTTTGCTATATTGTATAAGTACTATAAGGAGTTATAATTGAGGGGTCATTTTGGTGAGTGACCCTAGATTAATTTTAGTGTAGAATCCATTTATGAACTCCTTTTTACAATATTGTTATTAGTTTTAGTAGTTATTAATTATTTTGTTATATGTTTTGTTACTTTTGTTACTATGAATTATTTTGTTATATATCTTTTGTTAATTTTGTTACTATGTTGGCTTGTCTCTTACATAGTGGCAAGCTGACAAACCTTATCTTTTTGGCAGCAGGTTGAAAATGAGATTTGGCCATTTTTTAGGATTGGCCCAGTTATCTCTTTGACATAATGGAAGGCTTTGCAACCGCTGCAAATGATGTTTCAGGGTCCCAAACAATGTGGCGTTAAGTAGTGAGGGTTCTTCAAGATTGCGGCCTTGGTGGCCTGCGCTTGTGTATAGGCAAATTTGGCAGGGACTGGTATTTTGTTTAATCGGTAAAGGCGGATTGTAGGCTTGAGGACACACAGGTGATATTGGTTGACCAGCAGGGTTCTATAAGATTGATTCAATATCTACAATCAATTTCAAAATCATGTTCCAACAGAACTCAGCAAATTTGTGCCTGATTCAGCCGCAATTGGACATTTAAGTTAACTGTTTTGGTCCATGCTTGACTTGTTACTTGATGCGGAAATGATTGTGCTCACTGTGCTGCAAAGGTAAGCTTCCAGGCAGTCATTTTTGGTGAACAGCTTGGCCTCCACTGCATGGTCTTGACGTTAGTGCTTGACTCAATTTTGCGTCAAAGCAAAGTCAACTGTCAAACACGGTTGAATTAGTGGCACAGCTTTATAATGGAGGATCAGTTGGAAAGGCAGCTCTACCAGTCGTTTGGTAATTTCACCGCCAGGGAGCACGTGAAGTGCAAGTAAGGTACGGTGATGTGTGCCTAGCTTGGAAAAAACAGTCAGCCTACCCTAGCATCCAGAACCGTTGAGGCTGGGTTGCTTGTTTTAGCACTCCCTTGCATGCATCTAGGCCCCGCGTGTGTGTTCTTGGAATTAATATCAGACTTGTGTAGCAACTCTGATGGACTGAGATGTCATTTGCAAACGCAGAGGTGCAGTTGAGGTGCAGTTAGTTGTCAGGATGACATTCATTTCAACTAAGGCACTACCCTGACCTCGGGGGTTCAGGGGTAAACCCCGACCCCTGAACCCTGGGTTTCAGGGCTCAGGACACGGCACAACCAAACCCCGAACCCCCGGGGGTTGCATATTTTACTATTTATGGACCTATTTTACCAGTTATGGACCTATTTTACCAGTTTTGATGGCAACCTGGCATTAAAATACACCTGTTTCATTGGATTATGTCATAAAGTTCAAAAACTAACTATGTTTTTGATCTTCTTTGTCAGGTTTGACCATGTCAAAAACCTAGGGGCAGGGCTGGATGTTTCTTTTGGGGGCTCCAGATGTTTTCTTGTCATTGGATATGGAAGTTTTAATGAAAATTTTATGCAGACTGTCTCATGATTTTTCTGTTTCTCAAACCCCGGGTTTTCAGGGGTTACCCCAACCAGCTCAGGGTTTGTCCTTTGGGCTGACTCTCAACCCCTGACCCAACCCCCAGGGCAATGCCTTAATTTCAACCTCAGTTGGAAATCAAGAAAATTGTTAAAGGGTGGAGACCACTTCCATTTGTGAAAGTTTGAGCAACATTCCAATGACAAAACAGGTGATTTCAAGGAGAGACAAAATAACAGATTACAAGATAAATGTGTAAAAGAGTGGAATACAGATTATGGGCAAAGGGTGAAACGGGAGACAACACAACAGGCAAATTGTGGCATATGAGGATTAAGGATTACAACAAACCACATTATGTTGATATACCCTCTGTGGCTGACACACTGTTGATTTTCTCTCTCCCTGTCTCTCTCTGTCCTCTTTCCTCACATTTGTTCTTTCTTGAATCTTCTTGATCTGGACTCAATTATAATCATTAGAAGCTTGTTTTTTGTGTTGATGTACTGTTACATCATGTTGTATTTCTGTTCACTTGTATCTAGTATGTCACGTATTGTGACATGTTTCTCTTCCTCTATCTGGAGCAAGGATCGTGTTAGGAACTCTTCCTCATCCTTCACAATCCTCTTACTCACCACAGTCTTGTGTGTGTTGCTCCAGGTAAGATTATCTTTCTCTTCCATTTCTTATAAGTAATAAATCATCCTTCACAATCCTCTTACTCACCACAGTCTTGTGTGTGTTGCTCCAGACTCATCTAGTTATCAAGAGGTTATGAGCCCATTGACGCGCTGAACTGTTCTGAGCAAACTACCCCGCACGTTAAAAAAAGGGAACGGTGATACAATCACCGGATTGTTACTACTCCTTGAAGGATCAATCATCATGACCAACAAAAAAGTCAAGATTCCAGAACTCTATCTGGCTACCAAATCTTCCTCCGATGCCGCTTTGCAAGCTGCTCTGCGTCTTTTGGGTATCAAACTCTTAAAAGCTCCAGGACCCGAGTCCAATTATCTTGATTGGAAATTTGTTCTCGATCAATTTCTCCAAGCGACTAAAGTTGATTATGTTGTCACGGCCATCAAAATTTCTGCTCGACCGGACACTTGGAAACAAGACAACATCACTGTATGTTTTGTAATCACCAGAACGGTAACCCCCGCAAACTATTGTTATATTTGTCCTCATTGTGGCAACGCATTCAGTATGTGGAAAGCTTTGCAAGAAGCCCATCAAGACTCATCTTCCGGGGGACGTATGTATTGGATTCGAAAACTCATCCAGTCCAAAATGTCTTCTGACAATGTTGACGCGCACATCAAGGAGATGAGTACAGTTGCGGAGAAACTCAACGCGCTGATCACTCCAAGCAATCCTTTGACCGCGGACGATCTTCACTCTTCAGCTTTGTTAATATTGCTTCCGGCAGACTGGCTCAACTGTGTCTCGTCCCTGATGAACAAGGAACAAGTTCCCTCTGCCAAGATTGTCACAGCTCTCAAAGCTGAATCTCTACATTGTCAAGCTCGTGGAGAAGAAGGCAATCCAATCACGGTTGCTTGAGCTGAAACCTCAAAATCACAGATGTCTTCCGAGGATGTCAGTAAACTCTTCTGCAAGTTCTGTAACTGCACCGGGCACAACTTGTTGGTCGGTAATAACGCCGAAAGGGTGTTGAAGCAGCACAAAGCCAAGCAACCAAAGGAGTGGGCCGCCAAGAAAAATGCTCCGTCTGCATCCAACAAACCGTCCTCCAAGAAGGCGCAAAAGTCGGCTTCGGCTCAAGCGGGTCATACTTCCGTTGTTGAAATAGGCAACTTTAGTGATGATTCCTCCAACTTTGAAGTGGCACATGCTGCAACCAGTACAGGTACCGCTGCAACTGCCCTTCTCTCTAGGATCTCTGAAAACCATTTGGATTTCAACCTAGATTTGGGATGTTCAGTCTCTATGACGCCTTTCATTGCCAACGTTGGTCATCTGACCAAGGACTCAACTCCCGTTTGTCTGGCCGACAGCACTACGGTCAAAGCAACTCATGTTGGCAGGTTCTCGATACCTTTTGGTGAGGAAACTTCCATCAAAACTTTGGTTGTTCCAAAGCTACACGAGCCACTTCTCTCGGTTGCAGGTCTCTGTGACGAAAACTTAACGGTCATATTCGGAAAGTCGTCGTGTTGCATCTTCAAAACGTTCGATTTAACTATTTCCGGTACTGAAGTAGGAGTGGGCTACAGAAGAGGAAATCTCTTTTATCTTCCTGCAGAGAAAGACGTGAGATTTCCCCTTCCCAATTCTGCTACAGTTTTCTCTTCAAGCTCCGTCATTCCCATTCCGACTAGACCGTTGTTTGACTCTACTCTTCTCAGCTATCATAATCTATTGTCACACCTAGGGGTCCGGCCTCTTAAGGCGTTTCTTTGACAAAACGATATTCGACCAAGTATCCTAAACGAGATAGAGGTTCAAAAGTGCCCTGTTTGCATTCAATCAAAAATGAGCCGTTCGGCATTCAAGTCGCGCTCACCTTACCGTTCAAAAACGCCAGGTCTCATTATCCACTTGGACGTCTGTTCTTTCAAGCAAAAATCCCAAGAAGGCTACTTGTATTTTGTGACATTTGTAGATGACTGTTCTAAATCTGTGTCACTTTATCCTATGAAATATAAAAGTGACACTTTTAACTGCTTCAAATTGTTTCGTGCCGCATTTGAGAAGCCTGGACTTCATTCAATTGTCTCTCTTTGATTGGATAACGGGGGCGAATACCTCTCAAAGGAGTTTGCCGACTATCTAGCAAATTCTGGGATCAAACATGATCCGGGCCCTCCGCACACTCCTCAATCAAACGGAGTGGCTGAAAGGACCAATTGTACGCTCAACAATCTAGTCAGGTGTACACTCATGAATGCCAACCTGCCGAAATCTTTTTGGGCCAATGCTCTTTGGCATATCATGCACGCATTCAATTCTTTTCCAATGCACACACCACTGGGTTTTAAATCCCCAAATTCCATTCTTCAAGTAGTTCCTCCAACTATTTCTTCTCTACATCCCTTTGGATGTTTGTCCTGGTACAAAGTTCCTGAGGCAAATCGTGCAAAGTTGGATCCAAAAGCAAGACCGTCTATCTTACTCTCGTATTTATCGGACGGAAACGGTTTTTGACTGTGGGATGTGGAACATAAGGTTGTCATTAAATCTTGCGATGTAATTTTTGATCATAGTTCATTTCCTTACGGCTCGTCGTTATCTCAAAGTTCTCCATCACAGCACAAACTAGTCAAGTTACTGTGGCCGGATCCGGTACCATCTGCTCTTCAATTTGAGTCTCCGCTTGTTAAGACTACTCCTATTATTCAACCTACTCCTCCTTCCAATGATTCCAATGATACATCTTCTCCACCGGCTTTATCTCCCCCATCAGTTCCGCAACAAGTTAATACCTTTAAATTTGATTTGACTCCAGGTGATCGCACGTTGGAAGCTTCAATTCACGCGCCTATTCAGTCAGTTTCTCCGTCTTCCACTCCTCCAATTGGAACAACAGTAACACCAACGCCTCCTTCAAGACGTCAGCTGACTTGTTCACGCAAAATCCCAGATTGCCTAGGCAACTGGGCTAGGCAAGCTGTGGCAGCAGGGAATGCGGATAAGATTGAAGCTCGGAAAACATGGAAGCAACTGCTCAAGTCTCCTAGTAAGGCCAGGTGTTTAAAAGCTGCGGACAACGAGTTTGCTTCCCTTACAGGTATGGAAATGTGGAATCTAGTTCCTCGGCCAGAAAAGAGAAAAATAATTAAACCTAAGTGGGTTTTTAAAGTGAAGCGGAATGCTGATCACTCAATTCAGAAGCTGAAGGGGAGATTAGTGGTGATGGGGTATTCACAGATTCACGGTGTGGATTATGATGAGGTCTTCTCTCCGATGCTCAGACTAGAAACTTTACGACTTCTATTCAGTCTTATGGCAGTAAAGAATTGGGCGGGGAGGCAAATCAACTTCAAAACGGCATTCCTAAACAGCCATCTTGAAAAACCGATTTTCATGGAGCAACTGCCAGGTTTCAAAGACCAGCACCATCCAGATTACGTTTGCGAGGTTAAACGCTCGCTCTACGGGCTAAAGCAAGCGCCGCGGCAGTGGAACATAGAGTTACACGATTCCATGATCAGACTTGGATTGTCCTACTCGGCATAAGATCCAACGCTCTACTACAAAATCGTCAAAAACAAACTCGTTGGAGCCATATCTGTCCACGTAGACGGCCTATCAGTCATTGGGGACTCTACCTGGGTGTCCGATATCATCACTTTGCTCGGGAAGTGCTTCACTATTGGAGCAGACAAAGAGCTTACACATTTTCTCTCTCTGAAGATTACACGCGATTTTGATAACAAACTAGTTTTCCTTAGTCAGTCACACTACATTGAGGATGTTCAAAACCGCTATCTGCCTGACGATCAAGTCTCTGTCAATTCTCCAACGGATGATGTGTTCAAAGAACTCAAGCAACGTACTGAAGGAGAAGACCAGTCTACCGGGCCTTATCCGCAGCTAATTGGAAGCCTACTGTGGCTGGCTCAATGCACAAGGCCAGACATTGCATTTGTTGTCAACCGTCTCTCACAATTTCTCAGGAATCCATCCAACTCGCACTGGCTCGCTGCGATTCGTGTCTTGCGCTATGTTATCTCAACCAAATTGCTTAGACTCAAACTTGGCGGGAATCTCACGGTTTTGGGATACTCAGACTCAGACTGGGCTGAGGACAGAGAAGATAGGAGGTCAACTTCCGGTTATGTGTATCGATTAGGCGAGGGCACTATTTCGTGGAAATCCAAGAAACAGGAAACCGTTTCACTTTCTAGTACAGAAGCTGAATACAAAAGCATGTCTGACTCTTGTAAAGAAGGCCTCTGGTTGCGGCGGCTGCTTGCCGAACTTCATCTACAACTGCGCGAAGCAATACCTCTTCATGTCGACAACACTGGAGCAGAGGCGTTAGCAAAAAATCCCCAACATCATTCTCGTACAAAGCATATTCACGCGCAATTCCATTTTGTACGCAAGTGTGTCAAAGACGAAAAGTTTGTTATTCTCCACGTTTCGACACACGATATGCTAGCCGATATCCTTACAAAACCGCTTTCAAGAATTCTTTTAGAAAAACATTGGTCAATCTTAGGGCCTGTACCATAGCTTTCCGGGTTTTTGAGCCCCGGAATCCGTGAGACCAAAATTTCCAAAAATGTCGGAGACAGATTTTCCACGGATTTTCCTGTGTGAAAACCCTGGATTTTCTCACGAGCGTACCACAAAACCAGCAGTTTTTCCAAACCATCCCCACCACCAATCATCACCATCATCTCCCATCCCCTCTCAATGGAAGCCCAAAATCGACGAACATTGCTAATCAGATGTGCAATTGCTCTCCTCGGATTGTTCCTGCTCATTGAAATGGAGGATAAGGAAGCATACTACAGCGATGGTGGCCAATCTTGTCTGCCTTGATTTCTCCTTGAAGAAGCTTGACCGGAGCTTTTCCGCGAAGTAACAGCCCTTGAACGACATACTTTTGAGTCGCTCGTTGAGGAATTCCGGCGCCGAGGGCTTTTGGAAGACGGCCGATCTGTTCGAGTGGAGGAACAGGTGTTGATGTTCCTATCTTGGAGAAGAAGTACTTCCTCGCAGACGCTGGTTATGCCCTACAAAAGGGCCTCCTTACACCATTCCAAGCCACCCGATACCATCTTAAGGAGCAAGCTGCTGCAGGTTTGAGGCCTGCCACTCAAAAAGAACTCTACAACTTACGACACTCCTCCTTGCGCAATGTTGTTGAACGTCTCTTTGGATGCTTAAAAGCAAAATTCAAGATTCTAACCACACCCTACGAGCACAGCATTGAACGACAAGTGCAGCTTGTTTATGCCCTTGCAACTCTATGGAACTTCCTCCGCAATCATCAGCAACTTGATGACAACCAAATCCTCATGGATGACGAGGCATTCAAAAACAGGTCTGATGAAGAGACCAATCCAACTCCTCATTTGCGTTTGGCTGTTGAAGATGCGGCCATGGGATCTTGACGCGCAAGGATTTGTGAAAAGCTCTGGAGTCAATATCAAACCTATTTAGCAGCCAATCCTCGGTCTCATTGAATTGCCTAATGTATTGTTCCTCTGGTTCATTTTTCTCAAAAACAAGCATTCTTTTTGTAAGAAGAATAGTCTCTTTCGGTTATTCTTGTGAAAAGAAAAGAAATCAAAACCATTTTTTGCCTTGATTCAAGTGTTTTAATGCAAGCAGAGCTGCTCCAAGAAGTTGTTTTGAGCATAGATGTGAACCAACAAACCAACAAAACATGCAAGCAGGGTAACTCCGAGAATTTGTTTTGAGCATAGACGTAAACAAACAATCAAAACAAAGCATGAAGATACTAGTGTTTAAGTTTATCGGCAGTCTCTTCAAGCAAAGCCTTAAAAACTTTTGGGTTGGTGGTAGACGCAAGCGATACAAGTACTTCAGCATTAGATTCAGATTCAAGAACTTTGACAAAGCAAATATAATAATGGGTAGCAATCTCCTTTAGGAACATAGAAGAGAGCAATGAAAGAGCTTGGTTTTTGATTGTAAGTTGCTTCGGAGTTGCAGGGGAAGGCTCTTCCTTCACCTTAACTTCAGCGGATGCCTGAACGGGGCCGGTCTCACGGAGAGCTCCAACAATCATACCAACACCACTCTTGAAGGCTTCGTACTTTGATTCACGGACTTGCTTGGCAGGGGCAGGTGTTGGTTGTGCGCGTGTAACAACTTCGACACCTTCGTTTTCAGAAGAGGAGTTGTCTCCCTTCATCTTGAGATTGGTGGGGAGTTTTCGTTTGATTGCATTGCTGGAAACGCCAGGTGTGCCGGGGCCAGCTTTTTCCTCAATATGACCTTCATCTTGAGCGGGAATTGCACCGGGAAGGAGAGCGTTTTCGCCAGTGGCGTAGGTACCAGTGAAGAGCGAATGCGCAAGATTGTACCATTGAATGGGATTAGCGCAAAGCGTTGCAATCTTGCGCTTTGGATGAGCCTAAAAAAACAATGGTCAATCTTGCGCTTTGGATGAGCCTAAAAAAACAATGGTAAGCAAATCCACAAGTGTTGAAGTATAATGTGAATCTACTTGCCTTTATCAAGTTGTCCCATATGTCCTCATCAGCAGTGACCATCCCAGTGTTTGGATCCCAACCAAAGCCGGATTGCTTCAAGAGGAACAACATGTCGATGTAGATCTTGCGTATTGCTCCCTTCTGGTTTTTGAGCTGTTCGCGTTCGAACTTGATGCTGAATTGCTCAATCATTTTCTTGACAACGCATGTCCATCCTTCGGCTTTCAAATTCCCATTGTCGGTCCCTTTTCCTAGCAAGATTTGGTCGATGATGAATGTGAGAAGAGCTTCTTTTTGGTCGTTGGTCCATATATGGTTTGGCTTCTTTTCTTTTTCCGCTTTTATTTCTTTTTCTTCATCGGAATCAACAGCTTTTTGAGTAGCTTGCTTATTGGAAGCAGGCTTTGTTTGACTCGCTGGATCAGTGACTTTTGCTAGAGCAGGAACGACTGGCTTTGTTGAGGCTTTGGGAGTGGATTCAGAGACTGGAGTTGTGTCTGGTTTAGGGTCGCTCATGGTTGTATATAGTAGATTTGATGGAAAAGAAGTTATGTGGATGCGTGTGCTATGCTATGAAATCCTGGCCTGGAAAAACGGGTCTGACCTATTTTTCCAAAACAAGGAAAAGGGGCAACTTTCCGAGGTTCTGTTGTGTGCACTTTTTGTTATATGGTACGCGGGATTTTGGAATCCCAGGATTGCTCAAAAAAAATTGAAATTGGAGCAAAATCCTGGGATTTTGCATGCTATGGTACAGGCCCTTAGGTTTATGTTAGATCTGTGTTCACAGCAAGGGGGGGTGTTGATGTACTGTTACATCATGTTGTATTTCTGTTCACTTGTATCTAGTATGTCATGTATTGTGACATGTTTCTCTTCCTCTATCTGGAGCAAGGATTGTGTTAGGAACTCTTCCTCATCCTTCACAATCCTCTTACTCACCACAGTCTTGTGTGTGTTGCTCCAGGTAAGATTATCTTTCTCTTCTATTTCTTATAAGTAATAAATCATCCTTCATGATCCTCTTACTCACCACAGTCTCGTGTGTGTTGCTCCAGACTCATCTCGTTATCAAGATTTTGTTCATTTATTCTTATCAACAACTCATGTCTCAACAATGTTTTCTTTCTTTTTCCAGTTCATTATATGATTCTTAAATTCTGATCACTTAGAACTAACACCTCTAATTTTCTGTGGATTATAACCTGTTTTTTCTTGATTAACTCATCTGGTTTGACTTAAAGAGACTGAGAAGTCCTGCCCGGTTTGTTTCTTCCAAGGACTCATGTTTCTTCCTCCCAGATTTTATTCAATATGCTTGTTTTTATTCATTTCTTCCCAACCACATTTTCAACCTTGTATCTAGCCCATTAAAACTGGCCTAGCTCAAGGGAATAAAATCATCGGTTCTTCCATTCTTTTTTTTGTGAACCTTTCCCAAAAAGTGCCCCATCCTTTTTGCACAACTCCTCTTCTCTCTTCCTTCTCTTGCCATCAATTCAAAAACTCAACACACCACATCATTGCCATTTCAAACCCCCTGATTTCTCCAATCTTTACACCATAATTGGGGTCCCCAAAGGTTTCATGAGTAGTTTTTCAAGAAACTTTCCAAAAACATTACAAATTGTTTCACTATCCCATCATGTACACATCACCATGGTTTTACAGATTTATTTCTCACTAAAATTTGTGAATAGCCCAAAAAAGAAAAAAAGAACATAGAAAAAGTATCTAAAGCATGTGATTGGATATTTTATAGCCTCACTGGTCCATTTTTTACAATTTTGGAATGCCCTGGGGTTTGTGGGATTTCAATTTGTATCTTCATTTCCAAAATTTAGAAAAAGAAGTAGCTAGGGATGACAATCAAATTTTTTCTGGTGTTTAGTTGTTTTACTCAGATAATTCACTTCTGTTTTGACAAATGGGAAAATTTGTGGATGCTCATTCTGCATGAAGATCTTCTTAAGAAAGTATCCCCATGATGTTTGGGTCATTGATTAAATTTGCACATAGTAGAGCCTGCTGGATGCAGAAATTCATAATTATCAAGATGGGAGATAAGATCAGTTTTGGATTCAAATATATTGGGTTTTTCTTGATCTACTTCCAACTCTTGAGCTACTCAATTTTCATATATCTCATCAGCACGTCAGCAATCCCCTAATCCATTTGGATGGTGTTGATATTGGTCTTTGCTCAACTTTCCTTCATGAATAATACACAATATTACCTCTCCCTTACATTACTTTATTTCCATCTTAGATGTGATGTTCATCCACATCTTTCCATCTCTTTCTGAAATTGCATTCTCCTCTACATCTATCAGTCTGATGCCCTGACCATGCCCAGATGAATCAACTATTTTTACCTTACTAGCTGGAAATCATCATTTGATTTCATTGATTAGCTATCCCAAAATAGATTTATTAATCTCATCTGTTTGAAAGGAAAGCTCAAATCTATGTGTCATCTCTTATTGATAAAAGTATGTGCTCATATTTGAGTTCCTCAACCAGTTTTTATCCCTCTTGTAACATTAAATTCAACTTGGCTTGCTTTTCAGAAGATATGGAAACTATGAATCTCAAGCCATTTTTGTCTTCATTAATGTTTACAAAGAAATCTCACTTAACCTGCTCCTTGATCTGTGAACCCTCATATCTGAGATTTCACTTATCAGTCCCAGACATTACATAATCAGCCACTACTATTTAGTTCTTCCTTTCCCCATGCCCTCCTAGTGTGGTAGAGGCTAATTTCCGTCTTCTACTTAACTAGGTGAGCATTCCCCTTTTCCTCATCATTCTCATCTCCTTTTCATCTCTTCTTCTTTTCTCCTTTTTCCATTCTCCAAGTTACAGAGAGGCTGATTTCCATCTTCTACTGGACTGAAAATCATATTGGTTGGCTCTAGAAACCTCTCCAAGATCTTATAGATCTTGTCTAGACTTCAGACGGCACGTAGTGAAGAGACCAAATGCATGGGTCTCTCACATGATCCTGACTCTGCTACTCAGAGTCAAGCCATTAAAAATTGTCATATGCCCTTGGGTAAGCTTCTGGGAGCCAAATCTTGCCAGGATTGAAGCTAGAATCTGCAAGTAAGCCTTTCAGCTGCAGCATGTTCCCTGGGCATGTGAAACAGTGAAATATTGTAAGTTTTAAAGGAAGTCCACATTCTTCAAAAATGAAAATAGTTTTGAACTTTTGAAAAGGGATGAGGCTTGAGCTGATCCGTACAATTCATACAATGACTTTCAAATTAACTGGAACAATTTCCTCACCTCAATTGATTCCAGAGATGATAAATATTGCATGATAGGTTCATTTTGCTATGGAAGTGTAAGTCCTTGATCTCCTATCATCAAAGTTGAATATTCCCGGCGGAATGTTTGGTACTTCAAATGAGCTCTCGTCTTGCTCGCTGCCTCATTCGACTTTTGATTGCGTGGGTTGCTTTTAATCGCTGGTTCTAATTCAATCTTTCGGGTACCTTGAGTGTTTTTTTCTGCTCGATCCTTCATTTTGAAAGCAGGAGTGACCCCCTGCCAATGTGGCACTGATTACTGGTTGTATGTAATGGTATTGCAGTTGAAGCCTCAAACGACAATTTATATAGAAAACAACATGAGGCTGATTGAAAATTCGGCAAGGCGCAAATACAACGTGACATGGGGTAATGCCACCAGACAACCAGAGTCCAGAAGTGATGAACTGTAGATACAAGGAAACAATTGAGTCCCATTAGAAGAAATTCTTGATGTGGACCCATCGCACCATTGTATACACTGACCGTAGTACTTTCCTATGTGGTTCAAGCGGAAGCGACTCCAGTTTAATTCTGGATGCTCTAGTCGGTAGGCGTTCTGTAAAATAAGGAAAAATGGGTGTATGACTATGGACACAGGTGCATGATCAATACATTTTACCAAGACTTCTGGACCTACAGAGCAGGGCTTCAATCTGTACCAAATTCTCTGAGGGGGTTATTAGAATACAGGAGCGCTGTTCTGCCGAGGCGAGTCACCGAGTAAAAGTGCACCATTCGATTTATGATGTCTTGGTATGGTACAGGGACATCTTGTGTTTACATGGCAGTGGGAAACGATAAGTTTTCAATTGCATGATAGCTGACAGTCGTCCTCAGCCGTCCTGTAAGGCTGTAGCCCATCTTGTATATTTGTGAATGGCGCTGAGCAAGTTGAAATGAGTGGATGGTGTACGGGAAACGCTCTCAGCTGATTTCTCACCTCCCAAAAACATTTCAAAGCAACCTTCCATTTGATCTCCCATTGAACGCTATGTCACTTGCCCACGCTAAAGGGATAACTGAACTCTGCCGCTCCACACCGAACTATAACCTCGTTGATTCGTGATCTCGTTCGCAAAGGTGTCGCATCGCCTGGTGTCTCAGATTCCGACGCCCTTCATCAATAAAAACATTCTTCTCTCGCGAAATGACACAGTGAGAAGGTCGAGATAGCGCGTATAAAATTACAGAGTCACTGCATTTTAATTTTAAATAAATGATTTAGCCAAGCAGGCCAGCTCTCCCGGCCACGCGCATCTCTGTCCGATCCGAAGTCCATATATTGTGACCCATCCACACCTTTTATAAACCCCCAGCAGCCCCCAGCCCTTTTCCGGCAAGACCAACCAAGGGCTTTATTTCTCAGGGAAAAGGTGAAAATCCAGAGTCTCCTACTGGCTTCGACATCCCCAGGCAGCTTAGTGCTTCTTGCCCGCATCACAGACTTCAAAACACCCTGAGCAATCCACCATCAACGGAGTGCTCACACAGTTACATCTCCAAACTGATCAGGCTGACTGCAATTCTTGGATTCCCTAGTATATCTTCTCATCTTGTTCCCTGATTCCAGGCTTCACAACCCACGCTCCCTCTCCCGCCACCACTGAGCTGAGAGCTCTCGTTGTATCTTGTCTGTTGACTGCACTTTCGTTCTCCTTATATTTCCATTTTTTTTCGTCATTATTATATACAACTTCGTTACTACCCCCAATCAACCATTGGAAAACAGCTTTGTAGCCACTAGTCCCCTGCATTCCTAAAAGAGAGGCTTCGCTCCATTCAAGACCAAGACCGCGATGGCCTCGTCATTTGTCCAGTCCAAGCCCCAATCTCATCATTCCCAGCCGATTTTTCAGTCGAGATATCCTCCACCTAACTTTAATAATCCGAAGAAGCCGGTGGGCCTTGACCAAATGGCGATGTGAGTCTATTTTTTGCCTTGTTTTTTTTATACTCAATCCGCAGCTTCGACTGACCATTTCCTGTGCGGCAAGAAGCGAGAGTACCTCTCATTTCGTAGAGTCCCCATTGACAAGAATGACCCTTCCCGGGAAATCCTCTTGCATGCCAACGAGTGCAAGCTCACTGCAAGAAAGACTGACCAAACTCGAAGCGTCGTTGCCCGCTATGCATGAAGCTTATCAACGAGAAATATCTGCTTTGCGTGGCGAGGTGGAGTCCTTCAAGGGTTTTCTCATCTCGAAGCCGCCGTCACTCAACAAAAATGCTACCCCATTTGTGCCCGGGCCGATCCCCATGACTCCGCCCACTCCGGTTGACTTCAAGCGGCCCTCTCCCCTCACCTTAGCGTTTCCTAATCTTTCCGGTCCAGATTCAGATATCCCTTCAGCAATCACTCCATCTGGTATAGCGCCATTTGATCTTCTGCCACCCCATGAACAGATCTATTCCTTGTCGCAGCAAGTCAATGTGCTCTCGACTACTATTTCTCAACTTCTCACCACTCTTCTGGCGACGCCCAATGGACCCGTCATGGCCAACCTTCCCCTGCCGCTTGCTTCTGCGCGCATGACCCCGCCCTACGGCCCCAATGGGACATCCTCGTCCCCCCCGACAGGATTCCATCCTAACAGTTCGGCTCCGATTGCGCACGGTAACACGATCAGCACACCTCAGCCACCTTCCGCGCGAGCTGCCCAACGGCACCCAGGCAATTTGATTATCACCCCGTCTTTATCATCGCCAATACCTCCAAGCAGCAATCCTGCTGATCCTCCATTGAGCGCATCTCAGGCGCGTCCCAACAGTCATCTGCGATTGAGGCTATTTTCACCAACTGGTCAACCACCAGTTTCTTGCTCCACGCCCCTGAGCCCTTTGGTGCGTCTTCGCAACTATTTTTATTGTCTCTGAGTCTCTCCATATCGCGTCTGAACAATGCTTGTTAAATTAAATTTGGCAGTCTTACGACAACTCAATCAACTCCTGCACGGCTGCTCCCATGAATTCCTTGGCAGGTAAATGGGAACAATTAGGCATTGCTGGAGAAGTCCTGCGAGCGATTGTCCGATTCGGGTAAGCAGATCTCTTGTGGATGATCTTGAAAAAAAGAAGTTGTCAACTGACTGATGGTTGCGCTCCAATATCAGAGTCGGGCCGCCCTCCAAGACACAACAAAAATCGATTCCGAACATGCTCTTAGGGAAAGACTTGATATCCCAATCCAATCCTATTCAAGAGCGAATCCAATCCTACATTATACCCGCTCTGCAACTGATTGTCAACGACATGAAAGGGCCTATGAGTATCCCAAACGGAGTATCAAAGTGTGCCCCGGTTACTCCGGTCAAATGCAATACCAGCGTCAAGGTATTGGTTATTGCCGCTACTCTTGACGAGGCCGCGCAAGCTCATCGTCTTGCACGTGGGATTGCCGCGCTGCTTCCTAATCCGCCTCAAATTGTGCACTGCGGGGCTCAGTCTGCCGTGGAGGTCACGGAACCTGTCGGCGCGGCTCAGCATACCGAACCTCATCTCCTGATTGGCACACCCTCGAAGCTCTTGGATCCCGTCAATGGTCTTCGCGGTTATACCTTCGACGCAAGCTCGTTTATATGTGTCATCTTGGATGAAATGGATCAATTACTTGCGCGCAATCTCTCGGACATGGTTACGAGCTTGATGACATTCCTGCCGTCCATTTCTTCTGCGGGAACCCACTCTTCCGAGACGAGCCAACCCAGCCTACCTTTGCTCTCCACAAAGCATGAGACGGATACCAGCAGTTCCCCTCCTACCTCGACCGGCGCACCTGAAGACTGGTCTTCGAGCCAACTTCGTCAGTCACCCAACAACTCGGCGAGTTCACTTTGTAACAGTGATGGGAGGACACTCGGTCGTCAAACTTGCATTTTTAGCTGCACAGTGCCTCAAGACGTTCTTGCGTACGCGCGGTCGTTGAATTTACGCGTCAAGGTCATCGTCCGTCGCGAAGAGAATAACAACTCGACCTCTTGTAATTCTCCTTCTGTCATCACACCCATGGCGTCTAACTTCGACCTGGGTGACCCAAGAACCCCTCACCTCACCAGCTTTCCGTGGACCAACCAAACCGGAAATGGCAATAGCACCAATACACACCAGCTTCTCCGACATCTTTCCCAATTTTATTATCGCGCAGAGCCCACCACATTCACTTCGCCTAACCCACGGGAGCGTAAACTGCAGTCGTTGATTGAATTACTCTTCCACCAGGAAGTTACTTCATTGAGAGCTGGAAGGGGTCAACTTGTTATCATCTATTGCAATAGCGTCGATTCTGTGGAAGTTGTGAGTTGTGCATTGGTTCAAAACAAGATTGATGTTATCGCTTTGGTAAGCTCTTTCTTTCTTTCCCTTCGTTAGCTCTAAGGTGAGCTCTTTTCCGTAGCAAGTTGTTCTGACGCATAGATTTCGATCTCAGCATCAAGATATGGGCCCAGCTACACGGCACTCATTACTAGCGAAATTTGGACAAGCTGCTCGCGAGTCGTCTGACGATGCCAGGTCCAAGACCATGAAAGTCTTGGTCGTGTATGATGTGCTGTCCAAAACCTTGGCGGATATTTCCAAAGACCAGCCCAGCATCGTGATCAACTTTGAACTACCTCGGGCAGTCGAGGACTACATTCATAGGTCAGTCTCTCTTTTCATCATCAAGCCTGTACATAGAAGTTACCTGACGATTTGATTTACAGGGCTGGCTGTATAATCAGTATTATGAATGGCTCGCAAAGCCGCAGAGCGAGTGCCAACGGCAGTAACCAAGATGCTGCATTGATTAACCTGGTCAACGCCGGTAATGAAATCGACACCATCAAATCCATCGAAGGATTCTGTAAGTCACTATTTTCCTCCTTGATCATCTGCAAAGCTGTCTATTGAAGCGCGTTGCTGCTTTTTTTCTATTAGATCGATGTAAGATCCAGGAGCTGCGGGGCTCCTCCAAACCATCCTGCTAACTTATCAAAAGTCCACGAGTACTTCCGGGAAGGCGTGTACTGTGGTTGAAGCCCCAAATAAACCAATGATGCTCCTGTCGCTTTACTCGAGGCTTTTTTCAGCCTGTTTCTTGACTTCTACTTCTAAAACATATCCGTTGATCGTTGTATCATTTTTTCAAACCTGGAAATGGGATCTTGACTGTTTGGGTTCTTCCTCTCCATCCTTTTTCATGCATCTCGCTGTCCTCAAATCAGTTGATTGTAAAAGTCTATATGTCAGCCCCGCTTCTATATATTCATGTTAGTTTTCCACCCGGCGTCTTTCAACTTGACTAGGATTCTATCCACAGGGAAGCAAAAAGAATGTCGTTTGCTTGTATCTCTCTTCCTTCACAATGTTGGTCGCTCACTCGAAATGTACTCAGTTCTGAGTTTTACCAAAGCTGTCAGCCTCAGAGCCTGTCCAGAGTCGCACACACTTCACAATTTCACAAGTCCTAGTCCTACCGCGTATATATGCGATACGCAATGCCTTGAGGTAACATACTCAGATCATAAATGATACCTACATACTGGGACTAGCCACTGCTTGCAGCTGGTTCTGCTTCCAAAAACTTGGGTGAAGAGAAACAACAGGATATCGCCATGGCAGACATGTAGGCTACATATTCAAGTTTTGTGTTGCAGCACAATACCAGTACAAAACTACGATAACCTCTACACTGTACCACTTCATTTATGTACATACCCAACACACCCGTATCTGATCGTTCTGCGAATTTTCCCCAGCTCACAAGGCACAAGCGCCTCAGCCAGACAACGCGCGGGCTTTCTAACATCCCTGCGCTCAGTTTATTTCGCAGGTCAGGCTTTTACATGCTGGATATTGTCTCGATGGGGCCTGCGTTCATTCCCTTGTCAGTTGGAAAGGGACCTGAGGATAATGTCTCAAAGGTGTCAGTTCAAGAAAATGTAGACATAGAAGTGATAGCAAGGGAAGACAAGAGGACGATGCGCAACGAGATTGTAAAAACAGTATCCGGAGGCCCACTAGAGGAGGAGCTAAAATATTTGAGAGGGACAGGCTGTGAGCCAGTTAGCAAGCTTAACGCGTCACGTCGCCCGCATCGCTGTACTCGTTAGTGCTCTTAGTCTTGGGGACTTGGGCACAGTAGTCCTTTACCTGCTGCTTCGATCGGGGAGTTTTATAATAGGGAGGCTAAAGAGCAACGGAAAGTTTCAGTGCAGAGCCAAGGAACGTGCAAATTCTACAGTTTCATGTTCAACAAATCTAAGCCTTACGTTTATTGTGTTGGGTGTACAGCAATAGTGACTTGCCTCCGCAGGATTCGGGGCATTGGGGCACTCGTAGTGATCTGGTGGCGAGCGTCCGACTGGGCTCGCAGGGGCGACTTTTTTAAACAAAAAGGGACGAACCGCAACGAGTCAACAAACATTGAGATTTTCAGCTGGGCCTTTTTCAACCATTTCTTTGAGAGACTAATCGGACGACGACAAACAGTAGCTGAACGAATCTTGGCCTGGGACGGCACAGAAAGGGGATGTCTGGCCCGCCGTGGCGTACTGATGATTACATTTGAATCCGATGTCTGCTGATCCAGTGGCATCTTGGGCAGAAATAAGACCCGCAGCTGTGGCTACTAGCGCTATGAGTGATGGAAGGAGTTGCATGGCGGTCGGTTTGGAAGTACGCTTCAAAAGAGGCTGTTATGTCACCTGGGACCTAGGACCGGATCTAGGCTGCGTTGGATGGTCTTTCTTAGGATGGGACGTCTTGGAGCATTACGAATGCTGGACACCAGCCCACTTTATATTGAGGAGAGGAATGACATAGATTCAGACCAAAGCAACGGATGCCGCTTTTGTTCATGTACGATTGAAGTGCCATACAGGGGGGAGCCAAGTCGGAAGGCCTTCCTAAAAATCTCATGTGGCGGTCATCTCCAGCCGATGCTCCAGAAAGAGAAGAAGGGGATGGAATCATGGATCATGAAGCACCCCAATCGATAACACATCTGCTGTATGTATAGCCCGGAGATAAGTGTCCCTGGGCCTATGTTTTTGGATCCCAGTTTCCGGCAATCCGAAAAAGCTTGAAGGGTGCAGTATAGGATGAGGGTGGAAGCTCTTCAAGAAGGGTACATTTGTGCCCTGGGCACCAATACATATTGAGACTTGACCTGAATGATGATAAACTCAATATGAATCTACTTTCTATATAAGAAAATAGGCTCTGGGGGCCAAACAAACCCTGCAAGGTTTGTACTGGCCCCATTCATGCGCTGTAACGGTCCGACGTCGACCGCATTGCTACAATTGAGATGCAGCAACGCACCGACGTCGGTTGCATCCGTTCATTCTCTAAAAATTTGTTTTGCGAGGTCTCACGACACCCAACACAACATCAGATGTCAATAGATGATGCAAACATACAAATGCACGCTGAGGAGTCCTCAGAGCTCGGCATGGAGGAGCTGGGAGTGCTTCTCGGCAGGTAGCTAACTGCCTGCTGGGGAGGGCTCCTCGGCAGGTAGCTAACTGCCTGCCAAGCAGTGCTCCTCGGCAGGTAGCTAACTGCCTGCCAAACAGTGCTCCTCGGCAGGTAGCTAACTGCCTGCCGAGCAGTGCTCCTCGGCAGGTAGGTAACTTCCTGCTGGAGAGTGCTTCTCGGCAGGTAGCTAACCGCCTGCCGGAGAGTGCTCCTCGGCAGGTAGCTAACTGCCTGCCGAACAGTGCTCCTCGGCAGGTAGCTAACTGCCTGCTGGGGAGTGCTCCTCGGCAGGTAACTAACTGCCTGCCGGGGAGTGCTCCTCGGCAGGTAGCTAACCGCCTGCCGGAGAGTGCTCCTCGGCAGGTAGCTAACTGCCTGCCGGAGAGTGCTCCTTGGCAGGTAGCTAACTGCCTGCCAAACAGTGCTCCTTGGCAGGTAGCTAAGTGCCTGCCGAGCAGTGCTCCTCGGCAGGTATGTAACTGCCTGCCGAGCAGTGCTCCTCGGCAGGTAGCTAACTGCCTTCCGAGCAGTGCTCCTCGGCAGGTAGCTAACTGCCTGCCGAGCAGTGCTCCTCGGCAGGTAGCTAACTTTCTGCCGAGCAGTGCTTCTCGGCAGGTAGCTAACTGCCTGTTGGGGAATCCTCCTCAGCAGGTAGCAAGCTGCCTACGTCCTGCCGGGGAGTCCTCATTGACAGGCAGCAAGCTGCCTACCTGCCTGCTGGGGTACTTCTTGGCAGGTAGCTACCTGCCTGCCAAGGACTCCTCGGCAAGTAGCTATCTGCCTGTCGAGGACTCCTTGGCAGGTAGCTATCTGCCTGACAAGGACTCCTTGGCAGGTAGCTATCTGCCTGCCGAGGACTCCTCGGCAGGTAGCTATCTACCTGCCAAGGAGTCCCCCAGCAGGCAAGCAGCTACCTGCAAAGGGCTCCTCACCAGGCAGGTAGCTGCCTGCCGCAAAGAGTCCTCGGCAGGCAGATAGCTACCTACCAAGGAGTCCTCGGCAGGCAGATAGCTACCTGCCAAGGATTCCTTGGCAGGCAGATAGCTACTTGCCGAGGAGTCCTTGGCAGGTAGCTACCTGCCTGCCGTGGAGTCTTCATTGCCAGGCAGCTACTGCTTGCTGATGAATCCTTGGCAGGTAGTGCCACCTGCCCGCCGAGGAATCCTCGGCAGGTAGCACTACCTGCCTGCCGATAAATCCTTGGCAGGTAGCTATCTCCGTGAGGGGAGCCCTCATTGGCAGGTATGTAGCTGCTAGCTGCCTGCCTGCCAAGGAGCCCTCTTTGGCAGGTAGCTACTGGCTTTTCAAAGAGGACTTCTTGGATGGTATCTACCTGCCTGGCAAGGAGGACTTACATCTTCCTGGCAAGGAGGAATCCTTGGCAGCTACATGCGCGGCAGCTGTCCAGGAGGGCAACTGATTGGTGCTTCCCAATAGGAAAGTGTCCATTTTAGGCACAGGGAAATAATTCCCAATAATGGTGGTGTGTGCTTCACTTCTTTGCATGGCCCTGGAGACCAAGCAGTGTTCTTATAAAACACAGCCACCTTAAATTTAGTAGTGGGTGTGCTGCAGAAATCATACTGCCTGCACCAGAGAAGGTTCCAATCGACAAGTGAACCAAAAGCATCCATTGCATACCATTCTCTGCCTACAATGGAACCTTTTAGAAGGCAATTTCCATTGGACGCTTCCCAAAAGCCTCAACTAGGCACCTATGAGAGAAGTGCCCAGTGGACGCATGGATAAATTTTTTAACTGGGCGTGTTCTACCATAAGCACCCAGTGGATGCAGTTAAACAGTAGAATGTGTTGAATGGGGGGTGCCTTTTGACCAAAGGTGTCCATTGGATGCAGGTTTTTTTGGAAACACATGTCACACCCCATGGTGTGAATTACAAAAACTCTTGGAGTTGGCAGAAAGGCCAGCAGAGAGGGAGAGAGAGCATCCAAAGCAAAAATTATTTTTTATCAGATTCCCATCCCTTCTGAACCCTTCAACATGAAAATTTTCATTTCAAAAAAGGAATCTTAACTTTCATTTTAGTTGATTTCTTCCTCTTTTTGTGTTTTTATTTTTTGGTCATCCTGAAATCCACAGTGTCTTGGTGAGATGTGTAGAACAATATATCTTGGTGAAGTTTAATTGCCCAGTGATCTTTGTTGGGAGATAAATTTGCTCAAGAGCTCTTGCAATACAAAGTTTATACCCTTACTGCAACAGTGTGGTGACCTGTTTACCTGATCACCATGCTCATCATACTTCCTTGAGCATTTCTTCTTGCCAAGCTAACTTGATGAAAAGAACATCTTCTTTCTGAGCTGGCTCAGAAATTAGATAACCTGATCAACAAAATTAATCTGGGAGAAAGTTAGTTCCTTTCTTTTGCTTTTTCTTTTTGGAAATCTTAATAAATAGATGACCTAGCACTTGCACTAAACATACACAAACCTTCATTTAGACCAAGGATATATATAACAGGTATGTATTAGAAGTTTGTTGTAGTGGGGAATGACACAATGTGCATGATTGGTATGTTTTAGCATGGTTGCAACGTTGGTGGAACTTAGGGAAAAAAGCTAAAATATGCAGCAAACACCGGAGTTTTATCCTGATAGGTGTGGGGGTTTTGTCCCTAGAGTAGAATAATGCGGGGCTTTAACCAAGCCATGTGGATGCTGTAACCACAACCCAAAATCAGCATTAATTAACCCAAAAGATGGACTTCCCATTTTGGGTGCTCCAACACTTATTCAAAGCTTGAAGAGTCCACTGAAACTAAAATGGAACAAGTTTGCCATACAATTTTATTTCATTTGTCATAAATTCTATCAAAAACAAAAAGCTTAGAAGAGTGGCCTGCTGATAATTTAATTTGGGTTTTGTTAATTTATCCAGGATTGAAATCAGTTTTTGGCTTTCAGGGAGACACATATTTTTCCAACCCTTTCTTGAAGCTTGCATTGGTCTGGAATAATGTGGAAAGCCCCTTTTTGAAATTCAGAAAAGGAAATAACTGATTTCACTTCTGAAATATTCCAGTCACATATCTTAGATTAAGTTTCAAAAATCATTTATTGGTCTTTCATTTTTTCAAATCTTTTACAGTGGAAGCAAAACAATTGTTGACTTAAGGCATAAAATTGATATTCTTCAAAATATTCTTCAAAATTTTGCCCCCTTTGACTTTTAACTCCCCCAAGACCCCAAAATTGGGGGCTATGCCCTTGTATGTAAATATGTTTTTAAGGGCACCATGCACAAGTGACGACTGCGGGGGGAGGGGTTTCACAGGCCTGTCCACTCCATGTGACAGGCACGGATGCTCTGTGTGACATGCAGGATGCCATTGGTGCTGAGAAAGAGATTTGAGTAGTCACAGTAGCAAAAACAAAGATTATTGGCCACTACGATGAAAGTGTTACTACGGGAACTGGGGAAAACAGCGAGAGTAAGCACAGACTCACTCACTCACACCACACTCCAGCCATAGGGAGAAACTGATGAGCCTTGCTTTCTTCCTTTTTGGCTGTACATAGTGTTCTCCCAGAAAACTCAAACTAGCTCACCCCATCGCTTCAGCTTGTCTGTCCTCATCATCAAGACCAGCTCAGCAACAGAACCATCCTGGAACTGCACTGGCTGCACCGCCGTTCAGATTCCACTTCATCACATCACACCCGTCACTCTCCCCAACCGATCAAGCCTATCTCCAGGAACTGTCTCACTCATTCAACTCGCAGTCATACCACCAACTCTCATCGCCCGCCTTCTCACAGATCCTCCATCATCTGCACTCTCATGATCTATTCAAACATCTCTCAGCCGAGTCCTACGACCTGCTACTGCACTTCACGCCCACCTCAGTAGAAGAGAACCAATCCACACAATCCACCCACTACTATCTATACCACCGCATTATCTTCCTGCTCGATCGCATCTACGAACGTCAACATCTCTTCTCCCAATCCCAACTAGACCGCTTTCACTCCATCTCTCTCAAACAGCTCGCTCATGCTGGACTCTTCAAACCGGCTGAATTAATCTGGGACCAACTCATCTCTCACTCTACCACTCAACCCCAATCTCGTCCCACAGATGATCAAATATTCATGCTCGATTGCATCCGAACCGCACTCCTACATCACGAAGCTTCCATTCAGTCCAATCAGCAAAAAAACCCCTCATCTTCCTCCACTCACTCCAATCATCCTCACCATGATCATCAGTCGAGCCATCAAGAGCTACTGCCACTCTCAAGCAAAGATTTCAAACGAATGACGACCCTGACCGAATCAATCACTAGTTCTCTGTTCTCCCATTCACCCCTCAACAAGATAGACCAGGTCACCGAACGATGGCTCATTCGAACAGTAGCAGAGATTTTTGCAGTCCAAGGCGAAATTACTAGATTATCAAACTGGCTGAAGAAACAACGGTCACTCGATCTCGATTTTCCAGACAACGGGGCCAATTGGTCAGACCCAAAACTGACGGCGATCGTAGTCAGAATGTTCAAAGATCAAGGACAACTGGACAAGATGGTGATGATCTATGAGGCCGCCCTTCATCCCTCCCCGAGTATGTGGGCCCATCCTTCAAGCTCGAGGAGCATGTTCGAAGAATCAGCAGATACTTCGAGTGATATACAGGAGTCTTCAGAGGACCCGAAGAAAAGGTGTGGGTCGAGGCGGCGGAGGACGAACCCGATCCTGACGCGGACATACCACGACCTGATCTCGGCGTGCACGCAAGCGAACCGGCCCCATCTGGCGATCCACTACCTCAGCCGTGCGGTAGAAGACAACGAAGCGTACGTGAATCGTCTTCCGGCTGAGGCCATAGGTTTCGCGTCGGTGCCACATCTGCGGCTGCAGCCGGCGACGTATGCAGAGCTGATCCCGAGCCTGGTGCGGAAGAAACGAGACACACAGCTGCGCAAGGTGTACGACCTCTCCACAAGGCTCGTCCAGACGACCGTGCGCGAGCTCCAGTGGATCCGCCTACTCGCTTCCAACCGGGTCACCTCCTCCTCCTCCTCCTCCTCCTCCTTGGACCCGCCCAGTCATCCGTGGGACCGTGTTCTCGCCGCCATTGTCCCGGAGCTCTCGAGCGCCATCCAGCCGGACATGGAGGCGGCGAAAGCCGAGAACCTGGGCCTCGAGAAAGTGGTCTTCAACCACGCCAACCAGCCCTCGCTGAGCCTTCTTCCCACCCCTGCATCGCCCTTCATCGAAGAGCCCAAGTCAGAAGAGGAGCAGACGTGTGCCGACTGGCCTCAGCAGACAGGAAAGGAGGCCGACGAGATAGGCTTCCTGCGCACGCTCGAGCGGGCCAAGTTCCTGAGCAAGAGCCTGGCACACAGCGTGCGGCTGCTGCAGCGGCTGGACCATCTGGTGGCCAAGACGCGGCTGAACCGTGCCATCCGGTTCCAGCACCATCTGCTCAAAAAGAAGCAGAAGACCAACATGCAGCAGCAGCAATTGCCTCCCGCCCCCACATTCTCCTTCAACGCCCCCCGTCCCCCTCCTCCCCCCGCCGTCCCTTCCTCATCTGCGAACCATCTCTCGACTCTCCACCGCATCGACTCCCTCGTCGAAAAAAAACACGCCCTCCGCTTTGCCCGCTCTTCTTCTTAGCCACCATACCCTCCTCCTACCTCTCCCATCCATCCATCCATCCACCTTCTTTCCTTTTTTTTTTTTGGTTGTCGTGTTCTTTTCTTGGTGGTGTTCCTCCTGTACACACGTTTCCTTTGTTTGTTTGGTTTTCGGTGCTGTTTTTGTTTTTTATTGCATCCAATTTCACCACCAATCACAAAAAAAAAGGTATATACCGGGTCATGTGCGGGCTCCCCCCGTTGAGTCGGGCCGGGATCTCGGATGTTCGCCGCCACACATCTGCGAGTGCGCAAGGCCCATCATCCTCGCCACCCGGTTTGCACCGGATGGCTCGCCGCCGAGGCACAAAAAGGCTTCCGAGTACGGGAATCGAACCCGTCTCCTCCGCGCCCCTATCATGAAAGGCGGATATACTAGCCGATATACTAACTCGGATTGATTGTGACTTGAGAGTCAAAACGCGGTATATGAAACAAAATCAGCAGCGGAAACACTGATGATCTACAGCTGATGGATCTGTGTACAGTGCATTTTCAAAAATATCTAGCAGGCGGTAACCAAGGGGAAAAGGAAAACTGGTACAGGGCACCAGATCTTTTTGGCAAAGCACTGTACAGTGTCCAGACAGGAGTTAGCAGCGCACAATTTTCCTCTCCATTATGTTGGAGGGGGGGCGGAGTTGTCCTACAGGAGCCCTCTGAAGGACAGAATTTGGCCTTATGTCTATGTTTTGGCTCTAGCCTAAAACAAATTTTGAGTGTGTTCCACTTGGTTGCTCATAGCTTGATTGTCTGACATGATGTCAGATGACAACAGTTGCCCCAGAGAAAAAAATGGAATACATATGAGCCTGAAATGAAAGTCTTTGGGATACTTGGATTGAATCAAGATTTTAAACTCCTGTACATGCAATCCTCAGCAATATTGAAAGTTATGCATTTGCCAGCTTCCATCATCAAGAGGTAATGGAAAGCCAGGGTCAATGCTTCCATTCTTTGAGAATTAATCACAAATTGATTGATTGTCGTGTAGTGATAAAAATAGAAAAGAAAGGAAGGTGAGAGACACAAGCGGTTATGAGGATGTAGAAATTATGAACAGATAAACTCCCCAGATCAAGAACTATTGGTAATTGGGAATATTGACCAGCCAAAGTTGAAAAAACCTAGAGCAGAGACTGTCACATAAGCCAAAACTCCTTCCCTCCAGTTGTCAAGCACAATGCTTCACCACTTGGCTAAAAAAAATCCAAAAAATAAAAAATATTCATACCTACCAAGCTCAACTTGGTCTGACTGACAGGAAACAGGTTGATGGGAAACTAAATGCTTATTTTGATGCCAATTGGGGTAATTGCTTAATCACTGGACAATCTGTTTCTGGTCAGGTTGTGATGATGGGAAAACACATCTTATCCAAATATAATAAATCCACACTATTGCCATTTTTCAATCCAAGGTTCCCCCCTGCTGCTGATGAGAGCTCACCCTGCGCAACGAGCAACAGATGTGGTGAGCTCTGGCCTGAAAAGACACCCACATGAAGCTCTTATATACCCTAATTTTAGGGTCAGCCTCTAGGCACACCAAAGTTTTACTTCATGTACACCAAGATTTTGGTGCGCACATATTATTGGTGTAAGATCATCCTCATCCGCTTGGTCAATTGCTATGCGGTATTAGCAAGTGTTAAAGTGTTTGTATAGAGTCAAGGGGTGACTACCACATTGGTCAAGGCTAAAGTCATGGACTAAGGTCAATATATACATGATAGTTATGTATTTGAGGTGAGTTGTAGAGGGGGATGACACAATATGCATAATTGATATGTTTTAGCATTGTTGCTAAGTGGGCGCAACATCAGCGGCACTTAGTGAAAAAAGCTAAAATATTTAGCAAACACCAGAGGTTTAACCTGACCAATGTGTGAGCTTTGTTGCTAGAGTAGCATAACACGGGGCTTTAGCTGAGCTGATTCAAATGCTCTAATGCCATAATGCACACCAAATAGCATGTCAGCACCCTACTAGTCCCAACAGGACAGCGCAGGGCACTGTCAGCAGAGTTGACAGCAAACGTGCCACGCTGAGTGCTGGTACAGCGCAGTGAGAGAAGCGGACAAGCAGAGAGTCATCCGCTTAGTCAGAGGGCCGCTTAGTGAGAGGCCAGGAAGAAGCAAGAGGGTAGGACTGAGCTGAGCCTACCTCAAGTACTGGGATCCGCTCCCAGAGGAGACGGTCCCCCAGAATTTGAGATACCAAGCTCAACTACATTACTGCTACCAACGCTGTATCCATTAGGATACATGTAGCGTAGTGGCCTATACATTGTATTGTAATTTCTAACAATTACAGGCAGTCTCACAATGTGTGTAGCGTATCAACATAGCAATACGCTACCGCTGCAAATTATTGGTATGTTTGATACATCTCAGATTGAAATGATTGTATCGTAGCGGGAAATTGATACGCTACCGCTACAGTAGTGGCTATAACGGCATTTTTTTTTCTCCCAAGTGGTTGCTATAATATTAATTGGGAGGAAAGGACTGAGTGGGGAGGTTAAATCAATATTAGGAAGTAGAAATCAGGAGGAAGGGCATGAAGAATATAAAAAAGAGAATGATGCAAATGAAAGGAACTCAACATTCAGTTTTGCATGAGAGGATTTGACATCCTCTCAGTGTTACAAGCCTTTGGTTGCTTATTTTTGGTTTTAATATCTTCCATTCCTGGCGTGATGATTCCCTGAGCTGTCATGAAATCTCCATTGGCTTGATAACCCTTCCGCAACCATTGATGAGAGTTAACACATCTCTCAATGGTTCTGGGAGCTAAGCTCCTGCAATCCTCGGAGCAAATGTTGGCAGCAGCTGAGAAAAAACGCTCAACACTTGCCGAGATTGCCAAGCAGGCTAAATAGTCCCTGGCCATCAAAGACAAGATTGGGAAATCTTGGTGATGGTCCTGGATCAAAGTCATTATCACTACAAACATTGGCAATTCTACCCAGAAAGAAAATATGAACTGGGGATGGGAAAAACATATACCCAATCTTACAGAAAATGGTCAGAAGTAAAAAATAAGCTATACTGAGCATGCTCAGCAATTTTTTTTTACAAACTGAGAAGAAATCATTTTTATTCATTCTGGCAACTTGAGGGGATTTTGCTGAGCATGCTCAGTTTGTCAGGATTATGGTCTGTCTGCTCACAGTCCTTTTCTCCTTTCCCTTTTGTCCTGTCCTGTCCTTCCCTGTCCTGTCACCTGTCCTGTCCTGTCCTGTCCTGTCACCTGTCCTGTCCTGTCACCTTTCCTGTCCTGTCCATGTCCTGTCACCCATTGTCCATGTCACCTGCTCCTATATAAGCTGTACTGCCCCAATGAAATACAGTATCAAGTCCGAGCATAACTCATCTAGAGCCACCCTTGGCTGCTCCTTGGTCCTGCTCTCATTCCCTCAGAGCAGCCCCTTCTCCTAGCCTCCATTTCTTGAGCTGAAATCTTAACACAGTTTTGCTCATTTTTTATTACTGAGCCATTTTGTTGAAAAAAGTTAACATTTTGCTTAACCCAAACACAAGTTTTTTCTTTGGGTAAAATTACAAATGTTTGTAGTGACAAACATTTGTAATTTTACCCAAAGGAAAAACTACAAACATTTGTAATTTTACCCAAAGGAAAAACTATTGTTTGGGTTAAGCAAAATGTTAACTTTTTTCAACAAAATGGCTCAGTAATAAAAATTGAGCAAAACTGAGCATGCTCAGCAAAATCCCCTAAAGTTGCCAGAATGAATAAAACAAATTTCTGCTCAGTTTCTAAAAAAAAAAATGCTGAGCATGCTCAGTATAGCTTATTTTTCACTTCTGACCATTTTCTGTAAAATTGGGTATATGTTTTGCCCATCCCAAGTTCACATTTTCTCTCTGGGTAGAATTGCAAATGTTTGTAGTGTATATGGGGCTTGTTTTTTTGTAGTGTAGGAGGCTTGTTTTGGGGGAACAACTCCCCAGATTTAATATTTTTCCAAACTATTGCCGGATTTGGGTTTTGGAGGTGCAACTCCCAAATCCACTTGGTTTTTGGTTAAAAGACTCTCATCCACAACGTTGGGAATGTTGCAGGAGTTGTTTAACAAATCCTTGGAGGTCATATAACCCAGGCCCTTGGTTTATGGTATGATGAACACCAAAATGGCCAAAATTTCAGGTGTGCAGAGTCAAGATACACCAAACATTTTGGTGTGCATTGGCACCACATAAAAGGTTTTCAGAAACTTAAGGAGTGGATTTCTCACTACCATAAGGCAAACACAACAGGACTGAGTACAACAAAGATGGAGATAGCAAAAAAAGATGAAGGAAGTGAAGAAAGCAGAATGGATGAGACGCTGTGAGACTTGTTGAGATTGATAACTGATAGGCCAAAGTAGATTGTGAATGTTGATGACAAGGAAAGATGAGTGCAAGTCACAAGAGTGTCACAAGTGGAGGAGCTGGGTCAGACTTGTTTGATATAGACAAGGGTAGAGTGACCGGTGGATGAGATAAAAATATTGAATTGAGAGCTCCCCGAGGAAAGAGTCCGATAGTGCAAAAGATAGTGCCGTTTGAATATTCAAGGAGATCGAGTGAGACAGGCAAAAAGACATGGCAGACATAGATAAGTGAGAAGCGGATACAATCGAGTGAGGCAGGCAAAAAGCAACGGCAAAAAGCGTCCGCCAATTTTGAATAGCATTAGCGGCGCTAAGAGCATCTTTACCGGTTCGCCAACTTGGCCCGCGGCTAAAAGTTGAGCTAAAGCAAAGCTAACTAGCTGCGGCTGTTGCAACAGCACCGGTGGAGCTAAACCGCCAAGCTAAAGTAGTTAGCTCACATCAAACCAGCTCAACCGCACCAATGAAACAAACCTACCGGCCATCAAGACTCTACTTGCTCTTGGATGACCGGTAGCCATCAACATCAAATATTGATGGCTAATATTGGTCATCAACAGTGTGTGGAACCTCTTGATGGCCGATATTAACAGCCAAGAGAGTATAGACTTTCTTGATGGCCATTATCAACCTTCAAGAAAGTAAACACTGTCTTGATGGCCGGTAACAGCCATCAGAGAGTGTAGAATCTCTCGGTGGCCGATAACAGTCATCAAGAGAGTGTCTACCCTCTCGATGGCCAATAACGGCCATTGAGAGAGGGTGTACTCTCTCGATGGCCAATAACGGCCATTGAGAGAGGGTGTACTCTCTAGATGGACAATATCGGCCATCAAGAGAGGGTGTACTCTCCCAATGGCCGATATTGGCCATCGAGAGAAGGTGTACTCTCCCAATGGCTGATATTGTCCATCGAGAGAGTACACCCTCTCTTGATGGCCGATATTGTCCATCTAGAGAGTACACCCTCTCTCAATGGCCGATATTGTCCATCGAGAGAGTACACCCTCTCTCGATGGCCAATACAGCCATTGAGAGGATGGAGAGTGTGCTCTCTCAATGGCCGACATTGGCGATCGGGAGATTGTAGACTTTCTCGCTGGCCGATATTGGCTATTGGGAGAGGGTGTACTCTCCCAATGGCCGCTATCGGCCATTGTGTGAGTGTAGATCCCTAAGGCCGATATCGGCCGTGGGGTGTACTGTAGCTTTTGCTCCCTAGCCACTAGCCAAGCTCGCGGCTAACCGTTGCTAAATGTAGCAACGGTTAGCCAAGAATCAAGCCCCGCACCAACTTAGCCCGGGTGTAGCTTGACCCAATGCGGTTGAAGTTCGGGGCTAAAGTCCTTAGCTTGTGCTAAACTAGCCACAGATAATGTCAGCTTGCTACTATGACAGAGCCAACCTGACAAAGGTAACATAAATAGAGACATTATTACTACAATATTAAGACCCATTTATATGACTAATAATGTACAAAAAATCATTTTACTTATTTTTATCCAATAAAGCTTAGCAAAGTCCTGGCACCATAAAAATAAGTAATAAATTAAAATAACAACTACTTTTTACAAAAATACTAAATAACTTCTAAGCCTTGAGGATAACTTAGAATATTATGTCATATTCTGAATCCTCATGCAAAGTAATGTAGGGTCCCTCACTGGAAGTACCCCTAAATTCCTACTCCTTCACCTTGAACCAATTACCCGTAAGAATTGGCCACTAACATGTGTCACATGGACATTACACACGTATGTGCTTGTTATATATGCATACTGTATGTGAAATGACCAATTATGGACTTATAATTGAGGTGTTGTGTATAGTTTGGGAGTTAGGCCCAATTGGGGTTTAAACCTCCAACCCCGCGCGTGGATTATATAATCCAATTGGAAATTGGCCAAATGCGTGGAAATAGCTAATCCCCTAGTTACCACATATGTACAAGCGTAACTAGGGTAAAAGTAGATTCTACGTGGTTTATTTACAAGGTTTTATTAATAAAAACCTTGAATACATAAGAGTAACATAGCCAGTGTGGCCTTTAATGATTGGCCTTAGCCATTTATGGCCCATTTGCGTCATTTGTGGCCCATTTCAGATACAATTACACGTCAGTGTTGCTATGTACCTTAGTTACAATAACTAAATAGGTTATGAAGGTCATAAAAAGCACTTGTGACGCTGAATTAATAACCAGCAGTGTCATTGGGATGAGCCTTGTTAGTGCCAATCTCCCAAAGTGGCCACATTGCGCTGAAAACCAGTTACTACACGCACACAGGCAGAAAGGTCCTCCACTATGAGTGAAATTAGTATATATAGAGCCCTCTTTCCACGCCAAAAGTTGTTCCCCATCATCAATTATTATTACAGTCAATCAGTTACGCCGTGTCCTGTCCTTATTTCAGTTACTCTGCCCTGTTTTGCCTGTTTTATCCGTGGTGTTCTCTTTAAATCAACCATCCTACGTGTCCAGCTCCTGCGCAGAAACCCTTCAATCTACCCAGCAGCTCTACTTCACCCCCCTACGTGGCATTTTGGCTTAAAAGAAGCAATAGTGAGTACTTCTTTTATCCTTCTGTCCCCATTCTGGTTCCTTAATTGGAAAAGCACTTTGGTACCACCTTCTGTTACGCAGAAACCCATTGTTTGCTTAATCAGATACCACCCTGCTTAGCAGATCTCTGATTTAGAGGGCACCTACAAACACCCCTGCGCCAGCAGGCCCCTCTATAAAAAAGAATTATATTCTTTTTATTTCTTTCCTACTACTTTTCTACGTGAAATTATCCTACTCTACCCTTATTTTGCACTCTTATCACCTTGTGTAGCTAAAAGGTACTAGCCCTTGGCATCACAGAGGCTGACAGATAAAGATGCTCTAACAGTGCGCCAATTCTTTGTTAGCGTGCTGATAAGGCCATTGACTTGTACCAGTTGATAATAAGGTCATTGGCTTGTTCAAGTTGATGTGTTGGTGATCATTGGTGATTGTTGGTGATCATGATGCATGGTGTGACGTGTGGGACTGCAAAAATTCATTGCCAAAACAGGCTCAGACGTGTTTTCCAAGTTCCAGCTCTTTTGACCAAAATCTGTTTTGAGCTTTCCCAGAAAACTGCTGCCATGGTACGCGTTTTTTGATAAAAACTGGTTTTTGGAAGAAAAAAAATGGGAATTTTGCGCTGAAAACATATTTTGAGTCGGCCATGGTACTGGCCCTTAAAAAATTTGACCTTTCTGGAATCAGATTCCAAACCTCTTTTGGTGGTGGGAACTTAAATGTCAATGATTTTCACCACCAAATAAGGTTTGGAATCTGGAATGAGACCGTGTACAGTGCCTTGCTAGAAAGACCTGGCACATTTTGTTGAGGTCTAGTAGACCAACCAAGATACTTCAAGTCACAAGTCCTGATTCAGGGGTACAAAATGGGTTCAAAAGAATGAATCTGAAAAAATAAATCAAAATGAAAACAATTTGAAATTTATAAAATTGATTTCAGTTATGGCAGATTGTCAAAAACCTTTAATATGGTATGAAAAAATCTGAAAAAATTAGAGGCCACAGCTGGACATCTGAAAAGAATGAAAAAAAAAAAAAATGAAAAATTTACTGATAGGTTTCTTAGATACTGTAGAGTGAGGCACCTGGGAGTCCCAAAAGGGGTTAAGGCACTGAATTTCCAATTTTCTCCCTGTTTTGCTGACCACTGTGATCCAATATTTCATTTGGGCAAAAAAAAAAATCATTTATTATCATTTCCCTCACATCTCAGACTATTAATTATACTCTCCAATTTTTTTCAGATTTTTTCAAACAATATTAAAGGTATTTGAAAATCTGCCATAAATGAAATCAATTTTATAAATTTTGAATAATTTTCAATTTGAATTCTTTTTTTCATTCTTTTGAACCCATTTTGCACCCCTGAACCAAGACTCATGACTTGAAGCATGTTGGTTGGTCTACAAGACTTCAACAAAATGCGCCAGATCTTTCTGGCAAGGCACTGTACATTAGGAATTCCAAGTGGAGGGAAGTCCTCCACTGGATCAGGACTTCCCTTTGTTTGGGATTTACAAATTTGACCCTTCCGGAATCAGATTCCAGACCTCTTTTGGTGGTGGGAACCTCAATGTCAATGATCTTCACCAAATAAGGTTTGGAATCTGGAATTTGGAGTGCTCATTTTCCTTGATTTAGGAATTGCCAAAGCTAGATTGCAATTTCCAACCTGGTTTATTGGTGAGATAAGGTTTAGAACCTAGTACATGATTGCCCAAATCAATATACATTACATGCACAATCGGCAAAAGGGAAGCAGTCCTCCATGCTAGCTGGGTTCTCCAGATTTTATGTGGTGTATTATGTATATCTGCCGGTTTTTTCTTGAAGTTGTGATGTTTTATGTATTTTTTGTGAAAGCCACAAGCCATCCTTTGGCCTAATTGTGAGCTGCTCATGAGTCTCTGAGAGAGTTGTGGTGCACTTCGGTCTCGCTGCAACCCGGTGACTTTTCCATTCGCAGCCAACCTCTTCGCATTCCGAAAACTGATCATTGAACTGATCTGGATTCGTAGCCGAGACTCGGTCGATTGGATACATACATCCACATAATACATACTTTGAGTGAGTCGAGTTCTTTGCTCCCGATCGAATTCCAAGTTGTCTCTTGGGACGGCATTTCATCTTCTTCGTGCATTGCGTCATTGAAAGAGCACTCATTCTACCTTCTTCGTAAAACATCTTCGCAGCTCACCCTGTAGGCTGACCCACTGCACGGGAGGGTGTTCAACAGTAGCAAGATGATCGGTGATCGAGGCCGGAAACTCCGGTTGGCCAACACATTAGTATTGGCTTCTGTTTGTCTGCTGCTTGTCGTCTTTCCAGCAGTCTCCGTCAAGCGGGGCGATTTCAAGACGTGCGACCAGGCCGGATTCTGTAGGCGTAATCGGGACCGGAGCGTCAGAGCAGGATCCGCCGAATATGGCCCAGGATGGAAGTCGCCCTACTTGATCCAAGAGCCTCCACGCTGGTTGGAGGACACTAACACGCTATATGCACGACTGGTCAACGACATTTACCCTGGCATCACCTTCGGACTCAACGTGACCTTGGTTGCTGAGAGCGAGGGCACGCTGAGAATCAAACTTGATGAGCTCGGCGGCCTACGACAGCGTTATAACGAAGCCGACAAATGGACCTTGGTCTCACAACCGAAACTGCTCAGCTCCAAGGACATCAAACTCGACATTGGACAAGATCAAACCACCATCACCTGGCCCGGAATCCGAGCTCTCGAATATCAGGTCGTCCTCCAGTACCATCCCCTCAAGATTTCTCTGCTCAGGGATGGCCAGCCTCACATCGTCCTCAACGAGCGCGGCCTGTTTAACATGGAGCACTTCCGTACTAAATCTAGCCCTGATCAATCGGAAGGCTTACTCGTTCAGGATGCTTCCAACCCTCAAGTCTCCTCCAACTCCGATGTGCTCTACCCTGGCTTTAAGGATACCACCGAAGATGGCATGTGGGAAGAAACGTTTGGTGGGCGTACTGATCAAAAGCCTAAAGGTAGGTCGGCATGGCGATTTTATTTATTTATTTACATTTTTAGAACAACAAAGCGCTCATTTGTAATTTTTCGTCCGACAAAGGCCCCGAATCTCTCGCACTTGACATTACTTTCCCCGGATATTCGCACGTCTTTGGTATTCCTGAGCATGCCTCACCTCTTTCCCTCAAGACTACCCGTGGCTCACCCGACAGTGCGACCAAGGATGCCTACACGGACCCTTACCGACTCTGGAATCTGGATGTATTCGAGTATGAGGCAGACTCGGAGATGGCGCTATACGGGGCGATCCCATTGATGAAGGCCCATCGAGCGGGCTCCACGGTCGGAGTGTTTTGGCTGAATGCGGCGGAGACGTGGATAGATGTTGAGAAGCGGGAGACGAAGCGGGAGATAGTTGAGGCCTGGAAGACTGGTGGGGCGTCGAGTCAAAAGGGCTCGAATGACGGGGGAGTAACCGACAAGGGGCCGACGGGAACCAGCACGGAGACTTACTGGATGAGCGAATCTGGCATTCTCGACCTCTTCGTCTTTCTTGGCCCAAGCTCGGCCGAGATCTTCGCCTCCTTCGGCTCCCTCGTAGGCACTACCATCCTCCCTCCTTACTTCTCCATCGGTTACCACCAGTGTCGATGGAACTATGTCAGCCAGGAAGACCTCCTCGGCGTTGTCCAGAACTTCGATAAGTTCGACATTCCACTCGACGTCATGTGGCTTGATATCGAATACGCTGAAGAACATAAGTACTTCATCTGGGATAAAAGGAACTTCCCACAGCCTGTTAAAATGATCAACGAACTGGAGGCAACTGGTCGTAAGGTTTGCACCTTCTACCAGCCTATTTTCCTCTGGCGAATTAGATGAGCTGGCAACTCACGACCTCTTGTTCCACACACTCTTTTTCACAGCTGGTTACTATTGTAGATCCACACATCAAGCGCACTCAAGATCTGTACGTCTACAAGGAGGCGGTTGAGCGGAACGTGCTCTGCAAGTTGCCTGACGGATCTGAGTACGAAGGTTGGTGTTGGACGGGCTCCTCGAGCTGGGTGGACTACTTCGACCCCCGAAGCTGGGATTGGTGGGCCGGCCTGTTCAAGTTTGACAAGTACAAGGAGAGCACAGTCAATGTGCATAACTGGCTAGGTCCGTCTTTTATTACACTTATTATTACCTTGCTTTCTTTAAGACTTACCTTTGTTGAGATATTCCATTGTTTGTTAGATATGAATGAGGCGAGTCTTAGATTTAACGTCTTAATCTTTTTTTTTTTTTCAATAAAGGAAAGCTTATTTTCTCTCTCTAAACTCACGCAGCCATCGGTCTTCAACGCTCCGGAGATTACCATGCCTCGAGACAACGTACATTATGGTGGATGGGAGCATCGAGACCTGCATAACCTGAATGGAATGGCGACCGTGAGTCGCTTGATCTCTCCTCGCACACCAAATCAGACAACATAGCTGATATACTCTTATATTGGGGCTAGCATAACCAATCCGCTCGAGGGTTACGAGAAAGGACTGACCCTCCGATGAGAGGTTTTGTCCTATCACGATCCTTCTTCGCTGGAAGTCAACGATACGGGGCTATCTGGCAAGGCGACAATATGGGAACATGGCAGCATCTGGCAGTCTCGATCCCCATGCTACTGAGCAACGGTATAGCTGGGATGGCTTTCAATGGAGGTGAGCAAGGACCTTCGTACTTTGCCTACAATGAAGATGGCGGCTCAACTAGCATTTATCAATTATTCTAGCGGATGTCGGCGGGTTCTTTGGTAATCCTTCGCCCGAGCTTTTGGTTAGGTGGTATCAAGCCGCAGCTTTCTTTCCCTTCTTCAGAGCTCATGCTCACATCGACACCAAGCGCAGAGAGCCGTATCTGTTTGACGAGCCCTTCAGAAGACATATTGTAGACATGATCAAGTTGAGGTACACCTTGCTGCCAAGTTGGTACACGTTGTTTTTCGAAAACACTCTCACCGGAGCACCAATGACAACGTGAGTTGTGAAGAGTCAATTTGTTTACTGACCGACGCAGAGGGTGCTAACCCCAACTCCGCCCGACAGACCTCAATACGTCATGTTTCCCCAGGATGAAGCTGGGTTCGGCGTCGATGATCAGTTTTACTTGGGTTCCGCTGGCTTACTAGTCAAACCCATCACTCAAGAAGGGGTCACCTCGACTGATATTTATATTTCTGATGATCAAGTAGGTGATAGCCTTGCTCATCGTGACTTGATTCTATCAACTAACATCGGTGACATTTTCACGACCTGCAGCCGTACTACAACTATTTCACATCCGACATGTTCCTGATCGATCAAGGCAAACATTCATCTCGGAAATTCACATTCCCTGCTCCTCTCGGTACAGTGCCGCTGTTCCAGCGAGGCGGGCACATCGTCACGCGCCGAGATTTGATCAGGCGTGCAGCACCTTTGATGTGGAAAGATCCCATCACGCTCGTTGTTGCGCTTGATAATGAAGGTCAAGCCACTGGAACTCTCTATCTCGACGATGGCGAATCCTTTAACCATGAACGCGGGCAATTCCTCTACAAGAGATTCTCGATCAAGAAGGAGAGCTCCGGTAGTTTCACCCTGTCTTCATCCGATGCCGTCAGCCAAGCCCTCAAGTCAACCCCTTCAGCTTTGCGTTCTTCCTTGGCCCAGTACCAACCTCAAAATGACTGGATCAAGAAGATCAGCCCGGTGAAGATCGAAAAGATCATTATCCTGGGATTGCCCGGCCGCCCGACGTGTGTGAAAGCTGGCGGGAGGAGCGAGGGATTGCATTATCAGTATGCTGCCGGATTGGCCTCTTCAGTCAAGTCGGCCAAGATGACCGGATTGGGTAAACGCGCCAGTGTTTTAGAGATCCAAAACGCAGCAGTTGCGGTAGTCGACGACTGGTCGCTTCACGTCGAGTTCAAAGAATCTTGTCCGGCCGATCAATCGGCTGTCCCGTTGGACCCCTTCGTCAGCCTGCAATCTGAGCAATGCGAGCCAGGATACTTCCAATGTAAGAACGTTGGTCACATCCCCTCCTGCATCCGAATCTCGCGGGTCAACGATGGAATCTGCGAGCCGGAATGTTGCGATGGGTCAGACGAGGCCTCGAACTCACATGTTGAGTGTCCAAACCAGTGCGAAGCGATCGGCGCAGCGCACAGGAAGACACGCGAGAAACAGCTGCGCAAGTTCAAGGCGGGAAACAGCGAGCGGAATAACTACAGTCTGTACGGACTCAAGGAGAAGGCCCGCATGGAGGGCTCCATCAGCGCTCTCCAGCAAGAAATCAACTCCCTCCAAGCTAAAGAACATGAGGCTAAGGCCGAGTTGGACCGCGTCGAGAAGATCTCTCAGGCCCATATCGCCCAGGTTAAAGAAACTAACTTGTTCAGAAGGATCTCGAAGTTCCAAAGCTCCATCAAACAGTTGAGATCCCAGAACGAACAGCTGCAGAAGGATTTGGATCAGTTGAACAACATCTTGAAGGATCTAAAGGCGGGCTATAACCCCAATTACCAAGGTAATCTATCTGCATCCGCGTTGATTAGACCGCCAGTTTTTTTTTTTTTTTTTGGTTTTGGTTTTGCTGATGCCAATAGAACGTTAATCTTCTTGCTAGACATGGTTGTCAAGGGCGCGGTGAAGGGCTTCGAAGAGTGGGAGGCCGACAAGGCCAGCCAAGCGCAGGAAGCGGGCGCGGACGAGGTGGTGTCGATACCGGTGAACGAGGAGTTGGACGGGATGGTGAATGAAGACCCGGTAGATCTGATCACCGCCGAACAGGAGACATTGGGTGGAGGATCTGAACGGGCTGGGTCTACCGCTGCGGGCTGTAAGTTTTTGAGTTTGTTCTTAAGAATTTTCTTTTTTTTTCTTTTGGCTGATCAGTGTGGATATATGGACAGTCAACCTGGCGGCATATCTGCCAGCCTCGCTCGGCAAAGCGCTACACGCCCTGGGTGTGCTGCCCGCTAGCCCGACGGAGCGGGGCACGGGAGACACGAGCGCCGAGTCGGCCGAGCGGCCGGACGTAGTACAAGCTCGAACCCGGCTGCACGACGCACAGAATGCGCTCCAAACTTCCCAGGCGCAGCTGGACGAGACTCGCACCAAGCTCGCACAGGATTGGGGCCCCCAGTGGGAGTTCAAGAAGCTCGATCAGTCCTGCCTCGAGTTGAACCATGCCGAGTATGCATGCCCCCGTCTCTCTCCCCCTTCCCGATTTCTCCCGCATCTCTTCTGTACCTCCTAACACCCCTCCCCCCTTTGTTTTGGTAGGTACATCTATGAAGTCTGTTTGTTTGGAGAGGCGTTCCAGAAGACAAGCAACGGCGCTCGCACCTCGTTAGGGTGAGACAATCTTCTGACACCTGCATATTAACCCGACCTCTCTCTCTCTCTCTCTCAACCCTGTCCATTAACTTCCTTCGTGATTGTTCTCTTCTGGACAGACGATTCTCGCACTGGAACAAGGACGCGCCACACGGCTCGCCGGAGTACTACTCCAAGCAGGTGTACACTGACGGGGCTAAGTGTTGGGTGAGTACATGCATATGTTTGATATGAGATCAGGAGGACTAATAGGCTGATTATTATTATCTCTCCGCGCTGTGTGTGTGTGAACAGAACGGGCCCGAACGCAGTTTACATGTGAGTGGCGGCCCGAGAAAAAAAATGGAGATATTGCATCTTGATATGTATATAAAAAAAAGAGAACGCATGGATCTGATTAAGTTTTTTGTTTGTTTGTTTGTTTGTCTAGTTGGAGATACGGTGCGGGACGAAGAACCAGCTCTACTCCGTGATGGAGCCGGAGAAGTGCGAGTACCTGATGCGCATGTCGTCGCCGGCGATGTGTCTCGATGGGCTCGACTCGTCGGACCAAGGCACGCACCTTGACCATTGGGTCGTTCGAGACGAACTCTAAAATATGACCCCAAAAAGTCTCTCTCTCTTTTTTTTTCTCTCGTTCTTCTTTCCTCCGCCTCGGTTACATATGTAGTCTCCGAGATCACTTTCTCTCTCTCCTCTGATATACATATATCCCTTTTCTCCTTTCCTTTCCTTCTTCCACTCGCCTCTGGTCAGCAAACAAGAAGGGGGGAGCAATCCCGCCGCGGGTGCATAACACCCCCCCCCCCCCCTTTGTGCCAAAAAAAAGAAACTCTTCACCAAAAGCAAAAAATAGTAGACCCCCCCCCCCAAAAAAAAACAAGTATTTCCTTGACGTATATCTTATCTCTATATACTCCTTTCCTCTCCGATGGTCCTTTTTTTCACGTCTTACAGCAGCGATGTAGATAGATATAGATGAGATGAACAATAGCACTGAAAGAGAGAGAGAGAGAGAGATGGATGAGTGTCCACTCCATATGCTCTCAGTCAATCCGCATTTCATGCTGACGGCCGATCTCAGGACCTGGATTCTTTGGGCATCCCAATCACCGGCTTCTCTGATCGCATACAGTCATGCCTAGGCTTGGCTGTGCTCCCACCCTCTCTCGCCAGGTACGGAGCGCGGGAGAGGGTTCAAAAGCCTTTTAAACATTAACATTGTCACGATGATAATGATGAATGTAACCCTCTTGTTGACAAAAGAGGACTACTCCTCTTAACCTCGCAATCCACATGTTTTCTTCATTACAAAATCAGACTAAGAGACTTAAGGGAGGGCAAGCTTCCTTGGGGGTGAAGATGGTCTTGTGGTGGTGGAAGAAGACGGTTTGTTGGGAGGGGAACTGTTTTGTTGGCGGTGAGGGGGACGAACAGGTGCGAGATGTCGTGAAGGCGATGGGTACGAGGGTTGGTTTTGACGTGGGAATGAAGATGGTGAGGAGGAGGAATTGGAGGTGGAGGGGGTAGCCTTCTGATGATGCTGCTGAGGAGGAGGAGGAGGAGGGAGGACAGAGCGGGTTGCTCTGGGGTCATGTTGCGGGGGCAGGTTTCGAATCGACTTCTGAATAGTTTCTAGCGCGAGGCGTATGGCATGGACGAGATGAGGGAGGCCTATGGTGTTGAGAGCCAGGGTGGGATGGAGGATGTAGTAGTAGGATGGGTCGAGCCATTTGTGGAAGCCAGCCTGTTTCGGGTCGAGCTTGATTTGATCACCGCCTTTATCAACATCATTATTGTGCACTTTTTGAGTGTCACTGTTGGGAGTAGTTGAGAGATGGGCGCCGTACTGGACGATGAGTTTGAGGGCGGCGATCCATCGCTTGCGGATGGTTTTCCTTATGAGGGATGATTTGTGGAGGTGCTTAATTCGGAGTGAGAAGGTGAGTCTGAGCTGGTGGCACGGTTTCTTACTCTGATTACGCTTTTCCTTTCTGCGTTCGATCCATCGTTGCTGGTCTTCCTTGGAGAAGCAGGAGCTGAGAGTTCTGATGTGGGCGGGGATAGGCTGAGACAGGTCGACGAACCGCTGCGGGATGGCGGTGAGCAGGAACCAGCCGTTTGGCTCCGGGTATCGGATGGACTTGCCCATGGGGAAGTGGGCGCTGAGCAGCGTGTGCACGCTCGGCCGGTTGTAGGACAGCGAGATGATGGTCAGCGTGAACGGCGCCGGCGGAAGGTACTGCAGACACTCCGACCGGGCAGCCGGGCGAGTCGGCTGATGGGCGAACTGGGGCTTCGTCGTCGGCTTGCCGAGAGCAGCGAAGAGCCGGGCCGGAGCCGGGAAGGGAGATTTCATGGTGCCGTAGATTTATATTATATTATATTATTATATTATATTATCAATGAGAAGACTCGCAGTACTACTACTTTCCAAAGAAAGGACTACAAATTAAAAACAGAACCAGAATACTCATATCCATCATGAAGAGCGAACCACTACACGCCATCAGGGAACGCCATCTCGCAGATATCGCCCCACCCATCTGCTCGCTGAACGTGGCCACCAGCTTCGCCAGACTGACGCGCCAGGAGAAGCTGTATGCACACTGGATGAGCAGGGCATCATGGCACGGCGCACGCATCATCATGGTATGTATATACTGAAGTATGACTGGACCTTGAATCATACGATGAATTGACTAAACTTGACCATGCACGTCGTTCTTATGTTAGAACCAATGGACTCCGACATCCGAGACGATCTACGACTTCATCCTGGCACTCTTTCGGCCATCCAATCCCACCGCGCCAGCAGCACTCCTCAGCAACCCACCCACTCAACTCACGCCGACGGAGTGGGAACAGGTGCTAGACTACTCAGCGCAGGTAAGCAAATCTCGACCTTCGACCTTCTGCGATGAACATGATATCTCATACATGAGATATTGATGACCCTCTCCCCCGCACAGCTTCTCTCGAATCTGTGCAACTACAAGTCATTCGGCGCCACGAAGTTCATCCCGCGCTGTGGGCCCTCGACATTCGAGGCACTCATCGAACTCTCCGCAGACCCCGCGCACGCTCGCTCTCTATGGGAGAAAGTGAAAGATGACATGTACAGTCTGGACCCCGTCCCGAGCTTGGATATCGGCAAGCCTTCCGCCGGCCATCTCTCCAACTACTACCCCGACTCACCCACCATCACCGATGCTGAAATCCACGCCGTCCAGGCCATCTGCGATGCCCACCAGCTTAGCACGCTCAATACTCGGTCAGCTCCCTTCTCCTATTGATATAGATGTCAATTCTTCAGGAAGATTATTGAGATGGATGCCTTCTGTATTTTTTTTTTTTTTTTTTTTTTCGATTAGATTGGTCAAGCATTCACCGACGGAATTCTCGCTGTTGATCGCATCGGTGACCGACACTCTATCCGGAGATTTATTCCCCGCCTCGCCACTGAAATCGGGCTCGGATCCCGCCCTGACGATCCACCTGAAGCCGAGCGATTTCTCGGGGCCATTAAGGGAAGTCTGCGGGGCGCTTTCGGAGGCGAAGAAGCACAACAGCGGGAGCGAAGTGCGGGTACAAATGATAGAGCAATACATTCAGTGCTTTAAAGAAGGGGACATGGGGGCACACAAGGCAGCGAGCAAGCTGTGGGTGCAAGACGTGTCGCCGGTGGTCGAGAGCTACCTGGGCCACATCGAGGCGTACGTGGACCCGTTTGCACTCCGCGCCGAGTGGGAAGGGTTCACCGCTATCGTCAACAAAGACCTCTCGGCTAAGTTCGAGAAACTCGTCAACAGCGCCGAACACCTCGTCCAGGTACTCCCCTGGGGTAAACCCTTCGAGGTCGACGTCTTCCGTAGACCCGACTTCACCGCCCTCGAGATCCTTAACTTTGCTACCGGCGGGATCCCCGCTGGGATTAACATACCCAAGTACGCCATCAACCACTCAATTACCCCCTTTTTTTTTCTTCTTTTTCTATGGTTAATGTGGCTTTTGAACTAATCCAAACATCAATCCAGTTATTTTGATATAAGGGAGTCGACCGGGTTTAAGAATGTATCACTGTAAGCCCACACGCGACGACCTTGTTCGCAAGAGCCCCAGAAGGAGACTGTAGGATGACGAACCTGTGCCTTGCCTTGACATATGTACATACATGTCTATGTAGGGTCAACATCCTCTCGGCGAAATCGCCCAACGAAGAGATCACCTTCGTGCACCCGTCGGAGCGGGAGCTCTTCTCGGAATGGGACACCCGGACGTTCGATCTCCAGGTCGCGAACCACGAGCTGTTGGGCCACGGGAGCGGAAAGCTGCTCCAGGAGAACAAGGACGGCACGTTCAAGTTGAGCACTGCCTTCCCCCCCTTTTTTTTTGCTGTCGGCTCCACTATCGTCCCGTTTCTAATATGTCTGCTTTTTCGTGTGAATGAATGGTATAGTTTTGATCCCAAAACGACGATCAATCCCTTGTGAGTGGGTTTTCTTTCGACATGTCTTTATCATATCACGGCATTGGGGACGACGATGGCTGACGTGAAGCTGTGGGGGAGAAAATGTGTAGGACGGGGAAGCTGGTGGAGTCGTGGTACAAGCCGGGGGAGACGTATGGGTCCAAGTTCGGCGAGGTAGCGAGCTCCATGGAGGAGTGTCGCGCGGAGGCGGTGGCGCTGTATCTCTGCTCGAACCGCGAGATCCTGCAGGTGCGTGCCCGCCTTTCTCCAGCACCCTCCCCACACGCTCTCCTCTCACGACATGGATGACTGGCTCTCCCCCCCCCCCCCTCTTGCATTCACGGGATACGCAGATCTTCGGGTACGTGGATCCGCACGACATCGAGACGATCCAGTATATGACGTTCCTTCTGGTATGTTGTTTCCAATGTTCCTCCTGGTGGATCTCCTTTCTCGACATTCTTTCTCGGGCCTGAGGTTTTCTGATCGGCTTTTTAATCTTTCTCTTTGGCTGGTCTGCAGATGGCGCGGGCGGGCGTGCGGGCGCTCGAGTGGTACGACCCGCAGACGCGGAAACATGGCCAGGCACACATGCAAGCGCGCGTAGGCACTTTTCGATTCTCCCCTCACAAGCTGGCCAAGTACATTCGTACTATATGTATGGAGGCACTCACGCTTTGTCTTTCCGCTACATCCATGTTCTTCTTGTGTGTGTGGGCATGATGTAGCTTGGGATCACTCGATGGATGCTCGACCACCGCCTGGCCCGGCTGGAAGAGGTGCGAAACCCCGAGAGCGGCAAGCTGGACGACGCGTATATCCGCGTGGACCGCCAGATGGTGCTGGAGAAGGGCAGGGAAATCATGGGAAAGTCAGTCCTGTTTCCTTCCACGAAAGAAAAAAAAATTGATTCTTGTTTATATAGGAGGAGCTTTTTTTTTTTGGCTGATCACTCTTCTTCTTTTTTTTTTTTTACGCGGACGGGTTTTGTCTCGGGTGTGGGGGTTTTCTTAGACTATTGGTCGAAATCCAGATCCGCAAATCTGTGGCCGACGGCAAAGGCGCCCAGAGTAAGCTTACCCTTTTTTTGTTTATCCACTCAGCCCTTCGGGTAGAAAGGACAAAGGAAAGACAGATCTCAATCTTTTTTTATCACTTGCTAAAAATGAATATTTAATCGTGTGTGTGTGTGGGTGGATGGGTGTGAATAGAGTTTTACAAGGAGCTGACGACGCCGCCGGACAAGGTATGGGAGACGGAGCTGCGGGAGCTGGTGATCCGGAAGAAACAGGCGCGCAAGATCTTCGTCCAGCCGAACACGCTCCTCGTTCCTTCGTCATCTCCCGATAATGATGGGGAGGATGACGTACGATTGGTCGAGTATCCGACCACTAATGCCGGCGTCATTCAGAGCTTCCTGGATCGCAATGTGTAGATGATCTGCGCTTGCCTTTCTTTGGCATGAGCAGGTCATGAAGCGATACATCAAGTGGAAATGTCAATTCCCTTTGGTGGGAATAGTTGCTTCATGAAATACATGTATGTATCGGACGTGCACCATTGAATAACTGTGTAGAAATTGTTTTTAAGGTCATCAGTTAGCTTGTATGTATGTAGAGGAAATGAGAGTCCTGCATTGAGGGCTACATTAAGTGCACACACAGAAGCGCAAGATATCATAGCAATCCCCTTGATCACTTTGGGGTTATACAGAGGATTTGTCAAAGGAAATGGGCCCTGCCTGAAGTCTGCATGCAGGTTTGTGCGTAGTACTAATCTATGGTAAATATATACTGGGTTGTTGTTCATTGCTCCCACCCCCCCCCCCCCCAACACCACAAAGCTGACCCTTCCAGCACCTCAATCCATCACAAGACTCAATCCCACATTTATGCTCCTCCCTCCAAAGCCTCAAAGCTGACCAATAAGTACAATCTATCACAAGATCATGGCTGCTTTGTTCCCTCTCACAACAGGTGGATTTATATCCAGTTGCATGCCATAGCCAGTGCCTGTGATTCCTGGACTTCACTCAGATGCTTATCCTAGCTTTCAACCCATAGCAGTTAACAAGAATCTAAAAACTATTTACAAGTTCTAACACACACAGATTTTGCACCACAATTTCAATATCTTTTGAGCATGAAAATCCAAAGATTTTTGTTGCACAACCTTTTTTTTTTGAACATTTAGAATCTGAAATGACATTTAAAGGCCTAATTGATGGCAAAAGAATGACCTTTAGATCTTCCACTTAAATCCCCCCCTTTCCATTAATCAACTAACCCATTCCACTTTTGGCTTGCAGTGCACCAGCCCAGTCAAGTTTACTTTCATGAGATTAGGGGGGGGGGGAGGGAGGGTGCATGTTGGCCGGGTTGTTTCTTACTGATGCACAAGACCTTGCTTACTGACAGCTAAAATTTGGCTGGAAATGGCTGGGAAAAAATAAATCACTTTGACTGTTGTTATTTTTAAGCTTCAATTTATGGAGATAGTCAAGTCTTACATCTTACTAGGACCCCAGAGACCCCCTATATAGATAGGTAACCAAAAATCCCAGATTTGGCCAAAAAAAAAAATCATACATTTTCAGAGCTCATTCATACTTTTTTTTTGTGAGTAACCTTTCCACTGAGGGGCGGGTTTGGGGGAGGGGAATTTAGGGTTTATTGGGGATCAGGGGGTAGATTGCTCATTCCAGAGCCAATGAAGTGGGTTTATTTCATTTTGTCAGCCAAATACCGCAATGAATGGTTCATCTTGGATGTTGGATGCCACTAAGGCCCTGAAAAAGCACATAAAACCATGAGAAAAGGTGAAAAAAATTGGTCAAAACTCAACCTTGACCCAACATTCATGCATCCAGGTGAGTATGCTACATGAAAAAAATGGCCATTCATACCTTTTTGGTGAGTACCATTTGTGATTTTTGGCCAGAATTTCATACATTTTGGTTACCCACCTATGTAGGGGGTCTCCGGGGTCCTAGCTTACTTGATTTGGGTTTGGGAAGCCAGATCAAATAAGCTGTAAGACCTGACTGAAATAGTCCGGTTCACGACCCGCTGTTTATGATATATTTTAGCAGCTTTTTATGGCTGCATCAGCAACATGCAGGTCATAAGTTTAAATTGGACCTTGCATGATGCTTCAAGGTTTGGGTGAGTGATCCCAGCCATTATGCAAGTTTTGACGCACAGCACGCTGAACAACCATGCATAAACTATACAAAAACAAGCAGGGGGTCATAAATTCCAGCAAGCTGAAACCAGCGGGTTGTGAACCGGACTACAGTTGCGAACCCCATAACACGGTAGTGCCCCTCCCGCAAAATCTACAATTTGGGCGCGGGCCAAATGATCTCAAGCCTCATGGGCCCAAACCACACATGCAACATAATTTCGGACGTTTCAGACTGAGTACAACTCAGGATTAAACGGGCTAAGGATTCTGCCCAGCCAAAAAAAAAAAAATTTTTTGGCTGTCAACATTTTGGACATGGGCCATAAACCCATGCCATGGCTCAAAATATATGTACTTAGAGAGAAATATGGGTTTAGGGGACACCATAATCCCACAGTACAAGTATAGATATAGTATTGCACTCCCCTACGGGCCAGATTGTAGAGTAGATTAGGAACGACTTGATAGAAAAGCCTTTTCTTTTGAAGAAAAAGCTAATTAAATCAAGGAAACAAGAAATTGTGAGCCAATAAGATGAAGAAGTTCAAGTTAACATGTCTATGCTCATTTCTGCCTTTCTGGGAATGCAGTGATGAGACTTATATCTCTTCATCAAGGCCTGTGCCTGTTTACCGGTGTATCCTTGTTGGTACGCTGATACTTGTCAATCGATGCAACAGAAATACTTTCTGATTGTGATAAGGGGGCAAGATTGTCGGACTGAATCAAATAATACCTTGGAAGCCGCAAAATCTTTGCAGGTGTGCAATTGTTTCCGGTAAGCTGCAAGTCACGCGAGTGTATTTCAATTGATTAGCATGATAAAAAAAGCAAGACATTGTAATCACTTGGAACTTGCATTCTTTGATATAGGACCATAATAGCTTGATGGGGTTGAGTTCGCAATGAAACTTTGGGAGGAAGAGGCAAACATGCCCTGCATCTTCAATTATTTGCTGCAGGAGACTGATTGGGAAGCCATGATCTTTGACCAGCAGCAAGAGGTGCTGAGCTCGTGGGAAGGTTCTGTAATGGGTTGATTGATCTCATCGTTCAGAGATGCATCAGAAGAAAGGAGTTCCGAAATGCTTTGTTCCTGAGGCAAGAAATAGCCGCATTCCTCGGCTTGACGCACTAGTCGCTCTGATCGTTCAACCGCATCTTTTTGAGCATTTGATTTAATGCAATGAGTACAGCGGAGCTTCAAAGGAGCTTGGCCTTCCTTGCATCGTTTTGCGAGGTAGTAATCCCAGAGACCCCTTTCTTGCAAGATAGCCTGGATTCCTTTCGCTTGGCCGGCCAATTGTGTATCTGGATGATTGGTGTCCTAGACAAACGACTGTCGAAGACCTCGTAGATTTGGTGGGATGCAGTGATCATTGGATGGTATGATTGAATCTCGGAGCTTTGATTGTTTGCCGCCTGATTTAAGATTCATGTTTTGAGCTCTTAATGCCGTCTTGGCATAAGCTCCGTGCGCTGAAGAGCAATCAAAAATAAAAACAGCTTGCGAGTTAGGGTGCAGAGTCTCAAAGATTGGTATCGCCTTGTGTTGAACCTGATGACATAGCTGTTGCATGTCCCACCAGTTATCTCCATTCTTGCCAGGATAGATTACTGTTGCAGCATCAGGTGACTCAGGTCGGTTCAAGCCATTAGTTTGCCGTTGGGATTTCTCAAAATCTTCATGGGAAAGTTTCAATCTTCCTGTCGTCTCCAAGATAAAGTCGGAGATATGAATCAATCTGCCAGTATTCTTTGATCAAATTTCACTGGTCCCAGGGAGGAGCCAAGTAGATTTTGGGCGCTCCTTTGCATGAATGGTAGATTCGTCGTGGTAGATGAAGACGGTCTCCTTCATTTCACCTAGTACTTCCGGCTCGATTAGACAAGAATGCTGGAAGGTTTCAAGATTGTACATCTGAGATCGCTTTTGATACATTGTGTAATCCTTGAGGTACTGTAATCTGGCTTCAATAACATCTGGTCGTTCGTGGCCATCAAAGTAAAGGCATTTTTTATATTCTTGAGGCAGATAACCAAGCTTATACATCCAGCGAGTGGAAGATTTACGGCTGAATTTGGAACTGATACCAAAGCTTGGAAACAGTGTGTTGACCACATGCGCCTGGAATGTGACTGGAGTGACCTGTGTGTGAAATAAAGATGTGTTATTGTACGGTACACATTTCAAGACAAGATTCTCAAAAAGAAACAGCACCCAATTGACTCACTTCACCAGGAGTCTGCGAAGCAGCCCATTTGAAAAGAGCTTCTCGCAGATTGGGGCGATCTAATAGAGACTTGTGCTTTTTTTGATTGCCGCGGTTGTTTTGAGGGATTTCGCGGTGGGTGATGACATGCCGAGCTTGCTTGCAAATAAGTCTTGCAAGGTAAACCCCAGACTGGGACTTCTGAGGCATTTTGTTGATTTGGTGTCGGCGTATGGAGGACTGAGCAGTAGCTGGAGCAGCAGCAGAAGTAGGCAGCGGAGTTCCATCAAGTGTGTACTGATATCGGAGTGTATTAAACTCGTGAATGTTGTCAATTGTCATCTGAGGAATTTTTATTTTTTTATCTTTCTTAGATTTTGACTTGATGATTGCCGTTGCAGAATTGAGGGCTGTATTCAGCTCCTCCCATTGAGATTTAGCTTTGTCGGCTTTCAGCTGGGCCTTCTCAGCATCAGTTTTGGGAGTTGAAGCAGTTGGGGCTGAAAGGTAATTGGTCTGAACAGTTTGAAGCCGATTTCCAGCCGAATTTTCGTTGTCCAAGCTCTCGAGGTTGATTTCGCTTAGGGTTGGATCAATCATTGCATTGGATTTCTCTGGGGGAGGTGGATTGCGAATGAGAAAACTCAACATGATGTTGTTGTTCTGTCCAAGCGCAGCAATACGCTTGTTTTTGTGGTCGTGTTTAGTTTGTCTGGGAAGTGCTCGAGGGACTAACTTCTGAGATGATGGATTTGAGCTGGCTACAGGATGCTCGTAGAATCGTTTTCCAGATTTGAGGGCACGTCCTTGGTTTTGAATTTCAACAACTGGAAGTGGTCTGTAGAATATTGACCACATTGGTTGCAAAGGGTTGTCCATTATCTCAATTTCCTCCTCGTCGGATGTATCATCTGCAATTGCGGCTTCCATATACTCAACTAGTTGGTTTTCATTATTTCTGTTGTCCATCTCTTCCTCGTATAGATCAAAAGTGGTATCTTGTTTGTTCCTGGTTGGCAATTGATCCTGATCCCTGTAATTGCAAGCAGGGTTATCACTTGTTAATGGATTGGAATCTTCATTTGGTGGAGACTTGATTGGACGCTCACTCAGTTAGATCAACAGCAATACATGTCGCAGCGGTATCCAAATTGCCAACATCGTTGTCGTCAAAGGTGAAGTGATCAGGTTGGCTGCTATTAGGATCCATGCTCAAGCATTCAATACTGGAATTACACGCAACAGAGTCGTTGTCGTCACTGTCGGAGATTGTAATCGTGATTGGCTTTGACCTTGATTTTGTTTTTGGATTGGATTTTGTTATTTGACTTGAGCTTGCCTTTTCCTGACGTTCCCTCCGCCTTCGACGTCGTTGACCCTTGCAAGACTTGCTGACAACCATTCTGTATTCTCCTATTTAATTAAAAGAAAATGATGAAGAAAGGTCAATGATCAGGATTGTCATAGAGGTGATGATCTAAACTCACAATTGAAGTCAAAGAGATGTACCACGGTTCTTCTGTTGGATCTCACAGTTGTTTATAAGCGTGTTCACGGTCTTTTTGTGGCCGGTCACGGTGCAACTAGTATGTATTTATGTAGAAAATGGAGTATGTACACCCCAAAAACATAAAAAAAAAATCCGCAGCTGGCCGGACATTTTTTTGGGAAAATCCGGGCTGCAAGCATTCCGGACACCCCAAAAAGCACTACCGTATTATGGGGTTCGCAACTGTAATACCCACAATTTATCTGACATACCTGTCCATCCTGTTGATGTTGAGTTTTGTTTCAAAGTTAAACTATGTATAGACTCTTCAATTCTTCTTTACCTTTGTGATATATATACATATTTTTTGAACCCTTCGAGCAAAATGCTGATCATGTTTCTTTTTTTTTCTTTGTCTATGTATTCAGTAGCCCACAACTTGTCATGCCGTATATGATTTCTATACATGACTTTTTTCTTTTTCAGATAAACGTACCAGACGCTGAGATCATGCGGCATTGATTCGAGGATTTACTTCCTCAATCATTTTGCTTCATCAAGATCTGCTCTAACGCTGGTCTGAAGTGCTCCCAAAACTTTCATTCTTATCATAGGGAATTCATGATTCAATGGCAAGTAGTAAGCTGCGGCTTCACCACAGCTCCCAGGCTCCCACTCGACAAAGCCACGGATTCCGGGAGCAAGAGGAAAAAACTTGCCGAGGATTTCGTGCCATCTCGTGATTTCATGGCTGATGGTATGTCCGAATTGGTTCGAACATGACACATTCCTTATGACTTCACCGGAGCTTGGGACACACGCGCCTGGAAGGATGGGATTTCCGGTTGAGTAAGGTCTCTACATGCAGAAAATGGGCTGCGAGAAGTCGAAATCCGCTGTGAAGGACGGAAGGCGATACATAATACATATTTATATTTTAGTGAATCCGAATCGTGATACGGCCATGCCACCCATGACGACGATGTTACGCTCATGAGCTTTCCCACTTCCGATCGGAGTGGGAGGAGTGTCTGTCTGCCAACACAGTTTGCCGCGAGATTTGTCCTGATTTGTCAGACCCCGGCGGAGAGTGATAGGAATTTGAATCTGTTCTCAATCGCCACTGCGCCGGCCTTGGGAGTCTCAGATTGCCTGCACCAAATCTCACTGAAGCTCACAGGAGTTTGGTTGATTGGCCTGAGACTTGAACTTTCTTTATATTTGTTCCCTATTACATATTATCGTTTAGACTTGACGTTGACCAACTCAGTCACCATCTCGTACAAGCACACACTCCATTTCCTTTCATACATATATTCCCCCATGAATTCTGAGTGGCTCAATTGTATGAATCTGTGACTCACTCTGATGATGAATAAAGGCAACACAACCACTTCATCTAATCTCCCCTCCTCCAGAAGTCAACTCTTCAGCCTTGACCCTTTTGCTCGAGACGCTGCCAATTCTGCCCCGCTGGGCTCACCACCGACCCTAGTGATCCGAGCAACCTCAGATTATACAGCAAGAAACGCTCTCGAATTATCTTTCCAAGCGGGTGAATTCTTTCACGTCACCGACCTCTTTACAGACGACGATGGCGCCCCCTGGTTCCAGGCAGAAAACCCACTCAAATTTATCCGGGGCATCGTCCCAACCCATTTGTTCGTCAAGTATGGGCCTAGTCGGCCCAGCAAATTGCTGGCGATAGAGAAATGCTCCCATCGACGTTACCCCATGTCTCAACTTTTTTTAGCCTTCTCAAGAGATAAAGCCTTCATGCCCTCGACTCAGTCAACTCCACCTCTGAGGGAACAAGGTCCAAGCAAATTGCAGTCATCTGGAACCGCCGAGCCAAAGCCGTGTAATGCCAGGTATCAGTCACTCTTCGGAACTGTAAGTCTCCCTAGCTTTCCGTGTTTCTGTTTGAAGCGTGCACAAAATGTATCCTTTCAGTTGAATTTGAGCCCCACGCATTCAGATGAAGTATAATTTTGTAGCGGAGCGATCAGACGAACTGAGCGCTCGGTATGGGGAACCGCTTATTGTCATAGCCCACAGCGCTCAGGAGTGGTTTGTAGTCAAGCCCATCGGACGTTTGGGTGGACGTAAGTGCACCACTAATTTTGAAAACAAAACAAACGCGTCACGGTTCAGGACTCTAATGATTCCTCCTTTTTTTTTTTTTCGCGTCCACAGCTGGCTTCATCCCCGCTTCGTATTTGGAGTTGCAAGAAATCAAGACGTGCCGGTCGGTTTCATCCGTTCAGGCGCAAAAGTTGATCCCGAATGTAGAAGAATGGAAAAAACGTGTAGCTCGGTACAAGGCATGCAGCGTTGACCTGGGTGTGATCGCGGCGGTGAACTCAGAGACCTCGAATGCAAAGTCGCAAGATCCAGTCGATTGCTCCCTTCAAGAGCCAGAGGCCAGTAGTGAAAGCCACACCACAGTTTCAGATGAGCCCGCTGCCCAAAATCAACCCATCGCGTCGGATGATCAAGAGCCAAGCAGTCACTACCCGGCTCTCGATGAAGAAGACTCGTTTGTGATAGATTGGCGGGAACGGCAAGCGGCATTCATTCAGTGCGCTCAAGATGATGATGGCCTTTCACTTGTGGAAGAGGAAGAGGAAGATGAAATTACTTCACGTGCCCGAATCAAGAAGCGCTATGGAACCCTTCACACAGTGAAGGTGACCTCCTTCCACCGCGAGCATGGTGAATTCTGGTACCAAGTTCACGCACATTTCCAGAATCCCAACGACGAAGCTCAGAGGCGACGAGGGCTAATTCTTTACCGACTAGAAGCTCATTTTGCGACGCTTGAAACTGACTTAAAATCGGAACTTCAAAATACCGATCAAACGCCACCCAAGCTTATCTCGGCGCCCCCACCAGAGGATGAGATGGCCTGCGCGCGCCGGTTAGAGGAATTGAGATATTATGTCGAAGAGCTCTGCGGGTCGTCCGAGTTAGTTCGTACATCTGAGGCGATCTGTGAATTCCTGAGTCACAGGCAGGGCGATATGGAGTACGATAGGGACGCCGACACGGCCTCCATCGAATCCACGCAGTCTAATTCACACCTCAAACCGCCCACCCAACAGTCACCCTCAGAGGCCAACAAGCATTCGACTGGGGAGACTCTGCGTCAGACTCTTACGATACCGGAACTGATGGAAATCGGTGAAGATGTCCTGAATTGGATGGCGAGCTGTGACGCTTCTCCTAATGAAGCCGACTTCGCGTTTGAAGAACCAAGCTACTCTACTCAGCCTTCTTCCATCGGAACTCCAAGTCCTTGCCCCTCTTTACACATCAAGAAATCACGCGAATTCTCTTCGAAATCTCCTGCCACAGATATTTCCAGCATTCCTGAAACTTGTAATTCAAGATAGCACATCCAACTTACCACCCCTTCATCACTTCGAGTCACATCGGCAATACCCATCGCTAAAATATCACGGAACAGAAATCTATCTGGAGAAACCTTAATTTTCAGGCGTCTTGGTACTTATCTAGAGAGATTATACTTGATTTGGGAACCCAGCGGGCGGCCAACCGGAAACCAATTGATACCCTCGAAGACTTTTCAAGAGCGAGTCATTTTGTATAGCACTCACGTTCCAAAACATTTTTCACTTCAGTTTCTTTACTCAACTTGGCTTGGGAAGACAAGAAAAAAGACTTACTAGAAGCGTAATTGATTCCGTCTTCCGTGGATCTTCGGATTTTTTTTTTTTTCATCGTTTAACATGTATTTTTTGCCTTACTATATCGCATTCGACGTACTCACCAAAATTCTCCTCTCTGCTTTTGTTGTAATACTTTTTTTTTTTCGTTGGATGCATTTGTTTCTTCATTTATTCGACTCGTAAACTCGGTCACCCGTCTCAATGGACTCTCTCACACAATTTCCTTTCTACATTCCTTTATTGACTGCAACTGTTTCCCTCCCTGAACAGCTCAAAATCAACCCCACATTTGTTGAACCTTTTTCAGTTACAGGTGCAATTGAGTTTCTGTGATGTAATGTCATTATTGTCATTGCAACGAGACACTGGCGTCCTCGTCCTCGGGGTGACCCAGCCCATGTTGTAGTTGTAGGTGGTTTTAATGAGGCAACTGGTGAATTTGCCAGGTTAGGGTGCGGGGGACAAACTTCGAGACAACCTTATCAGTCTCCAGGCACAAGGACTTAGTTGCTCTGGCGGCGTGCGTAACCATTGAAATGTTCTCTCAACATGGCAAATGAAATTTCCTCTATCACCAGCTACCCAGTCCGTAGAACACAAAACTTAAAACACGACAGAATCCAAGTCAGTCATTATGAGATCGCTCCCGAGGTGTACCTCGTCCATTTGCCTGGTCATAAATTATTATGTAGAATTGCTGCCAGGTGCAACAAATGTTATTGTTAGGGTGATCGGGCTCGTCGGGCTCATACAAAACAAGGTTTTGGGTTGAAAACCCTCGATTGCTCGGACAACTTCTCAAAGGACCTGTCCTGCTGCAGCAAACCATTCGCTGGAGAGCAGCTGAGATTTTCAGGTTACAATGTGAATATAAAAAGCAGGTATTTACGCTCACCTAAAATATTTTTCACTGCGCTTCAAGCCATTACATTGATCTATCCTTGCCGCTGAACCATCATATATACAGATATACTTCTCAGTAAAGAAATAAGCTTATACATATTTGTCATAGTCTTGAAATCCTAACTTTAAGCAACTTAGCAACTCCACTACAAGTATAATTAATACACCCCCCTCCCCCCCAACCAGAGGGTTGAAGATGAAGTTCCAAATCTTACACTGGTTTTTTCCTGTTACAATCTTTCTCGCCATCTGTAAGTTACCATGCAAATCTAATCTTTTTTCAATATGTAGAAAAACAACACACGCCCTTATGACTGATCCACCTATTTTAGCCATAGGGACAAATGCAGCACCATTACCTCATAAAGGATTACACTTGAAACATCTCTTCCATGAAATTGCAGAGTCACCTGGAAAAGTAAAGGATGGGCTTGAGCGTGCATTTTGGACCTGAAGCTGTACTTTGGGGCGACACTTGCTGGCAAGCAACATGCCAGTTTTCACGGTGAGATCCCCCATTTTCATAATCTTGATCTTATAAAAAGCCAAGCTGACTCTTTTGATTATAAATTGCTTTTCTAATCCATTCTCCCATTTGAATGAATCATTTATCCTGAAAATTGTGTAAACTGTTGTAGCATGAGAATCTCCCGAGTTTCTCAGACTACAGTCTCAATAGGAAGTCATGAAAAATGAATTGTAAAATAGTAGAATCAAATGCTTGATTGCAACAGTAGTAAAAACTCAATAGAAGTAATGTTCTGAAACAATAAAGAATGTAAATAAATGAAATTGATCAATAACAACAAAAATAAAAGTGAATAACAATACCTGATGATTATCAATCAATGTAAGAAACAAGGCCTTTAACACAATGACACAGTTGTTGGTTTTCTTACAACAGGAATTTTCACAACGCTACAGCCTAACATTATAAATGATGTTAGTATGAATAATGACGCAAGAAGATGAGAATGAAAATAACAACCTGCTCAGAAGCTGTAACTAGCTCTTCCTGAAGATTGAAAACGGACTGTAGTGCAATCAAGCAAAGAGAATTGTTTGATACGTTGGCAAGTGAGGAAGGCAAGTTATTGAGTGTTTGGTTAATGATATGCAATTTGGTGGATGGAATATAAGGAGGTGATGAATGAAAAAATAAAATACAACTTGGGATTTTTGGAAAGAGAAGGATTCTTTGGAGTTCTTCCACTGGGTTTGAGCGGAGTGAGTGCACGCATGACATCATTGATAGATGACATAAGCATAGTTTAATTAATTGCAAGTTTGACTAAAAGCAACATGACTTCCCATAGTTCTGGATCAGCCATAGTCTCTTGTGCTCATCCTTGCCAAGATGACACTTGTCACATGTCAGACTGTTACGTAAGGTGTTGTATATATAAAGTGAGCCTCTAGCACACTATGGTTGTTTTTCTTTCATTCTCATTGCATTGAATTTCATAGTTTTTCCATAGTTTCCCGCCTGATTTCCAATATAAACTACACCACGGACGCAGCAAAGGTTTATGGGAAGCGACTTGAAACATTTTTAGTTCAAAGCCTAAATTTTTAGGTTCCAAGGGTCATAAATTCATTGTCCCACAGGATCAATTTCTTTCCTTGTGGGACAATGGCTTTAATCCCTGAGATCTGACTGTGGGAGTATCAAAAAATCCACCAATAATAAGGTTCTCAAAGCAAACAAACAGGAGCAAACTCCCCACAGTGCTAAGTTCCCCTTCTGAAGGGGATTTGGTGTTTTTTTTTTCACTATCATGCCACCTTGAAACTTTGAGATAACAAAGTTTCCTAGGACAAAATGAGCTGCCCAAAAAAACAAGTACCAAATGCACAGTGTGGGGGGGCCAAGGTACATTGCGTAGTTGAGCTGTTAAGGCTTCTGGACTTGTCCCTTCCCTACTAGCTGACCGTGTGTTTGATGCCTGCTTTTGCCTGCGCAGGTCAGTGATGCACGCATGCTGCAGTGCAAACCCACTTGTGGGAGATGGACTTTTGGGTGCAAGAGTGGCTTCAACTCAATTGAAGCCTAAAATTTCAAACATTTTTTATTGGTTTTTGCAACCAACTTCCAACCAATCCTGTTGGAGATCAGCTTTTATAACAGATCTCCAAAGTGATCGGAATGTTGGAACATACATTTCACAAGTGGTTTCCGCAGGGGCGTCAACCCAATGTGCCCTGCAGATTCAATAGGGAACGTTTGGCGTTGGTTTCAAATCCCGATCGCAAACGTTCATTTGCTGCCGTGGTGTAGTTTCACTTCTGAAATTAAATAATCTATTAAGATTGTACAAACATGTCTGTCACAGTTTGTTGCACAATCCTCATAAATAATCTTTGAAATTATAAATCACCAATAGACTCAAGCAGACGCAACTTGAAGAAGCATCACAGTCAAGCTTGACTAAACCTGTCAATTGGAGGGGTCCCGGGGGGACGCAACACTCTCCAAAGGAGAGTCTTAAGTGCTAAGTTGTACTTATGGCCTGAGAGTTTAAGGTTTAAGGATTTTTTTTTGCAAAAAGAGAGCTTGGTTTGATCAAAACTGCAAGTTCTACCCTGATTTTGAGAAGGTCTCTTCCATTGGCATTTTTGCGCTACTTTCCTCTGTTCTCCGGATCCTGGATCCCACCCGCAGAAGTGTGTATAATGTACATGTTCATGATGTCAAGCCTCGAGGAGAGGACAGCTTAATAGGTGTCATGAGCTGTCAGCGGGACGTGAGATTGGACATTCAGTGGCAGAGATCCGGCAAAAGAGGTACCGGATACTGATGTTTTACAAAGATGCTCAAAGGCCATAACTTGAGTACAAGTCAACATTTCTTCATAAAAAGTGCATGATAATTTGCAGAAAAACTGTTCTAGTCTTGGGTTTCAACAGCAGGCAATAAGCTGGAGGTTGAGTAGTGGATTTTGTGAAACTTTGGATCATTGGGTGGATGCTCTCAGGCCAAACCCCCGACTTGACATGCAAGTCCCTCCCTAACAGGAGGTGCCTGCCTCCGGCAGGCCAAGGGACTTGTGTTAAGTTTGCATCAAAGTCAGCAAAACATTCCCAATCAACGGCTAAGCCAACAGCTCATCCAGAAAATCTCAACCAAGCATTTTGTACAACCTAATATTCAGTTTTTTTTCTAATCCTCTATGTTTTTTATTTCCTTTTATCTTGCTCAGTTTTTCGTCTACTTTTCCACTGTAATACATAATCTCCTTGTATCTTGTATCTTTTATTTTTTATGTTTGTTCCATCCATAACTAGAATCAAGTAGTAGCTGTCAGATTTTGTCTGATATATATTTTCATGAATTGTGTATTGTTGTCACTTTTCATCCTCATGTAATCAACATAATAATTAATCCTGACTTCTTACAAATCTTCACAGTCTGCATTGCTTCACTTACGTCACTGTCTCAAAGACTAGGGCAGCGATTATCATTACGACAATCAGGCGCTAGTATATCCAGTTTGTCTACCATCATCAATGTTGCCTAATTTATCAGATTTCAGGTTGACATAACGACGCCACGGCGGCCGTCCCTGGTGAGCGTTTGGGGGCTGAGCGCCGTCCCCCACAGTTGGTGCTGCAAACTCGGAGAAAGGGGTTGGTTGTCAGGGTTGTAATTGAATGGAGATTATGTAGAGTGCGTCGCAACACGTGGGGTGCTGCGTCTTTCCACCAGGCAAAGTGTGCTGGGCGCCTCAGGTAGCGAGCGATGAGATTAGGGTTCAAATCTGAATGTGTGTCATCGTGGTGTCAAGTCCCAGGAGAGTGTTGGGTTAACAACGTGAGTTGCACGATACCGCTGGGTGCAAAATTGCATGAGGACCCTGGCATGCCACTATAAATGTCAGTAATGAAAATGTATGAAATTTTGGTCAAAAACTCAAAATGTTACTCATGAAAAGCGTATGAATGAGCTTTTTTGGGGCTAAGCATACTCATGGAAAATATATTTAATTTTTCCTGGAGCAGCGGGGTTAGTAATGAGAAATGTATGCCAGACCTGTGGTAGGTTCCAAAAAAACCTCCCTGTACCCCCCGCCCCCCTTGTCCAATGTCAGCAATGAGGATCCTGTTGGCTTGGGAAAAAGGCCTCCCAGCACTCTTCCTATATCAACCTCACATTGTGGTTGCTGTTGGATTTTAAAGCTCATCTCCTACTGCTTCCATTTTTCCACACCTTGAAACAGTGCATCATGATCACCAGTTATTTCCAATCACTGAAGGGTTCAATATTGTTGATTTTGTATTGAATTGTGTATATATCCCCAAGCAGCTTCAGCCTCTTCTTCTTTCCATTTCTTTGTCTCCATTCTTAGAGCATTGGGAAAAAGAATTTAAAGGGTTTTTCAAAGAAGAAAAAAATAACTTGGCAAAATTTGAGTGGATTGTAGTCACTCAAACATTTGAGTGGATTGTGGTCAGTCAAACTGACAATGTTACATGTTTAGTGACTTATGCTTCTTGTTTCTCTTTGATTTCCATGTGAACACCTTTGAACCTAGCTGAAATGAATAACTACAAAGAAAGGGGGGCTTTGGGCCTCCTCACAGCAGAAAAAAATGTTACTCATGAAAAATGTATGAAAAATTTGGAAAAGTGCTGAGCCTACTCTTGAAACGTGTATGAATGATCTTGAAAAATGTATGAATTTGGGCAAAATCCCAGATTTTTCATTACTGACATTTATAGGGGCTTGCCAGGGTCCTCTTGCATGTTAATCTGAAAACTGAAAATCTGTAAGGCCTTTCCTTGAATTGAATCATCTCTTCCATGAAATTATTATACTCTCTATCACTCAAACCATGGTGTCCATGGCATTGGCTGTATAATCCTGCTTGCATGGTAAACAGTGGATGACTTCCCTTCGGCGTTTACAGGATTCTAAATTCTTGATTTAGAGCTTTTATTCTAGATTTTTGACCAAAAACTCAACACCTCTTAAAACATCTCAAAATTGAGTATCAAGTCCAAAATAACTTTTTTGAAAAAGTGCCCAAATTTAGAATTTAGAATGGCATCTGTAGCCCTGTAAATGGCGACGGGAAGTCATCCAGTGTTTGTGGGTTTTTCTACAACGTATCTGACAAGTAATAACCAACTATTTGCTATTCACAAGATATCTCAACAGTATTTTGAGGAAAAAAAGACAACGAGAATTACTGGGAGATGAACGTTAAAGCGTCAATATTATTTAGAAAAAAATCAATCGGCTCGGCGCGAAAGGTGTCCGCACTAGTATCCTTTGCGCCATGTTTATCAATGATCAAATTGCGAGCCCCTTTGTCGTAGGTAGGCCAATGAGAAAGTCCAGGATAATTAGGGTCCAAGTTATTTGCAAAGGCGATCCAGCGGGTCTGGTACTCCCTTTGTTGCCCTCCCGGCAGCAATCCAAACAGCGCTGGTAGGTCCGAGGCATGGAACGCTCCTGTCGCAATCAAGACCGTCTCATCAGCCACTTGATCAGTAGTGTTTAGCAGGATTGCTGTGAGATTGATATACCAATGAATGGGTCGTGTTGCATCGATTGGTCAATATAGCTCCAAGTAGGCATCGACGAGGAGGTCTTCCGGAGAAAAAGACGCCTCAAACCCTAGAAGGATACCAAGAAATAGCGCAAAAAAAAAACTGGCTCGCATGAGTCCCTTTTTTCGGTGGAGTCAGCACACAATTATGCTGTAGATAGCTTGCTCACCTGGAAGCCCACGTCACCGAGTATGGCCGAATACTGTTTGTAGACAGGAGTTAGAGCATACTTATCCCCTGAGGAAAAGGGAGAGCCGGCTTTGGGATCGGAAGGCCACAGCTTGAGTATCTTGTCAATAATCTCGGGTGTTGGATTCTGGAACTTCTTGGAGATAACTAGCAAGTAAAGAATGTCGTCAATGGGCGAAGGTCAACAACAAGACAAAACGTTGCAAAGCACTTACATGCCCTCAGATCCTCTTCGCTGCGTAGGGGAAGCGTGCCCAATGCCAACACGGTTCCTTCATCCAGCGTGTCTCCAGTAATCAGAGGAACTTTGGCAACTGGAGAGGTTTCAATACATCGACCCGAAAACCAGAATCAGATAATGCATAGAGGAGACACCATCAAACCGGACCCACATTCTCCAGATTTCAAAGCATTCTGGACAGAGCTTGTCACGAATTCTCCATCGACGACTGGAGAGAAAGTCAGCGGGAACGCGCCAAAGGAAAACGTTCCTGGAAAGTGCTCCACAGCCTTGCTACATATATGCGTTGTAGACCGGATATGAAAACAGTTTGAGAATCGCAACATTCGGACTCGTAGGCGCATCTTCCTACAGTATTACTAAATAATATCAATCTTACAGAAGCTTCTTGTAAGGCGCCTTTTTCAGACAAGCTAGTTTATCAGATGCACTTTGGCATCCTACGTAGGTGGCGATATAATCGAAAGCCAGTTGACCGGCGCCATCGGACAACACTGATTAAAGCCAAACAAAAATAACTACCATCAGAGGCAATAGTGCTACTGCGTGTTATTCGTGGAGCTACTCTTTCGTGAAGAAAGAGGGTTCACTCACTGCCCGCAGGAACAGCCGTTCCACTGTGACAAATAGCGGCGCGGAAGAGATTGTTGTGTTGGCCTCGGTAGGCCAAAAGGTGGTGTGACACAGAGATGGCGCCAGCTGTCAAAAGAAAACCTCAGCGAAAGAAGCACTTCAAAGATGCATCTCTGTCGTAGAAAATTTTTCGCACATGATTCGCCGTAGATCGTCACTTTTTCAGGATCTCCACCGAATTGAGATATGTAAGTCTGATGCATACAAGCCAGCACTCAGCTTATGTAGAACTTGCGGGCGATGCAAACAAGTTGGGGCAAAGAGGGCAATTGCATGTAAGACAGACTTGGATCCATTCCATGGTCAGTCGCTGGTCTTTCAAGCCGAGGTTACCGACCCCAGCTTCCGCCACTTCTTTCCCGCCCAAAAACCCAAAGGCCTGACGAATCAAAAACCCCGGCCGCGTAATGTTGTCAGTAAAAAAAGATACTGGGGGAGAGAGTCATTGATGAAACACAATGTGTATCTTCACTGACATTCAGTCTGTGATTTGCGGTGACATGTATGATCGGAAGACCCATATCGATGCTCTTCTTGACCAGGAACTTCGGAGTCAGCTGCCAGCTCACGCCATAATTAAATCCACCCGGGACTGATGCCAAGGGGTTTATCGCTGAGTTAGTCCGACTTCTGATAATAGACAGAAAAGCATAACTTTCCATGGGAAAAAAAGGGGCATACAAATGAAAAACATGACCGGTAGACGGGAGGAGCTGGTTGTGCCCATTGGTCTAGTGATCTGTAGGCATTGAAAACAAAATCAAAGGTTCAATACCAAATTCCAAGCAGTTTAAGCGGAATTTTCCTTACATCAAGTGTCAAGCAATCTTCCTGGCCAGGACCAAACGCTTTGATGTGCCCCAGAGGATTCAGCTTTTTCCCGTTGAGCCAACTCTTGTAAGGTTCACTTGAAGTGTTCCCGCCAAAGGTTTGCTGCGGACATGCCGCTGCATGTTTCTTTTATTTCGGATTTCGGGTCCCGGGTCCAAAAAAAAAAAGTAAATGAACTATCCCCATAAAGTCTTTCCTACGTGGGAGGACATTTTGTCCCCATCGATAAAGTGAAGGAGGTCATTTACCGTAGCGTCTCGATTGTAGTAAGTCTTGGTGGGTTTGATGGGATTTGCGAACCGGAGCTTCCCGACGGGCGGCTCAGCCTAAGCATATCGAGTGAATAAAAGTCCACACACCAAAACGAAAGCTTAATCAGAACCCCTTGGACTGCCTGATAGAAAAATGATAAAATTGAGAAAGATAAGATACTATTACAGACAAAGGGGATTCCATAGAAGCGCTCGAGATGAAACGTTGGCTGCACTTTGCCAATAAAAGATCCATAATCCAGCTCTACCTTGACACCTGTATCATCGAGAGAAGTTTTCTTAGAAATGGGTAATGTGATGATAGACAATACTAGAGGAAAAGCTTTTGAGCCTACGTTTAGCATTGGTCAAGATGAATTTGACACCAATTGCCAAGAAAAGAGCTGCAATGAGAAGAAGGGAGAATCCTTTTCCCCAGTGCTTGAACATCCTACCCCCAAATCCTAGATGTGATAAGTGACGGAAGACGAGGGAGCTATTCGTTGCAAGAGTGTGTAGAGAGACCTGCTTTTCCCATTTGTTTCTCAGCAACACATCAATCATTCAAATCCCCAACAAGCAAATTTTTCTTCTCTCCTGTTTTTTTTTTTTTCTTTCTTCGAAGTTCCTCTGGATCTAGAATTCATATCTCTTACTTACCACAAAAAGTATCGTCAATGTGAAACCGGAGAAAAAAGACTGCTGAATTCTGTGGATCAAAAAATGCGTCAGACCAGTTGTTCCAACTTACGGATCCGAGAGAAAAGAAGAAGATGGAGAGAAATGAGTTCATATTGATTGTGAACATTGGTAAACAAGATTGGACCACTACATAATATCTAAAAAAAGGGGGGCATTTTTTCATTGAATCTCCAATGAGTTTGCCCGATCAAGTTTTCTTACAAATAGACCTGAGTACATAATACCATCACGGAAGCTTGAATCCACCTCCGATTACTTCTCTGACAGGGGCAATACGCATACAAGGACCATGAGCGTTGATATGAGTGCAGCAGCGTTGAATCGTTGAGATGGAGAAAGAGGGGTTGGTAAGAATAAGATAATTGCTAACGAAAAGATGCCATAAAACCTGCATATTTCATGCATAGGGCGACGAGCACCTGAATCACACTGGACGAGATGATTTGCGTGATCATTTCACCGCTGGCAATGATGGGATGGATGATGATCATCATGAGTACCCTTCTTGAGCCACATGATAAATAAATATGTTGTCGATTCAAGCACGATCAACTGGCCAGCAGGATCACAAGCTCTAGATATCGTGTTCCTTTTTATTTATAAACTATGATCACTATTCTACTCCGGGCTCATGTGATCATACATATTTTTGGCTGGGGTTATTATGTTGCGCACAGCTACTGGTAAATGAGTTGGGAGATACGATCTTAAAAGACAGTGTTCGAATAGATATCTGGAGAAGCACGCACTTGAGCTTAGTAAAAAGGCGTCTTGAGATGGGGGGGGGGGGTTCGGACAATGGATCGGATTTTTGTGTGACGAGAGAAATCTCTCTTTTGTGTTTCTTGGTGAGAGAGAATATTGCGTGTGTGCTGTGTGATGCTTGAGAGGTGTGTGGCTGAAGTGAAGGGAAAACGGGCGAGATTGCAGGTGGTGCCTGGTGGGATGGAGCATGGGCTGAGTGGAAAGATGATGATCGGACGGACGATGAGGAGGCGTGAAGAAGCATTGAAAAGGGAATGCCTGGGTGCCTTCGAGATGGTCATCAGTGCCATCCTCTTTCGAAGTTTTACTGCTGGAAAAACTAATCATGAATGCATTTCATTTCAGAGCCCACGCACAAAGAAGAACGAATCCAAGACACAAAAAAGTATGCAGCTCATAGGAAACAACGAGAGGAAAAGGAAACATGAGGGAGATGATGGAAAAGTGAGCAGAAGAGTAAGAGATAATACATGAAGATTAGTGGGTCGAGCTGAGTACTATGGAAAGAGGTAGTGATGTATCGGGAAAGCCTCTGGCTAGAGGAAATGGAAGAGAGAACGAGAAAGTTACCAGCGGATCCCTTCTGATGACCTTGTCGACTGGCCAGAGAGGGGTGGCCAGTCCCAGCTAGGAGGTGACTGGAATTCAAGTGGAGCAATATCGGCTGGAGTACTCACACTGAGACAATGCTTCCCGAAGAACTGTCTCCAGTGGTCATGAAGAGAGCTAGCTCATGTCTCAACAACTGAATATTGAGGTATGTATCCCCACCGAAGAAGACTGCGAGCAAGAAACGAGCACACAGCGATTCCCACTCACCGATCTCTATCAGCACCAGACTCGAGACTCTAGACGGGACATGCCTCGCTTGGATTCGGAGATAACCAGCGCGAAGGAGAGGCGATCGATCACATCTCCTCGGGCGAATCCTGAAAAATCTCGTCATGGGTGATGGACCATGGTACGCCCGATGCTTTTTTTTTCTTTCTCTTCGTCGGACTATTGATTGAACCATAAATAAATATACACGTCTCATTCATCTTGTAAGTAGAACAAAATCAAAGTGTTTTGATTGGAAGTCAGAATAGCTCGGCATAGCCATACGCATGCATCGTACTATGTAGCAGCCATTACCCAGCGCTTATCAGCTTATAACTCATAATCGGTATCAGTACTGTGATTTGAAAGTTGACCTGACCTGACTGGGCCACCGAAGAAAGCCGAGGATCTACATTCGAATATCCAAACAAAACGCGAACGATTCGGATAAAAGAAAAGGCCTCACATTCACCTCTTTTACAACCTTCCCTCAAGTCAAGAGATCGGTTATCTTCTGAGCTCTTCTGAGCTATACATTGCAGATCTGACGGTGTGTATGAACTACAAAACCTTCAATCTGCCCTTTAAAAGATACATGCTAATGTACCGATAATACCATCATCCATCCAACCACAAGTGATCCCGTAAAATCGAAAGAAAAGTACAACAATGGACGAACAGGTTCCGAACAGTATCCTTGACACCGATCTTTACAAGGTCAGCTTACCGCATGAACACCTCCAACATATGGACAGGATGCTGACCATGACCTGCGGTCGGCCTTGACCATGCCTTGTCTGCGTGTGTTGTCCAGCTGACTATGCACTATGCAGTCTGGACACTCTATCCCGATGTCCATGTCACTTACGCCTTCATCAATCGCTCCAAGTCCGCCCAACCATTCACGCGCTCAGCTTACACCAATCTGTGCGAAAAAGTGGAACGTATGCAAAGATCACATTTCCATGATTTCTCTTCAATTCATTTGTGTTCACGAAATGTCTTCTGCGGAAGAAATGAAACAATGCATTGATGGCGTCCCCCTGTTTTTTTTTTTTTTTTTTTTTGCTTCTGTAACGGTTAAAGGATTGAAAACGAGAATACTTACTGATGACGAGAAGGACTGGTTGAGCTTGAACTGCCCGTTCTTTCCAAGCAGCTATTTAGATTATTTGAAGTCTTATCGATTTCGACCCGATGAACAACTCCAGCTTGAATTCCATCCACACAAACCCACCGATGGGCAGGTAGCAGAGAACGGGGATGTGGAAGAGAAAGGCGATCTGGAGATTTCGATCAAGGGGCTGTGGCGCGACACGATTCTATACGAAGTGCCACTGTTGAGTATGATCAGCGAAGCATACTTCGAAGCGGTTGATCGGGCATGGAGCTACGACAAGCAAGCGGAACGGGCCAAGTCGAAAGCCGAGCGGCTGTTTTCCGCTGGCTGCAAGTTCTCCGAGTTCGGGACCCGCCGCCGCCGCTCCTGGAAGACACAATGCATGGTGCTCGAGGGGATCCAGCAGGCGGCCGCTGCCCATCCGGGCTCCCTTTTCACCACCTCTAACGTCTGGATGGCGCGCCGCTACCAGCTCAGACCCGTCGGCACTATGGCTCACGAATTCATCATGGCCGAAGGCGCGCTCAACGGCTACCAGGGCGTCAATATGCGCGTCTTGGAAAAATGGGAAACGTGTTTTCCTAAAAACCCGGAGCTCTGGATTGCCTTAACAGATACATTCGGGACTAGTAGGCAGGAGTTCTCATTGGCTTTACTTGTGCTCCGTAGAAAGCTACTATACTCTACTAACTCGTCATTCTTTTACTTGGCCGTGATCAGAGCCCTTCTTCGATGAGCTTGTTAACCACCATGACCTAGCTACAAGGTGGATCGGCCTCCGTCAAGACAGTGGCGACCCCAAGAAATTCGCTTTGGATACTCTGAAGGCCTGGGAAACTATTGGGATTGATCCCAAGACGAGTGAGCATCCTGTCCACTTCCTTGCCCATCAAGTAATTAACCAAACGTGTGTGTGTGTGTTTAATTCTATGGTTTCTTTTCCTTACATCGACCTTTGGGTACACCTCATGGGCACAGAGCTCGCGATATTCTCTGATGGCCTTGATGTGGAAACGTGTTGTGAATTGCGCAAATTTTGCGACTCGAAAGGGTTGGTTGAAATCTATGGGATCGGGACGCACTTGACCAATGGTAAGATATCTTTATTATCCCTTCATTATCTGACCCCTTTACTCAACGCGTTAGATTGTGGTGGCTGACCATAACTTGCGACATTGGGGACGGAAAAATCTTGCTAGATTTCTCCCAAGAACATCCTAGCGCGGATCCGCAATCTCAGGACCAGGTAACACAGTCAAAGCCACTGAATATCGTCATCAAGTTGACCAGTGCCAATGAGAAGCCCTGTGTGAAGTTATCAGATGGTATGTGCCATCATTTTCTTTCTTTCTCTTTTCTCCATTGTTTTTCTCCTTCCAGAGAGAAGAAATAATGACCATTCATGATAAAAATGAAACGGTGGAAATCTATTTCTAGCGATGGAGAAAGCGATAGGACCGCCACAAGAGATCGCCCGGATCAGATCGATCCTCAAAATCTAACGCCCAGAAATCATATTCTGAGCAACTAAGGAGATGGGCCAAATAAGATATGTACGGGGAAGACCATTTCAAAAGTGTAACAACACCAATCCCAGATTTTCTTCTCTCTCTTTTATTTCTCATCTTCATTGTACTAGTCTCTTGATTCAAAACGATCGTAGGTCGAGAAGCACCTTCAGACACATACACGCACACACACACACATACGACATTCACTTCTCTCTCTCTCTTTCTCTCTCTCTGTGGGAGCGTCTATTTTTCTTAGCGTGTATCACTGCTTGTTTGATGCCTTTGTTTTGGTCAACATCACGTTGTAATTAAAAGAAGAAGCAATCCATCTCTCTCTCTCTCTCTCTCTCTCTCTTGCCTTTGTTTTGGTCAACAACACATTTTAATTATAAGAAGAAGCAATTCATCTCTCTCTCTCTCTCTTGTCTTTTCTTTTTGAAAAGAATGTTAAGGAAGAATGTTCTTTGTAAGGTTTTCACGGCAGAATCGGTGTATAACAGCAGCGACGGGGGCCTCCGGCTTGAGAATTTCCAAATCTGACTCTGCTAAATGGGAGCTGTTATGTTAACCCGTATTGAAGTCCTTCATTATATTGGTCGGACCCAGGGCCAGCCTGTCCGGTCACCGGTCGAACATGGCGGGTCAAGTAGTGCTTGAACCGCCGTGTTTGACCGGTTAATACCGGCAGTGCGGGTGAGGAGGAGATCTGCGAAGTTGGCCTAGTAACTGAGCACAAGTCTCAATCGGAGGAGGGCCTGGAAATGTGGACATTATTACACTGGGTAAACCATACCTTCAAGCCTTTGCCACGGGTGGGTAATAATTCACACTCGCATTGCTCAAGCCAATGCCATGAGCATTGACCAACTGGGCACAAATGTGATGGTGGGAAGACGACGCTTGACTTACTCTTCATCTCCAAAGGTATCACTTCACACGTTCAGGGGTGGGTTTCTTGGGAGGCTTGGGCTCTTTCAAGTATCGATTTGCCATTGGTTGGTTTTCATTGGTTTTCAGTTGAGCCATGGTGATTGGTAATAAGTTCCTTATCATGGTCACGGCTATTGCTCTGATCCCCAGTATTGATGGAAGGAGGCGATCTATGTATGTAGGCCGATGGGAGTCGCGAAATGGAGGCAAGGAATATGCGTGCAGGTTCCTTTCTCATGCACTCACACCTGTTGATAGGATTGCTTGGAAGGCTGTGATGTCGAACAATGAGCCTGGAAGTGGTTCTGGAATTTCAAACGAGTTCTCTTCTTACATACCCAAAAAAAAAACTAAAAGTGCAAAAAAGGGGAGGAAAAATACATACATAACTTGACAGAACAGAGGACGGTATATGGCTATGCAGGACGACCAAGAGAGAGAGAGAGAGAGAGAGAGAGAGACAAGAATAGATTCATTGATGAGGGTCAGCAGCTATAGAAGCAGCTTGGTAAAACTGAGCAGCAAGTATACAACGTTGAGCAGCGATTGAAAGGAGCTTGTTCCACTCCACGAGATAAGCTTGCAAGTGGTTTGGCTCAGAGACGGAGTCGGGGATGAGAGGAATGATATAGGTGATGACGAGCAGGATATTGGAATCGAAACAGCTCAGGATTTTCTTGATAATCCCCTCGATTAAGGCAGGATTATGATTTTCATGATGGTGTCTAAATTCTAAACCGTAATCTGCTATGGATTTCATCATCTTAAAAAAATAATGCGCGATCACCCCGACGGAATTGCCTAATGTTTCAAGCTGATAAGAATTCATGTTGGTATACTGTTTTGAAGGGGTTTTATTGAGTGCATCCTTCACTATTTTGTTGAAGAAGACTCTCGATAGTTTGATGAGAGGGATGAAAGCTTGAGCGAGTGGGAGAGCGTGTTCGTTTTTGAGACATTGGGCAAACCCCTGGTTGGGATCATTTGGTTCAAGATGATGGATCGCTCGATAGATGATTTTGGGCAAGTCAGAGAGGAATTCGGAATGAACACAATGTAGTTGTGAGCCCCAATAGTCTTGAATCAGGATAAATTCGCGACCGGTGATCCTTTCAACGACTCGATCCATGGAGCTTGTTGCCGAAGTGGCGTGGTGTAAGATGACATCTCTACGAGAGGACTGAAAATCTTGATGGGACTCAGTTGTCACATTGGGTGGTTTAGTTAATTCTCTGATGGTACGAAAGGATTGGTCAAAGATGGAATGTAATGAATGATTTAAAAGTTCTAGGGCAGATGATAACCCTTGGCGTGTAAATTCTTTGAACTGTTGCAAGTCTTGGTCGTCTGCTCGAGTGGGTGATGAAGCTGGTTTCCGTTTGATACCAGCAGCGATGAAAAAAATCTCGTGTAAACTTTGATCTAGCTCTGTTTGAATATCTAGGATAAGTTTGAGTCTTGAACCATTGATATCGTTTTCTAATTCGGATGGGTGAAGCAATTGGATCAGCGTATCCACTTGGCGTCGTAATGGAGGTAGAAACTTGAAGCGTAGTCGACTGAGGGCTTCGTTCCACGTTTCTCGATTCGTATCCACAGGCACGATAGGGCGGCGTGTCGGATCGCCCGGAACATACTGTTCAAACTTGTTGGCTAAGTTTTGAAAATTTTGATCGATCAAAGCTGTTGATAATCAAATAAGCGAAATGGTTCAGCTCTTCTACTTCTTCTTCTTTCTTCTTCTTGATGCGCGTGATTCGTGAGACAGAAAGAAGCGTCTTGCCTCGTTCTTCACGGATTGCCTCGGGAACCACGTCGGTTCTTTCGGTTGGTTCATTTGGAGTGGTAGTTGCTCTGTTGGCAGCTGACTCACTCATTTCGATCGCTGGTTCGGAAGTGATAGTGGACAGAGAAAAAAAAAAGGTGACACCAGCACCGGCGCGGAATGTGATGGCCCACAAACGGAACACTCCAAATGTGGGCATGGATGGGTCAAATCGATTGTATTCTCCATTCCTAACTTCGTATTATGTACACACAATCCTGGTCTCGAGAACATCTGATTTGACTCTTCAGCTGGATGTAGTTCTGTCTTTCTCTCTGAAAATAGGGAACAGTCACAGATATGGTGAACTCTCTGAAACTTTTCAAGATGAACACAACACTTGGATGTATATCCACCGTACACCTTCAGAAAAACTAACTTGGATGGATTTATCCTTGTTATAGGCAAAAAGGAAAAATGCACACTGGCCGCTTGGCTACCAAGTTGGCACTCCTACATGTGGCTAGATGCCCTATTCCCTCATCAATCCTCGTTGATCTGGGATGAATACAGCTAGCTGATCGGTCATGAGTTGTGAGTTTGGATGAAACGACTAACTTTTTTTAAAAAAAAAAATGAAAGCGTGGTTCAATGACCGTTGGTCGAGGAGAAAAGATTTCTATCCAAGACGACCATGGCTAGAGCGACCTTATTGAGGACGCCAACAGACAGGGGTGATCTGACAGGCACTGTCCGACCGATGCTGGTGCCAGCGGGTCGGACCGGCCTGTCCGATCGGCTGTCGGCTGGGACCAGTCATCACCAGCCGGGAACGTGCCAGCGGTGGTCGGACGGTCCCGCCCCGATCACCGTTTGAACACACCGCTCGAACCGTCGTATTCGACCGGTCAATGCTGGCAGTGCTACACTGCCTACCGCGCACAGCAGGCAATAGGGGCTTGTGTTAAGTTTGAATTATTGACATGGAGAGAATGATCATTGGATGCTCAAAGTCTCTTGGGCAAAATTGACACTCCTCTGGCGTCCAACACTGTACTAAATGTTTTGGGAGACGAAATGTAACAATTTAAGCGCCCGATGTATTTATGCGCAATCATGAATACGTAGAGACGTTCACCTGAATGTTTCTTTTGCTCTTCTTCTGTGGAGATCACACCGGCAAGAGTCCAAGACCTACGTCGGCTCTGCTCCACTGCTCCATCCAAGCCGGCCGAAGATCCCAGAAACAAAACAAATTACTGTTTGCTTACATATCCTGGTACAGTGGGTGTCCCCTTCCGCAGGTACACACCTTCCCACGAGCTAGACATCATTATCTCATGGAAATCAGCAGATGTCTGCCTCTGTCTGGATTGATTTCAATCAGGCAGGATCAGGCAGGCCCTGTCAAGCCTCCGCGAGTCAATTCTTTCCATCTATCTGTCCAGATCTGTCCCAGTGAATCATATAAAGGTTAACATTTGACTGGTTCCTTGACTTCTTTTCGTCAGAGCTAAGCTGACCAGGTTCTCCCCCCCCCCTGCGGAAGACCACTGCAGGGTCCGTTGAACACCGCGAAGCTGGAAAATAAGAACAAGGCGCACGCAAATACAATTCGGAAGGCTTGGAAGTGAACCCATCTGGATGTCTACAAGTAAGAGTTGCAATCCTTAACTTGAACTGCACTTCAAATTGATGCCGAGAAGCCATGAGAAGATAACAATCACTGTATGTAGCTTCACTTAGGAACGACACGGGATCGACGGAGTTGAACCCGAGCCAGCTTACCAGTGAAAATTTAATAAAGATATTTTACAGCCGGAATGGCGTCTCGGCCGATTCGCCCCTGATTGCGCTCTTCGACAGAATCATCTCCGAAGGCCCGTCTTCCTCCTCAAAATTTTTCCGAACCCTCATACAAGTTATAAGACAAACTAGATTCCCTCCCGTCCCCACCAGCACCTACGTTCTCTTGATCTTCTTCTCGGTCTTGAACTTCCTTGTTTTGGTCGTATTACTCGTGACGCTCATCTGGCCTATGTTTCATTACACATCAACACAACGCTTACAGAGGTGCTGGCTGTTTAAACTTCATCCAATCAAGGGGCCGGACGGAAACCAATGTCAGCATCATTTTCAATCTCTCGAGCATCCTTTCATTCTTGCACTCCTTAATGTAACTGATAAAAGGTATTCAAACTGGCTCACAATTCATCAGTTGGCTCCACCCGTTTAATCTTGGTCAACAGCGCGGTGCTGACAGCCATATCACAAATAATTCAAAGCTCTCTCACACAAGTATACATTTATTTAAATTACTTCGCGTCTCAATCTACCGACTTCGCAGATAACGTTCCTCTTACGCCTTGGTGAGTCAATAGTGTCTTCCATAATTAATGCAATGGCTTGGATTAGAACTCATTCAGTCAAAAGCCTTATCATAATTCTGTTGACACGCTGTCGAATTTTTAGGGCCTGTGGAATCACTCTTTTTCAATTTTACTCGTGTTGGTTCTTGGCCTGGAATTCCCTGTACATAAGGTACCGACTCAAAACTTGCTAAGACCAAGACTGATTAATTTTCATGATGATCACTGATACCAGCGCGTGGATTCTCATCCGCTTTATCTATGGGTCATCACCAGCATGCTGACGCGGAATCCTTACCTCGATCCACTTGGAAAAATAAGGAAAAAGACTTACATCCTGTTTCACCCTGTGATATTGAATACTTTTTTTATCATTTTACCGGTTCTTGTCACCATGGGGTCCAGCTTTATGGTGTACGAATTGACGACCGCGTCGCACCATTTATCAAGAAGATGGCAAGTTTTAAATGGCATCTTGAAGGCGGGGACTCACTGCGAAGATGCACTCTATACAAACGATACGGGCCTTTCTGCCAGCGAAACGGCAATATTTCAGAGGGATTTCATCACAAGCATTGTGGCCTTTTGGCGTCAAGGCCTTCAGGTTGCGAAAATTCTTGACGATAATATACGAAAGGATCGAGTCGAATCCCTGACTTGGGTGATCGTCATGTCTGTGACTTGCTGCGTGAGTTCGACATTCACCCTGCAGTTAATTGTGCTCTTCCACTTGATGATATAACTTAATCTTTTTGTCCCGTTTCCTTTGTATACCTGAGCAATAAAAGATCTACACTTACTCCTACTGGGTTCTGGTGGGGCTGATATCTAGCGGGATAAGAAAATGTAACAAACGCGTCGAGATTGGCTTGGTTTCAGCAAGCGTTCCTTCCAGAAGCAGCGGTCACCATTGCCAACTTTCGGGTAGTCCTGTTCCTACTAACAGGGGCGATCCAGCGGCTCAAGTGCTCGCGGATTCTATTGAACAAGGCAACATTGTGAGGGGATTCCGTGAGTCACAGCCACGTCTCCCATTTTTTTCATATTCTGTCTTGCGGTGTCCACACATTCCAAAGAATTGTTTTGATATGAAAAAAAAACTGATGGATTTGTTTTAACACCCCGCATCGGATGGCAATGAACAAACGTGTGTGGGTGGACTGTTAGGCCACTTCGCCTTCTATGGCTTGGTCATGATTTTAGCTATGCTGTCCACCATCACCGTCCGGCTCATTTTTGTGATAAAAGCTCCGGAGCGTCTCTGGTAGTAAGTGCTAATCTATCACAAGCTCGAAAAATGATGTGTCACTTTTACTTATTGCACCCTATGATGACTCGTGGAACTGGAACTCTCCAGTGCGAGTTGGCGTTCGATAGGCTGTTGGTTAACACTCATCAGCAGTGCCTTCCTTGGATTGGCCAATACTTTTCAATGCGTCAGTCGTCAATAGTTTTCCTGTTTGTTGTCGTTCTCTTAGAACAAGCGCAAACTTATTAAGATCGACAAGTTTCAATTAATATCTCTTGCTTTATTTTCCATTATTACTTGTGTGACCTGTGGAATAAAAATAGATCAGAACCATTATGGATTTCGAGATCATTATACCGACTCCTAGATCCCCAATTTCAAACCGTCAAAATTCAGCCTTTGAGCCGTCCCAAGGCCACAGAGACGAATGCTCGCAACTCCTTTGAAGTCTTTTTTACTCCCATGATAATGATCTGACATGAAGAAAGTATATTGCTACGAATGCAGCACCTATCTTAATCCTTTTATAATCTGTTCGACTTGCGAAATGCCGCTCAATGATACCTTAATCGCAAGTTGTTAACACCGCATGTATCATGTCCACTGTTTTCGTTTCATTCGTTTTGGCACCATGTTTTTAGCTAATTTTGGATTTGTCTTCTTCCGGCCCGGAGATTATCTATATATGAAAGTTTTGGATTTTAAACCGATGGACAATTGTAATGAAAACTCTAGTTGGACTTTTCAATATCACCTTCTCTCATCTTACAGTTCTGTGAAGAACAAGCCGGGAGGCTGAGCCTGAGCCACACAAACAACACAGCTTTTGGGCATCATCCGACGGATTGTTGAAACTTTGGGACAAAAGCTTCGATGGTAACAGGTCCCTGCCCACGTTAAAATCTCGGCATATCTCGATAGAAGCAATGAGATGACGATGCGGGATGATGGGAGATGATAGAAGGAAACTAGAAAGAACCAATCCTATCCTGACGCTCGCGACACATTCATATTGGTCTGACGAGTCGTACTGGTCCACAGGCAGGATGGCTTTCTCGCTCAGTCTCTCATGTCCGTCCTCAATCAATCCCACGTTGCCCGGGGATCTAAGGGTTTATAGTGTGAGTCTAGCTGTCAAGGGGCATTGAGTGGCTAGCCGCTGAAACAAGCAAGGCTATGCTTGCCGTCAGAGGAATGAAGGGGATGGTTTACCTCCAGCCAAATAACAACGACTTCAGTGAAACGCCCATCACAATCGGCCATTCTAATGCTCGAGCGAAGAGATGGGAGGATTAACTAGTGTTACACATTGCCGCCAAACATTTGTATCCCATGTTTTATGCACCAGCAGTCTGAAACCGAATCGGAGCCTGGCTTGGGTGGGTTTGTCCGAGGCCCTTGTTGCTCCTGGTTGCCGTTCGTGCTTGCATCATGACGATGCCTTCGGACATTTAAGGATCCCGCGTGGATAATGATTCATCCCGATGATTCTTGTAAGATCTAGCCTGCCCTCCTCACTCAAGGTCCTTATCGATTCCTTATCGACAACTCCACTTAAGTGTCAACGTTGCGCCCGTGGACCTTTGCTCGCCTTGAGCGTCCATACAGCCAACTGCTCAACTTTCGTGTCAGCAAAGCTCATGCTAGCAGCCTATTGGCTTTTGGAGTGCAGTCTGCTAACTCGTTCGCAGATTTCGCTGCACTGGTTCGCTATCCCCATCGCTTTCCAGTAACTCACAAGCCCAGAGAATCCTACACATTCAGCGGCAACGCAAGGTTCAACCGCAGAAGGTAGACAAGAAGGAAAAAGCCAGGGAGTAAGACAGCTCACAGTTGCAGGTCTCGAGAAAACCGAAGGTTCGTTTAACTCCATGTTGTAATGCAGTGTCAATAAATTGCAGTTCCATTTGGTTGCACTGTATATTGGTATCGCTTTCCCGTTCATAATTTACAAACAGGTGGCGTCGATGGAGATCTCTGGCAGAGGATTTCTTAAACTGGAAGATGCCATCCGGCAGCCAAGATCTTTATCTAACCCAATAATGCGTCTATGTATGCGCTCCAAGAAGATCCACCGTCACTAGAACACTGGGTGTGAGGGGGATTTGTGGGTAGCGCCACCTCGCTGTACTCCCTATATCTGCATAGAACGGAATCATCTTGTCATTCTGGAGCATGCACTTGGTCGAATTCCAATCATCTTCAGTAATCTATAAGTCATCTGGGGGACTCAGCTGGACAATCCCGTCAATGCTTTCCGATAGAAGGCTCCACTATAATCTGTGGAATTAAGGCGCCTGTTATTGGCCTTTCAAATTGCGTCCCTCTGCCATGTTCGACAACCCATCAGGTGTTTGCGGGATGACCCTGAATCATCCGTCATCTCTCCAGTACAGCCACTCGGGTTTGTCCCGCGTAGGGCGTTGTCAAGGGACGGCTGTACCTCCAGTGTGAATGGACCGACTATCACCCAAATATTCTATCTCCCGTCGCAACATCTTGCCACCTCCAGATCTCGCCCTTTATTTCTCTGTCCATAGATTTCAGCCAATTCAAACCCTTCAATTGCGAATAGCCTCATATTGATTCTCTGTTTCTTTTTTGTCTCCCAGTTGATTTCTTCCTGGACTTCTCCTTTTTGTTTCTCCCAGTCGATTGCTTCCTGGAAAAGATCATCATCGTCTGTTCTAACCCGTCAAACTCGACATGCTCAGCCACGCCGACTCCACCAGATATTGAATCAGACATCGGTTGAAGCAACTCAGTTTGATTTTTCCTGAAAGAATTGAACATACCAACAAAGACCCAATTTCTTTTTCCGCCGATCCTTCCCTTTCTTGCAATCATAGCGGAAGTTCAGCCTTATCCATTTTGACAAGCCCACAATCTACTAGAAAATTTGAACACACCAGCGATGAAAGCCTTCAAGAAGAGTTCCGTTCCCATCAAGCCCCGCGACTGTTCGCCTTCATTCTCATCCACCTCATCAGCTTCTTCCGGCTCTGCCCAATCCTATTCACACAAGAAATACGACTTTCGGGCGGGCGGAAAAGTGCCGAAAACCTACCCTCTCCCTGATGTCGCTGATACTCCGAAAGCTCCTGAGATAATTATCCGTGCTCTTCAACCATATACTGCGCAAACGACATCCGAGCTGTCAGTGAAAATGGGCGACTTCCTGCAAGTTGTACGTGAAGTATGGTCGCCTCATGGAGCGGGGTGGTTTGAAGCCACGGAGCCTCTCAGTGGAGCTCGTGGCTTCGTGCCCATTGATCTATTCCAAGTTTTCTCTTCGGGTGGGTATCAGCCTAGCCCACCATTGAAACCCGTCAAGCCACTCAACGTCAAGCAGAGCAGTCACCCCGCCCCCGCGCCTGCAAACGTAGCCTCACCACGAGCCCCAAAACCGTTCAAAGGCCCACACCAGTCTCATCCTACTCTTCCATCTCCTCCGCCGGGCTCTCATCCTTCTCCGAACAAACCTTCAACGCCACGCCAACCTTTGTATGGGGTTGTGAGTCTTATTTTTGCTACTTAGAACCCTTACCGCGATGGCATGCATTCCACAGGTGACAAGAGCGAGTTTCTGATAAAATTCCGCGTCATCACAGGTGCGTTACGATTTCGTGCCGGAGCGTAACGACGAGTTGATGGCCAAAAAGGGCGAAGCCATCGTTTTGATCGCACACAGCCACCACGACTGGTTTGTAGCCAAGCCGATTGGCAGACTGGGTGGACGTGAGTTTGTCAGATAGTCCAGACAGCTGGATCCCCTGCCCCCCAAAAACCCACTGATTTATTTCTTGTTTCTTCTCTCACTCAGCTGGCTTGATCCCGGTGACTTATGTTGAGGTTAAGGATTTGGCAACCGGGAAGGGCTTGCGACCTGATGCGGTGAAGAAACTGATACAGGATGACATTCTCCCGGGCGTCGATGAATGGATCCGTGCCACTGCAGCATACAAAGGCAACAGCATCCCTCTTGGACGCTTCGAGAATCCCTCAGCGACCTCCACGCTTTCGCAAAAGATCTCGCCCACCCTGCGGCGGGAGATGACCAAATCCCACCAGCAGCTGCGGTCGAAACCTGCCGAGCCCGACGAACAGGTTCCTCGCCCCCTTAGAACCAGCTTTTCACAGTCTGCACATCAGCAAGACAGCAAGTTGAATAAAGGATCTCAACTGGTTGATATTCCGGTTCCCTCCTCTCAGTCGATAGAGAATAATACCACTTGCTCTGAGCCCCTCCGGTCACCGGCGAAACAAATGTCCGAACGAATTGCAAGCTATGGGTCCAATGTTGGCCCGGGGATGAAAGACCCACACGCCAGCTCAGCGAGTGGCGAAGATGGCTACGCAACAGTGGAAGATCTTCGCGAACGTTACGGACTGTTTACGCATGCCAGTGTCGAGTCTTTCCACAAGGAGAATGAGCAGTATTGGTTCCATCTCCGGTCGCATTTCAATTGCTCTTCGGCGACTCACTGTTCTGGAGAACAGACGACCACTTTGGTGCTCTATCGACTCTACGAGGATTTCTTCGACTTCCACGCAGAACTTCTCGACCTTTTCCCCGAAGAGGCGGGGCGAGAGAACTATGACAAACCGTGCATATTTCCTAGGCTGCCTGAGCCGAAGGAAACAACGGATGAGCTTGTCTGTGCGGAACGCGTGAACACACTGAGCACCTACCTTGAAGCGCTGGGCAAGCTGCCCTCCTACATTCGCGACAGTGAAATATTCTACCAATTCCTGGGCCCGAGGGAAGGGGATGTGGAGCTGCTGGAGGAGATGACCTCTAGTCTCGGCACCGAAGACCGGCATTCGTCCGAGGAAATCGACTGGCGTTTGTCTGAGGAAGTCGAGCTGCTTAAATCGTCAAACCACAACTCCATCGATCTGCGTAACGAGGCCGAGTGTGAAGCTGAGAATGCACCACACCAGTCCCTCAATAGCTCTCCAAGAAGAAGCTCCATCCTGCGCCTCTCAGGTTCACCGAGAAAAAAATCCCTGACCACACCTGACACCTGCCAGCCTGTCGTCCTCCCCCTGGCACCTTTGTCTCACAACACACCCAAGGCGCATGGCCAGAAGACTCACAAGTCCAATTTCTCATCCTCTTCCACCGCTTCATTCATGGACAATATGGCGACCCCACTAGCCACCAGCCACTTCCCGAAGCCCGCGGATGGAGCCTCTCCGAAGCCGTTCTACCGGATCAAAGTGTACCAGGAAAACAGCATGGATGTGATAGCCATCAAAGCCACGCACGGGATGTCGCGCGCGCAATTGTTGGACAAGGTGTTCGAAAGGGTGCAGGGCGCAGCGGCCGACCCGTCGCTGCACCTTAAGCCCGGGAAGCTGCTCGTCAAGGAGGACCCCACCAGCAAAGACGGGAAGGCGCTGTTCAGAGAGATCGAAACGGACGAGCAGCTGGGCCAGTGGCTCCTCGAGTTCCACACCCGCCTCACGCTGTTCTATACCCCCGCGGATTGAACATGGCTCTTTGCCGGTACCCGGCGGTCCGACGCATGCAGAGTCTCTTGTGCACCATTCGATTCATCACTCCACCAATCCTCTCCGCTCTCGAGTGCCGCATCATTTTCACATTTTCTCGCGCAGGACAGCAAATTTGTTGTTCAATTTTTTTTTCCTTTCTTTCTTTCCAATTCCATTCCTTTTTCTTTTTTTCGCTTTTTTTGCAAATCGTTACACTTTTTTTCTCTCTTTCGTTCTTCAAGTTAAACACACACAAGTCAACGTATACAAACAAAGGGCCAGAAGAATATCTCCAAGTCTATTGTTTCCAGTTATAAAAAAAAGAACTCATACAACATACATACATACATGTGTATTTAGATACCACCCACCGCATACAATGTGTAGCTCCACCTGTGATTTCCCGAGTCTTTTTTTCCGCTGCATTGCTGTATGTTGTTTTGTTTGATGGTTTTGTATGTACCTATTCGTGCCATTTTGCACATTAAGCAGTAGAGAGGTGTTTAAACGTTGCTGAGATTGTGTTGTATTCAATTATCCAATTCTACAAGTCATACACATCTTTCACTCCACATTTTATCCTGTCTACAATTCCATGCACACAATATATCCAGTTCACACATTTCATCAACACAATTTTTTTAAGTAACTTGAAGCCTCAAAAAACAATAAAACAAAGAGTGAGAGTGCCTCTATGATGTGGATCACGTGTGTTTGTGGAAAGGTAATACAAAGATGCTTCTTGCATCAGTTTATCAAAAGTCCTTCATTCTGGGCTGGGTTCAGCAGACATGGAAGGATAAGAGAGGCTTTTTTGTTGGTGATAATGTTATACATATATCTGCACATGCAAACGTAAACTTTGCCCAGGAGTGGTTACATTAGGGCAGTTCACAACACGCTGGCTTTGTTTTCCTGGAATCTATGAACCCTGCTTATGCAGGTCATAACTTGAGGGTCAGGCTAAATGCACTCCAAAAATTTACTTCATGCACTCCAAAAAATTGGAGTGGGCTAGTGTTAACTCCAAAAAATTGGAGTGAACAGCTGTCCACTCCAACAATTATTTTTGGAGTAGACAGTTATCCACTCCAAAATTTGGCCATTTTTGGAGTGGAATGGTGTGAACTCCAATTTTTTGGAGTGGACTTCAAGTTCACTCCAAAATTGTTGGAGTGTACAAAATGTGCACTCCAAAGGGAAAAAAACATTGGAGTACACAAAAGTTGCACTCCAATTTTTTTAAAAAAAGGGTTAGCCTAAATGCACTCTATAAATTTAGGGAATTGAATCGCCAACCCCTGTTATTTGAAGGAACAGCCCTCAATTATTTCAGGACGCTGTGACAACTGGCTTTGGACGTCCCAGGATGGTCAAGAAGTGGTATTTCTGGTCCTGGACACAACAGGGGGTTGCGGATACAATTTAGTTCCGCAGACTGGGGGTTGTCTGTTCAATTTTTCCCAAGCCGGTGTTTTTCAAAAATCCCCAGTTTCCCCAGGGGTTACAGCTTTGTTTTGAGCATTGGTTGTTGCGCAACAACCCCCTAGCCAAAAAACCTTCACTGGAATGTCTTTCTTTTACTACTTACTGCTACATGTAAAATGTGATCTTTTTGCATTGGAAATATGAGATCTGTGTTGGCTTGTCTGGGACCCAACTTGTGAATCAGAAGAACATGAAAGAGGGGAGTGATTCTCTGATTGAAAATTAAATTTCTAAGAGATATGTTGTGTCTGATAAAAAATCAAAATAAATGTAATGAAAATAAACTAAAATGTCAACTAAGTATTTGCTGTGGAAGATGTTTGAAAAATCAGGAAAACAGGATGGTTGACTTCTTGATTTGAGGGTTTTTGAGCAAGGGAAATGTAACATGGAAGTTCAATATTCAGGAATGCGTAGAACAATTTATCTGATGTAGAAAGTATGATTTAGATTTCAAGGGAATGATGGGCTATGGAAGATAGCTGAAACAGAAGAAAAAGATAAATTTTAAGATCATTAACATTGGTTGTTTTATCAAGGGGATGTGTCAGATTCAAAGCTGTAAATCTGCCACAGAATTTTATGTTGAATTTGTACTGTGTATGGGAAGTGATATAAAATGTAAATTAATAATGGGCTATGGAAAATAATTGAAAAGGAGGAAAAATAGGATGGTTACCTTGTTATTTCATTTTTTTTTCAACTATTAGGGTGGTCAAATATGATTTTTAAACATGATTCTACATAAAATAATAAGCTTTATCACTTCTTCAAGAAGTGTTCCAAATGAAGGAAAGGATCAATTTTCCTATGAATGAAGGTGTGAACACTTTGAGCTTATGAATTGATGTAAAATCTGGTTTAAAAATATTATTTGAACACTCTTTATGGTTCATGTCACATGAAAGAGGAACAACCAGGATCTTGTTGTCAGAATTCCAACTTGGCCCGCCGCGCTCTCTGCGCTATCTGTGCGCTGTCTGCGTTGTTGCGCTTTCCTTCTTCTTCCGTCACCCGCTTCTGAGCAAGGTTTCCTCATCTCAAACCAGAACCTTCATCTGGAATCCTCCTCGCAATCTGATTTGACTACACGTCCATCATCCGATTGCTTTCAAGATCACTTGCTGCCATCGACCAGAGTTGGGGTAACCAGCTCTCTTTCTTTTCAATCTTCTTCTTCATTTCTTGCCTGTTGCTGACCTGTTTGCTTCACATTAGTCTCTGTTGTCTTTTTAAGTTTTGTGTTGTGTTTTCTTCACTCTATTTTAAACAGCTCCTCCTCACCTGACTTTTGTGATCCTCTAGGTAGTTTCTCATTTATTCTTTTTGTTTATTCTCTTTGTGTGTCAGCTGTCTGAAATGAAATCTCTAGTTTGTTTGCCTAAAACATTAACAAATTTACAGTCTCGACCAACAAACACTAGAGGATTGCAATGGCCGACAACAAAGGAGCATTGTTGAAGAACAATATTCCGCAACTCAATGAGAAAAATTATCTTCACTGGTCCTTGCGACCCAAAGGGCGTGCGCACGCCTATCCGCACGCCCAAAAAAAACGGTGTGCAGCCACTGCACGCCGCTTCGGAAAGGCGTGCAGAGGCTGCACGCCCTTCCCCGCAGGCTGCACGCCATTCGCACACCTTCAATAGGCGTGCGACCCTGCCAGACAGGCGTGCAGAGCCTGCACGCCTGTCTGGAGGGCGTGCAAAGCCTGCACGCCCTTCGGACAGGCGTGCAGGCTTTGCACGCCTGTGCACGCCCTTCGGACAGGCGTGCAGGCTTTGCACGCCTGTTGGCTCACGTAAGCCTCTTGATTCAAGAGGCTTACGTGAGCCGCGCAATTGGTGCTACGGTGTACGTAGCTCCAATTGCGCGGCTCACGTAAGCCTCTCAAATTGAGAGGCTTACGTGAGCCAGCCCAGGCCAGTTCTGCTGGAACTGACCTGGGCGCGGGTACAGAAACCCGCCACCAAGTTCAACCACCCAGATCTGCAAGCAAATGACCGGCCATGCCCGACAGACACTCACCAGACCCAACCATCAAGGTAAGCCCCCCCAGGCCCCATTTTAGGGCAAAAAGGGGCCTCCTGGGCTCCTTTTTTCCACAAAAAGTCCCCCTGAGCCACTCAGGGCCTTGTTTTGGTCCAAAGGGGGCCTGATGGGCCCCTTTTGGCCCAAAAAAAGGCCTCATCAGAACCCCAGACCCCACATCAAGCCCAAAAGGGGCCTGCCAAGCCCCTTTTGGGGTAATTGAAAGCTCTGCAGCCCCAAAGGGGCATGCTTGGCCCCTCTTGGGCCTGAAAAAAGCACCCACAACCCCAAATAGAGCCCCAAAAGGCTCCATAAGTGCTCCATAAACCCCCCAGCCCCCCAAGCAAGCCCAAAAGGTGCCTGCTGGGCCCCCTTTGGGCTAAATAAAAAGCCTTAACTTCTGTTTGGCTTGTCTGAATGGGCTCAAAAGTGAATCAGAAATTAGTTAATGGATATAATTTTTTACTTTTATGAAAATTTTCCATAGCACATGAATGGTTTGCGCACAGCGGCCGTTTAAAGATTTGGCCAGAATCTCCTCCTACTCAAATGATGTAACTTCTGTTTGGCTTGGCCAAATTGGCTCAAAAGTGTATCAGAAATTAGGCAATGGATATAATTTTTTACTTTTGTGAAAATTTTCCATGGCGCATGAATGGTTTGGGCACGGCGGCCGTTTGAAGATTTGGGCAAAATATTGCGCAAACCATTCATGCGCCATGGAAAATTTTCACAAAAGTAAAAAATTATATACATTGCCTAATTTCTGATACACTTTTGAGCCCATTTGGCCAAGACAAACAGAAGTTACATCATTTGAGTAGGAGGAGATTCTGGCCAAATCTTTAAACGGCCGCCATTGTGGTGTGCTATTTAGGTTTCAAGTATCAAATATGTCACAAGGATCAATTATCCCATCAGGGATGTCACAACCCAGACATGTCACTACATACTTCCACTCTCACTGGTACTTAAACCATCGTCACTCACTCAAACCTCTGGGCTAGTCCCACTTAATCCATAGCTATATATACATAGTCTGTATACATAGTTTAGCACAGAGACAATCACATAGTCATATTTTAATCCATAATTAGATATACATAGTCTTTATACATAGTTTTATAAGTACATAGCACATGGACAATCATATAGTCATAACTTAGTCCATAGTTTTAGTCCATAGTCTTACATAATCAACTCTGAACAATCATCACGTACGGTTCAGTCATCAAGTTCCGACCAATCAACACGTAGGATTCAGAAATAGAAGTCTGGCCAATGAGGACGCACGGTTCAGCCAGAAGTCTCAAGAAGAATTGGCTCATCAAGTTCTGACCAATCACAGCTCACGGTTCAGACAGGAAAACTCTAAAAGAATTCAGTCATCAAGTTCTGACCAATAAGGACTCATGGCTCAGCTCTGACCAATCATCACGTAGGATTCAGACATCAAGTTCTGACCAATTAGAAGACATGATTCAGATCCTCACCAGCAAAAATCCCTCAAAGGATTTTCACACCAGCAAAATTACCTCACTATTCAATATAAAAGGAGGGCCTCTTCCCCCTCAGAATCAATTCATTCACCTCATTGGAGGATCACGGACAGAGGCACTCATCAGAACACGGATACCCACCTCATCAGGGGATCACCTACACACACCCAACCATCAAGTACTCACATTCACAACCACTCAAACACATCCATCACACAACAGAAGAAGGCCAGAAAGGTAAAACACTTACATCTGTTCTCAAGATAGTAAGTGTGATCTAAATCGGGGAAGCCTGAGAAGCTTTCATACCTTAAGGGTAGTATATCTTAAAGGCTAAGAGAGTGGGGCATAACATATCCTGAATAGTCCACTTTTCATTAGTTTCACTTATAGTCATTCAAAGAAAACATAAAAGGACATAAAAACATTCCACTTACTCTTTTCACAAGACTTTATCATCATCACCTCTTTCACAAAACTACAAAAGATAAAAAGTTTTCATCAGCTCTTATCATTCAACTCATAGTCTATTCTTGATCACTTCCACTCTATCACATTCTTACTTATCTTATCTTATCCACTACATTATATTAAAGATCCACGCACGCTAAAGGTGATATTGCTGAAGAAGAAAGTTGATCTAAGCCTGATACAAGACTACTACATATCAGTTTTCCTCTATCATTAGTTGGCCACAGCAAATAAATAAGTTTGTTGTGTTAGATCTTACATAGTATATTAGAGGGGCAGGTCTTTCAAACCACCCGTAACAGTCATAATAGTTCATATATAGTTGAAATATTATCTCAGTTATTCCCCCCTCACAGGACTGCCAACCCATCCCAAAAGGAGTTCTCACACCGTGCGCAAACCATTCATGCGCTATGGAAAATTTTCATAAAAGGAAAAAATTATATCCATTACCTAATTTCTGATACACTTTTGAGCCAACTTGGCCAAGCCAAACAGAAGTTACATCATTTGAGTAGGAGGAGATTCTGGCCAAATTTTTAGACGGCCGCTGTGCGCAAACCATTCATGTGCTATGGAAAATTTTCATAAAAGTAAAAAATTATATCCATTAACTAATTTCTGATTCACTTTTGAGCCCATTCAGACAAGCCAAACAGAAGTTAAGGCTTTTTATTTAGCCCAAAGGGGGCCCAGCAGGCACCTTTTGGGCTTGCTTGGGGGGCTGGGGGGTTTATGGAGCACTTATGGAGCCTTTTGGGGCTCTATTTGGGGTTGTGGGTGCTTTTTTCAGGCCCAAGAGGGGCCAAGCATGCCCCTTTGGGGCTGCAGAGCTTTCAATTACCCCAAAAGGGGCTTGGCAGGCCCCTTTTGGGCTTGATGTGGGGTCTGGGGGTCTGATGAGGCCTTTTTTTTGGGCCAAAAGGGGCCCATCAGGCCCCCTTTGGACCAAAACAAGGCCCTGGGTGGCTCAGGGGGACTTTTTGTGGAAAAAAGGAGCCCAGGAGGCCCCTTTTTGCCCTAAAATGGGGCCTGGGGGGGCTTACCTTGATGGTTGGGTCTGGTGAGTGTCTGTTGGGCGTGGCCGGTCATTTGCTTGCAGATCTGGGTGGTTGAACTTGGTGGCGGGTTTCTGTACCCGCGCCCAGGTCAGTTCCAGCAGAACTGGCCTGGGCTGGCTCACGTAAGCCTCTTGATTCAAGAGGCTTACGTGAGCCGCGCAATTGGAGCTATGTACACCGTAGCACCGATTGCGCGGCTCACGTAAGCCTCTCGAATTGAGAGGCTTACGCGAGCCAACAGGCGTGCAAAGCCTGCACGCCTGTCTGGCAGGGTTGCACGCCATATGCACACCTATTGAAGGCGTGCAGCCTCTGCACGCCTTTCCGAAGCGGCGTGCAGCGGCTGCACACCGTTTTTTTTTGGGCGTGCGGATAGGCGTGCGCACGCCCTTTGGGCGTGCCGCTATCAAGGCCACAAGGGTCTCCTCAAGTATATACTTGAACCTCCCGTTGCTCTAGCCGGAGCTGCTCATGATGCCGTTGCCAAAAAGAACGCAGAAACAGTTGACATCCTCATGAAATTCATGAGCAAGACAGCTTTCGAGTCCGTCATCACACCCAATGACAAAGATAATCCCCACGCCATTTGGAACCAGATCATCTCTTGCTACGCCTCCACTTCCTCCAACAACAAGGGAAGAGTATGGCTTAAATTCATGCGGTACGAGTATCGTGGAAATCTAAGCGAGTTCATCAACAACATGCACAAAATGCTCATCGAAATTGCACTTGTCAAGCTTGGAGTACCGGACAACATCCTATGCTTTTCCATCCTTTCAAAGCTGTCCGAGGACCTTTGGAACGTAGTCGACAACATCATTATGAATGAAGTCATCATCAAAAGTCCCAACGCAACCCTGACCAAGTTGCAAGAACTTGTCCATCTCGAGGAATCAAGAAAGAAAAAAACACAACCCGCTACTTCAACCGCCAAAGCCAAAGAGCAGTCGGACGCTGCTGCTGCCTTAATGCACGAATCCAAGAGAGGGAAACGTTGCAACAAGAAGGACAGGCCTATTTGCAAAAATGGGAAACATAATCCCCTCATCACCACTCACTCCGTCAATTCCTGTTGAGAAATCCATCCCGTCCTTTGCAAGCAATACATGGCTTGATTCAACAGAGGCGGAGGCAGCAACAAAAAACCAGCCGCTCAATTAGTCGAAGCTGACAAAGGCCATGAATCTGATGACTTGCTGCTCCTGACTGAAGTTAAAAGTAAGCCTATCGTGCTGGATACGGGAGCCACTCACCACCTTATCAACAATCCTAATGTCTTCCAACCTACCTCCAACACCAGTATGAAGATTGCCACCGGAGGTCACAGTAACTTCCTGAGTGCCACTGCCACTCTTACTAACCACGTTGGACAGAAAATTGTCTTGAACAACGTGCTGCTGGTTCTGACCCTCAATCGATCACTCATCTCAATACCTTGCCTGTTTGAGAAACAATTCCTCATCAAGAAATTCAAAAACGATGAGGTGGAAATAGAGGTAGATGGTGGTTATCAATTACTTGGTTCTGTTAAAAACAATCTGTTAGAACTTCACTCCTCCCACTTTGACGAAATGAATCTCGATTCTGCCTGTTATCAATCAAGTCCAGAGTCACCTAACTGGCACGTGAGACTGGGTCACCCAAACCCAAAGTACTTAAAACACCTGAAGCTTGAGGATCAGGCAATAGAATGCCCCATTTGCAAGGAATGCAAGTCCAAAGCTCTTCCTTTTTCAAGCAAGTTCAAGGCAGTAACCGAAGTACTCAAAGCGGTCCACATGGACCTGGTTGGTCCTTTTCCAGTTCAATCAACTGCAGGATCTCTCTATTTTCTCACCCTTATCGATCAACATAGCGGATTCAAGAACGTGAAATTCCTCAGACAGAAATCCGAGACATTCAACCAATTTGTTGAATTCAAGAACCAAGCGGAGAAACAAACTAAGAAGCTTCTTTGCATCCTTGTCTCCGACGGTGGGGGATAATTTGTGAATGAAAAATTCAAAGAATATTGCGCAGCCGAAGGCATATCACATCACATCAGTCCAGCTTACACGCCTCAAAATAACGGCATGGAAGAGCGTGCAAACCAAGCCATACTCACAAAGGCCAGATGTTTGTTAGTCCAATCCAAGCTCCCCAAAATGTTCTGGGCAGATGCCATAAACACGGCTACTCAATTATCAAATCTCACTCCATCCAGTACTTGCCGCATGAAGGTTCCGTATGAAACATGGACCGGTAGAACTGCCAATCTTGATGTACTTCAACCATTCGGTTGTCTCACCTATGTGCTCATACCTAAAGAAAAGAGAGAGTTCAAATTGAACCCAACTGCTGAGAAAGGCATCATGATAGGGTACGAGAATGATTTTTCCACTTATTGTGTCTACAAACTTGAGGAAAGGAGGATTGTAAGAGGTTGAAACATTGCGTTTGAGGAAGAAAACTTCCCGGGGCTTAAAGACTCCAGCTCTGATTCGTCCTGTCAAGACATATTTGACGTAGCTACCCATCTGAGACCTCCAGAAGATTCAGTCAAAGCCGTTCCTAATCCTTTAACCACCTTACCTCTCCCTTCCAGAAGCTCTGATCATCTCAACATTCCGAAAGCACCAAACGACATTTCTAGTCAAATATCAACCGACAATATCCTCTCCGTCAACAGGAGAGGAAATTCCATCATTGTTTACCTCACAGAAAATGTCAAGAGCAACACCCTCAAGACGTACCTACAGGCAATCAACTCTCCCAATTCGACTTTCTGGAAGAAAGCCATTCAAAAGGAGGTCTCCAACATGTACAACCATGACGTCTGGGCCATTGTCAAAAAGTCTGGAGAACAAAATCGGATCAACTGTACCTGGGTCTTCAAAGTTAAGAAGGACCAGCTCAATGTTCCCATTGAATATAAGGCTTGTCTGTGCGCCAAAGGCTTTCAACAGACCAAAGGCACCAATTATGCCAAAACTTTTGCTCCCACCGGAAAGATGGTCTCCTTGAGGATGCTGATTGTGTTTGCCCTCAAGAATGATCTAAAGTTTCATCAGATCAACATCAAAAGTGCTTTTCTCAATGCACCGCTTCAAGAAGAGTTGTATTTCAACCCTCTGTAGGGTGTGGATGTTCCAAGTGAACACGTTCTCAAGCTCAAAAAGGCTATGTACGAGCTCAAACAAGCCCCAAATGTGTGGCACAGGACACTGTCGGAATGGCTTCTTCAGATTGGATTTTGGAGATGCGATGCTGAGCCGTGCGTCTTCTGGAGAAGAGGCACATTCCTGTATCTCCATGTCAACAACCTAGCCATATTCAGCAAGAATCCCAACAAGTTCAAAGATCAAGTTCGCTCTTGTTTCCAAATTAAAGATCTGGGAGAATCCAGTCTTCTCCTGGGAATGAACGTAATTCAGTCCAACAATTCAGTCACACTCACCCAAAGCCATTATATTGACACTCAGCTTAAAAGATTCAATTGTCAAGATCTCTTCCCTGCTTCAACTCCAATGAAACCTAAAGACCATCTACTTGCAGCCACTACAGAACAGAAGATTGATCACATTGAATTGGGGAATAATTTTAGAGCTCTAGTGGGCGCTCTGAACCATCTCAGCATGAGCACTCGCCCCAACATAACCTTTGCAGTAAGCTCCCTATCACAATATCTCAATGCACCAGGCACCAATCATTGGGACGCCGGTATCCAGGTACTTTGATATCTGAAAGGCACCCGGGACATTGGTCTTAATTTGACCAAGAACACCGTCCAGCAAGATTCCTTAGTCAGCTATGCAGACGCTGACTGGGCCTCATGCCCAGAATCAAGGCGCTCAGTGTCAGGAAATCTCATCCTGCTCAATGGAAACGTCATCTCCTGGAAGTCGAAAAAGCAGCCCACTCTTTCATTGTCCTCCACCAAAGCTGAATACAAATCTCTTGGCAATATCACCAAAGAAATTATGTGGATCAAAACGCTTCTTAAGAAAATTTTCAACGTCAAACTCAAAGAACCCACTCCGATCTTTGAAGACAATCAAGGCGCCATTGCTCTTGCTAACAACAAGTCCAATCACTCCAACTTCAAAACCAAACACATGTCACTTTGTCATCATTTCATTCGTCGAGAAATCAAGATCAAGTCAATTGTCCTCAAGTACGTTCCTACCCACTTGATGCTTGCCAATTTCCTCACTAAATCCGTCGGCAAGTGTTCAAACAAGCGTGCACTTCGGAACCTCAATTTCTTGTGCTCAACACCTAACCGGCATTGAGCATGGGGGTGTGTCAGAATTCCAACTTGGCCCGCCGTGCTGTCTGCGCTATCTGTGCGCTGTCTGCGCTGTTGCGCTTTCCTTCTTCTTCCGTCACCCGCGTCTGAGCAAGGTTTCCTCATCTCAAACCAGAACCTTCATCTGGAATCCTCCTCGCAATCTGATTTGACTACACGTCCATCATCCAATTGCTTTTGAGATCACTCGCTGCCATCGACCAGAGTTGGGGTAAACAGCTCTCTTTCTTTTAAATCTTCTTCTTCATTTCTTTTCTGTTGCTGACCTGTTTGCTTCACATTAGTCTCTGTTGTCTTTGTTAGTTTCGTGTTGTGTTTTCTTCACTCTATTTTAAACAGCTCCTCCTCACCTGACTGTTGTGATCCTCTAGGTAGTTTCTCATTTATTATTTTCCTTTATTCTCTTTGTGTGTCAGCTTTCTGAAATGAAATCTCTAGTTTGTTTGCCCAAAACATTAACACTTGTCAAATTAATTCATTTTTCATTATAGCATGCTGCATGGTGAATTTATTTGAATCTTGATGTTACAGATGTTTTTAATGCTCTTTTTGGCTTTTTTATCATATAATTTATTTGTTTAATGTTGTGTATAAGTGGTTGAGTGATGGTTTGAACAAAAAATCCCTGGTGGTGGCATTTTAGCCAAATTAAATCAACGACCCCCTGGGTGCGGGTCAAAATTGTATCAGCAACCCCCATTTGGGGGGTCGGACCAATTTACCAAATTTGGACCAGCTTCAGACGTCAGAAGCTGGTTGTCATGACGTCCCAAAATAATTGGGGGTCGTTCCTTCAAATAACAGGGGTCGGCAATTCAATTCCCTAAATTTATTAGGTGCACTCCAAAATTTTGGCTGTGGTGGACCGGTACAACAAAAATATTGGAGTGCTGCAATTTTTTACTCCAATAATATGAAGTGCTTCCACTTGAACTCCAGTTTTTACGGAGTACCAAGCTCAGCACGCCAAAAATAACCAACATAAGAGAGTACAGTCCAATTTACTTGAAAGAAAATTGGAGTGCATTTGAATTCACTCCAATATCTACTGAAGAGTCATTGGCTTTACAATCCTGCAGGCAGGATAAACTGGAGTGCACTAGATTTTACTCCAAGTTTCTTCTCAGATGTCAAAACTGCAGCACATTTAGAACTGCTTTTACACAGGCAGGTAAAACCCTGCTTGGCAAGCAGGTAACCACCTTCTACACACTGCTCAACAAGCAGGTTATACCCTGCCCAGTAAGCATGTCATACACTGCTTGGCAATAGAGATGGCCTCAGGTACCGGTTGGCAGGTACCCAGTACCTGTTGGCGGGTACCCAGTACCTGTTGGCGGGTACCCAGTACCTGTTGGTGGGTACCCAGTACCTGTTGGCGGGTACCCAGTACCTGTTGGCGGGTACCCAGTACCTGTTGGCGGGTACCCAGTACCTGTTGGCGGGTACCCAGTACCTGTTGGCGGGTACCCGTCTACGTGTGCTGGGTGCGGGTGCGGGTGCCTACATTTTGGGAAAAAAAACAGGCAGTTACCCGCCAAACACCCGCCAGCACCCAAAAACATAAATGTTTGCATATTTTACATGCACATATGCATATAAATATGTATATACAAACATTTATATATGTATATATTTACATATATACATACATATATATGCATATTTATATGTATACACATATATAGGCCATTGGAAGGAGTTTTTGTCCTAAGCTTTTGGCCATTTGATTCCCTTTTTGTACTCACCAGTGGATATAAACTGTAGTGCACAATCACCAGGGCAGATTTCATGGCACCCATTGACGGGTGCCATTGCACAACTCTTTACCCTCTGGTGGTTTGAAGTGTGTTTGCAGGTAGTCACATGTAAACTGCATGTTCAACTGGAATTCATTTTTGAACTCATGGGTAATTTCATAGCATGTGTTGCTTGATATGTAGTGATGTTATGTTGAGCTCAAGTGGAAAACTTGAGGCATGCAAACCTGAACTGATACTAAAAAAACAAGGGTTCTGAATTCATCATTATTTTAAAAATATACTTCCTTTTTGATCATTTCATTTCAAAAAATGGCCTTATTTTTTTCTTTTTTTTGAGCCAAAAAAACTTAAATATAATTTGTTTTTTTGAAAGGAATGAATTCACCATCTTCTATTTTTGAGATGCCACAATTCACTGCAAGGAAAAATTGCTCAACTGCTGCCACTTGACATGCAGTCACGCGAGCATCACTTGAGTTGCACTGAAAGCACACTTGGATGCACAGTGACTGTGCATGATGCACAGTCACTGCGCACCACAAGTGAAATTCAAGTCAAACTCAAGTGTTCTGCACGTCAACTGGCAGCAGTTGAGCGAGTTTTCCTCGCAGTGATTCATTGTAGTTGGTTGGTCCTGCATTTTTTAGGAATTTTAAAATCTTGATCTTTGGCTCTTTACCTACCCCCATATGCACATGTTATGCCTTGGATCAAACTTTCCAGCAAGGGATTGTTTGGATTTTCAACCATGTTGCGGGGTAGCAAACTGCTCGGCCTGCTCGGCAAGCAGGTCACCCTGCTAGCCGAGCTGGTACAGGCTGTATCAGCTTGGCCAGCGGAGTGACCTGCTAGCCGAGCTGGTACAGGCTGTTTCACCTCGGCCAGCGGGGTGACCTGCTCGTCGAGCAGGTACAGCCGGCACCAGCTTGGCGAACAGGCTAGCGTGCTGGCCGAGCAGGTACAGCCTGTACCAGCAGGCTAGCCTGCTGGCCGAGCAGGTACAGCCTGTACCAGCAGGCTAGCCTACTCACCGAGCTGGAACAGGCTGTACTTGCCTGGCCGGCAGGCTAGCCTGCTCACCGAGCTGGGACAGGCTGTACCTGCCCGGCCGGCAGGCTAGCCTGCTCACGAGCTGGTACAGGCTGTACCTGCTCGGCCGGCAGGCTAGCCTGTTCACCGAGCTGGTACAGGCTGTACCTGCTCGGCCAGCATGCTAGCCTGCTCACCCTGCCAGAACAGACTGTACCTGCTCGGCCAGCAGGCTAGCCTGCTCGCCGAGCTGGTACCGGCCGTACCTGCTCGGCAAGCAGGTCACTCCGCTGGCCGAGCTAATACAGCCTGTACCAGCTCGGCAAGCAGGTCACTCCCCTGGCCGAGCTAATATAGCCTGTACCAGCTCGGCTAGCAGGGTGACCTGCTGGCGAAGCTGGTACAGGCTGTACCTACTCGGCAAGCAGGCTAGCCTGCTGGCCAAGCTGATACAGGCTGTACCTGCTCAGTGGGCGGGTCAGCACTGATCAGTGGGCGGGTCAGCCTGCTGCCCGAGCAGGTACAGCCTGTACCTCTCGGCCAACAGGTCTGCCAGCCGAGCTGGTACAGGTTGTACCTGCTCGGCGAGCAGTCTAGCCTGCCGGCCGAGCTGGTACAAGCTGTAGCTCAGCGGGTGGGTCAGCCTGCTGGCCGAGCTGGTACGGGCTGTTCCTGCTCGGCCAGCAGGCTAGCATGCTTGCCAAGCAGGTAAACCTGCTGGCCAAGCAAGTAAACCTGCTGGCCAAGCAGGTAAAACTGCTGGCCAAGCAGGTAAACCTGCTGGCCAAGCAGGTAAACCTGCTGGCCAAGCACGGAAACCTGCTGGCCAAGCAGGTAAAACTGCTGGCCAAGCAGTTAAACCTTCTGGCCAAGCAGGTAAACCTTCTCGCCAAGCAGGTAAACCTTCTGGCCAACACTGAATCAGGCCTCATGTCCAACAAGACCTGGTCAAGGCCTGTCCAAAAAATTGTTGCATGTGGCAGTCCAAAAGGTGGGTGGTCAAATTTGTCAAACATCTTTGTTTGAGCAGAGGTTGGACCTCTCTTTTCAGCTTGCTACTGATTCAGAGACAACCTGACAAAGTAACAATGAAAATATGAAAATATATCAAAGATAAAACAACATTATTCCTATTGAAATAGGTGGATTAGATTGATAATAAAGTGGTAAAACTAATGTTTATACACTATAAAAGATGTTAATGATTGTTGAGTGAGTGTTGTTGGTGGTATGGTAGCTTGGAGTGATGGTAAGGTAATATGATGAGATGATATGAAAAATGTGAGTGAATGGAATACAAATGATGGGCCATGAATAGCCAAGTATTTATAGAGAAGAGAAGGTTGAGCAAAGCAGTGCTGCAGACTTTCCATGAGAAAAGTCTTGTGGCCATTTCTGCTTTTGCACAGATAAGAAAAGTACATTTAAACTTTCCTTTTCTTATCATGAATGCATAATTCTTCTTTTGCATTTCTTTTCCTCACAAAGTAATCTGCTGCAAAGTAAGCAGCATTTTCCTCAGCTGATAGCTCAGCAACTGCTGTGGAATAATTCTCAGCAGTTGTTGCAGATGTTGCAACATTAGTACACATCTCAGCACTTAATGCTGAGATGGTAATATTCCCTTCTACAGGGATTATACCTTCAACACCCCCCCTTAATCCTGTAGGAGTGAGTAATCTTAAGCTGATACAGAATTTTATATGCTTGACTCTATCTAAGGCTTTAGTCATTATATCTGCTGTCATATCTGCTGTTGGTATATATTCCAAAGCTATCTCTTTATATTTTACAGCTTCCCTGATATAATTGTAATGGACATCTATGTGTTTTGTCCTGGAGTGAAATACTGGATTACTTGCTAGTTTTATTGCTCCTTGATTGTCAGAAAATAATATTCCATATTTCTGGGATTTGTAAGTATCTTCCAGAATCTTTCTAATCCACTTTGACTCTTGTGCTGCAGATAAATATGCTCTGTATTCTGCTTCTGTGGAAGAAAGAATTACTGCTGATATTTTCTTGGATCTCCAAGAAATCAAGTTATTCCCAAGGAAATAGACAAATCCACTTGTGGATTGCTTTAAATCATTTTCTGCCCAACTGGAATCAGAATATCCCACAAGATTGAAATCTTCACTCTTTTTATATTCTAGTCCTAGACCTTGAGTTCCTTTCAAGTACCTAAGGCATCTCTTGAAGGCTTGCCAATGTTTTAATCCTGGATTCTCCAAGAACTGAGATAATATTCCCACAGTGTATGTAATATCTGGTCTGGTACACTGTGACAAGTAATTTAAACAACCTATTGCTGCTCTGTAGTCATTTCCTGTTTTCTTGAACTCTATTATTTCTGCTTCAGTAGATTTTTCTAACTTCATATTAGACTGCATGGGAGTTCCATAGGTTTTAGCATCCTCCATGTTATATTTGGTTACTAATGCTTTAACATAGTGTTCTTGATCAATTCTGATTGATCCTTTATTGTGTGTTATTTTCATTCCCAAAACATGTTGAGCTTTGCCTAAGTCTTTTATTTTAAAATCTTTCTTTAACATGCTAAGTAATTCTTATTTCTTTGGACCTATGACAATTATGTCATCTACCCACAAAAATAATATTGTTCCATCTTTTATGAACAGGCATGGGTCTGCTTCACTTATTTGAAAACCTTTATTTTCTAACCATGTAGACATGGTATTATACCATGATCTTGCTGATTGTTTTAGGCCATATAGTGACTTCTTGAGCTTTATGATGTACTCATTATTTCCCCCCTTCAAGAAGTTATCTATATTTTTACTCCTAAGAGTTTCTGGCTTAGTTTCTATTAGCCATTCTTTAAAACCCTCTGGGATGTTCATATATACAGTTTCATCTTCTTCCAGAGTGGCATTGAGGTATGCTGTAACAAAATCAGCTTGCCTTATTTCTTCTCCTGTCTCTACAGCAAGAGCAATTATGTACCTCAATGTTGATAATCTACCTGTAGGTGAGAATGTTTCTTGGTAATCAATACCTTCTTTCTGCTTGAAGCCTTGAGCAACACATCTTGCTTTGTATCTTTTTAATTCTCCCAACTCATTAAATTTCTGGGTTAGTACCCATCTACTTCCAACCAATGTCTTTCCCTTTTCTAAATCAGATCTACTTATGATCTCAAAGACTTGGTTGTTTTCTAATGAGTCCAATTCTTCAAATATGGCACTTTTCCATTTTTGTTTATCTGGGAGCTTCATGGCTTCTTTATAGCTGTTTGGGACAACTCTATTTTCCATTTCAAAAGAAGCTTGGAAGGCTATGGCACTTTGCTCTTCCTCTACAGTTTCTTCTATTTCTGTTATGTAAGCACAATTTGCTCTCCATTTACCATATTTGTCTTCAAGATTTTTAATTCTTTCACTTCTTCTTACTGGTGCTACAGTTTTTTGAGACTTTTTCTATAGCTGGGGGGCTATTATTTTTTGTTTCTCTTTCTTTAACTTCTTCTGTAGCTTTATCTTCAACTGGCAATATTGGAGTTTCCCAAACATCCTCATGGATTGTTTTCTTTAATGGGAAGACACTTTCATGGAACTTTACATCTCTTGTTCTTATTATCTTCTTTCCTTCAGGGTCATATATCCTGTAACAAGTGCTCAATTGATCATAGCCAATCATGATCCCTTTCTTGCTCCTGGATTCTAGTTTTCCTATTTTTCCATGGTGACTGATGTTATAATAAACCAAACATCCAATTGTTCTTAATTTCTTGGTGTTGGGGACTTCTTTCATAAACATCTCTAATGGACACCCTCTTTCAGTTTCAATCACATTATGTAAGTAACTGACTGTAGAAAGAACCTCTGCCCATAAAAACTTTGGGAGGCTTGCTTCAAGCATGATGGTTCTGACTCTTTCCATAAGAGTTCTGTTCATTCTTTCCACAATTCCATTATTTTGTGGGGTATGGGGAGTGGTTATGATTTGTGTAAGTCCAAAATCTCTCAACACATCCTGGAATTCTTCTCCAATGAATTCTCCCCCTCCATCAGTAATTATCCTTTTTAGATTTTTCAGAATTCCCATCCTGTCCCACCTTTTAAATAAGAACATAATTTCTTCTGCTGTATCATTTTTATGTTTAATGGGCTTTACCCAAGTAAAGTTACTAGCAGTATCAACTAGATTTATAAAATATTTAGATCCCCCAGGGATGCAGGACTGAAAGGGCCTGCCAAATCAATGGAGTATTCTTCTCCACATTTCAGGGTTCTATCCCTTGATTTTGAGAATTTGTTTCTGGTCATTCTACCAAATTTGCAGCTTTCACATTGTTCATCTGTTAGTTTATGTCCAGATCTTCTATGTATAATAGATGAATATGCACTTTTTTCTGCTGGTCTTAAATTTGCATGTAAGAGTTTAGATTTAACTACTCCATCAAATATAACTTTATCTTTCTTTTTCATTTGGAAGATTTGTCCATGATTTATAATCTGGATTCCACAATTCCACATGCTACTTAAAGATAACAAATTGTATGGTAATTCTGGGACTAAATAAACAGGGTCAAGTTGTATTAACTTATTATTATTTCCAATAAGCTTAATACTCCCTTTCCCTTCAATCTTTATTGATCTGCCTTTTTCTCCAATATTTACATTGCCATTGCATACAGTAAAGCGGTTGAAGAATTTCCTCTGGTTAAACATATGGTCTGTACATCCTGAGTCAACTAAAATTCCACTAGATCCTCTGTCTGTGTGTGATAATAGACCATAGTTAATTATTTGAACAGATTTGTCCACAGAATTTGAGTTGAAAACTTTACTCACATCAGCTTCATAGCCAGATGTAGGTTCTTCTATAGTTTCTACCTTTCCTTCATCCTCATCTATTGGAGGTGGTGGAACTCTTTTGAAGACATCATCTTCAATATATCCATCAATGTCCATGCAGTTTTCAGTGAAGTTGGCTCTCTTGGCCATCAAACTGGTCACTTCTTCTTCTTCATTGTCACTGTGGTGATCAGCCATATTGGCCTTCTTGTTTTTATAAGAAAACTTGTTAGTATATTCTTTTTCTTTAATTTCTGACCAACAGTCTTTGGCCATGTGTCCAAGTTTGTTGCAGTTGTGACACTTTACCCTTTTTTCTTTATTGAATTTATTGAAGTTCTTTTTGTAGGGTTTTTTAGTGAAAAGAGCCTCGGCGCCTTGGTCCTTAGTGCTGAATTGTATTTGATCTTTTTCTATCTTTTTCAGTACCTCTTCTTCATCGGGGATTGGCTCCATTTGCGAGATGATTCTGACAAGTGATTCATAGCCCCTGGGCAATTTTTGTAGGATCAAGAGTGATAAGCACTCTGAATCCATCTTCAAGCCCGTCGCGCGAAGTCGCGAAATGCATCCCCTGACTTCATTGACAAAGGTGTTTGCATCGGCGAACTTGATTTGGTTCAAGTTATTGAACGCTACACTCTTTGCATGTGTAGTGTTACCTGCGAACTTGCTTTTTAACAAGTTCCAGGCGACCGATCCGGTCCCCTTCTCTTCTGTCTTGATGACGTTAGCGAGGTAACCAAGTACCTCTTCGCTTAAGTAGCAAACAATGAGGTGATATCCTCTTTTTTCTTTTTCCGGTGGTACATCGCTTGCATTCTCGGCGGTAATGTCGATACATCCTATGTTATTGAGCTCGCTCTCCATGAGCGTCGACCACACATGGTAGTTACTGTTGTTCAACAGTATTCTATGGGTTGGTTGATAGGGAGTTGATTCGGCCATTGTTCCTTATATCGATATCGAGCGTTGCCGTACTGATAATGTATTGAAATAGGTGGATTAGATTGATAATAAAGTGGTAAAACTAATGTTTATACACTATAAAAGATGTTAATGATTGTTGAGTGAGTGTTGTTGGTGGTATGGTAGCTTGGAGTGATGGTAAGGTAATATGATGAGATGATATGAAAAATGTGAGTGAATGGAATACAAATGATGGGCCATGAATAGCCAAGTATTTATAGAGAAGAGAAGGTTGAGCAAAGCAGTGCTGCAGACTTTCCATGAGAAAAGTCTTGTGGCCATTTCTGCTTTTGCACAGATAAGAAAAGTACATTTAAACTTTCCTTTTCTTATCATGAATGCATAATTCTTCTTTTGCATTTCTTTTCCTCACAAAGTAATCTGCTGCAAAGTAAGCAGCATTTTCCTCAGCTGATAGCTCAGCAACTGCTGTGGAATAATTCTCAGCAGTTGTTGCAGATGTTGCAACATTAGTACACATCTCAGCACTTAATGCTGAGATGGTAATATTCCCTTCTACAGGGATTATACCTTCAACAATTCCCACATGTACAAACCGTGAAAACAGTAGTACATATGCAAATAATTGATACAAAAAGACAAGAAATGACTATAATAGTAATGAATAAGCATAAGGCAACCATAGTAACCTATAATAGTGAGAAAATAAATAGAAACCTTATTGTTAGCCAAAAAAATGAACAAAGTTCTGGACCCTTAATAATAATCTAGAACTAAAATAAACAACTAATTTTTACTGGGGGCTGGAGTCTCAGAGTGGCGGGCGGCGCAGCTGCCTTTTCCTCTAGTTCCTGCTTACAGCTGAACTCCAGGATGCTCCAACATTAATTCAATTTTGACTTGGATTTTTTCCTAGATAGTTTTGTGCAGTCACTGTGCATTTTGCACAGTGACTGTGCATTGAACGTGTGTCATATTTGCTTTTTTTTTGAAGTCGGGTCAAAAGTTGTGCCAGAGTTGCCAAAGACCAACTCCCATTGGTCACTTTTTTGTTTTTTTGTGGTGCTAGGTGTATGCTTGTTACATTTTTGTGACATTTGAATTTGTACTCTGGTGCACGACCGTGCAGCAGAGTACCAATTCAGATTTCACAATGGTTTACAGGTGTGTGAAAGGTTTCAAAGGCTGTTTTTGCCGTTTTGACCGGACACAGGTCAAAATGGGACAACATGGTTGAAAATCCAAACAATCCTTTGCTGGAAAGTTTGATCCAAGGCATAACATGTGCATATGGGGGTAGATAAAGAGCCAAAGATCAAGATTTTAAAATTCCTAAAAAATGCAGGACCATTTACAATGAATCACTGCAAGGAAAACTTGCTCAACTGCTGCCATTTGACGTGCAGAACACTCGAGTTTGACTTGAGCTTCACTTGTGGTGCGCAGTGACTGTGCATCATGCACAGTCACTGTGCATCCAAGTGTGCTTTCAGTGCAACTCAAGTGATGCTCGCGTGACTGCATGTCAACTGGCAGCAGTTGAGCAATTTTTCCTCGCAGTGAATTGTGGCATCTCAAAAATAGAAGATGGTGAATTCATTCCTTTCAAAAAAACAAATTATATTTAAGTTTTTTTGGCTCAAAAAAAAGAAAAAATAAGGCCATTTTTTGAAATGAAATGATCAAAAAGGAAGTATATTTGTAAAATAATGATGAATTCAGAACCCTGGTTTTTTTTAGTATCAGTTCAGGTTTGCATGCTTCAAGTTTTCCACTTGAGCTCAACATAACATCACTACATATCAAGCAACACATGCTATGAAATTACCCATGAGTTCAAAAATGAATTCCAGTTGAACATGCATTTTACATGTGACTACCTGCAAACACACTTCAAACCACCACAGGGTAAAGAGTTGTGCAATGGCACCCGTCAATGGGTGCCATGAAATCTCCCCTGGTGAATTGAATAACTGAATTCTGGAACAATTATTGTTCTGGGGATTGGCCATTGTGATAATCAATGATAGTAGCAACACTGGTCCACTACTTTACTAGTAATGGTAGCGTAACACAAAGTAGTGCATTTTTTCTTATTTACTGCTACCACTGCGGCCACTAACCATAATTTTACAGCACTGCTGTATCTGGACTTGATTTTCATTTTTTTTCTTGTTTCCTTTACGCTAACTGAGCATCAGATTTTATTTTTTTTTCACTCTGTTACATTACTGACTGACAGGAGGAAAAAATATTGCTACTTGTAGGGCATAAAACAGCCAAAAATGTGACTTTTCTGGGAATCACTCTGAAGCCTTCCTGGATTATTTGCACTCCCCATCAGTGGGACCTCTTCTCAAAGCCACACAATACTCCTACATGCCATGGATGATTTTATTTGAAATATATGGTTTGATAACGCAAGATAATGCCAGATAACGCTGGATAATGCATTGAAAATACATTAACTTTTTTTCTGGCAGGCAATTTATTCCCCAACATTACACTACAGCTGTGGGCAGCAAATGGTCCGTTACGGGTAATGGTAAGGCAGTTGCTTCTCAACCTGAGCAATTACGTTACTGAAATTGCCTGGATAACACAACGTAACGTAGCAGACCAGTGTTGATAGTAGCAACAATCCAAGTAGAAAAGCATCTAAAAAATCTTTTAAAGCAAGAAAGAAGCAGAGCAATCAGAATCAACTTCTTGCAAAAAAAGTGAACCCAGCAGATAAATTGATCTCTATCAATTGGTGTGAAGTCAAACATGAAGAATTAGATATGTATCCAGAAACCCTCCTAACAAAGATCAAAAACCAACTTGGCCACCCACAACCAACGAGATCAGATTGGCCCTTAATGAAGTTGATTCCTTCCATCTCTTCAAGACCAGAAGGAATGTTGTTGTCAATCCCAATGATAAGGAATCAGTTTTTGCAAATATCAAATTCATATATAACCACACACTCAGTTTCCTTGAAATTGTGAATTTAATAAACTTGGATCTACATAAAAGAAGAAGAAAGAAAGAACAGCTTTGGAATGCAAGGGCAGTTGTTAAATTTCAAACACACAAGACACAAAGCAACAAAGCACATCAACTCTGTTTTTTTTTTTTGGGGGGGGGGGGGGGGATGTAGGGTGATGATCACAATTAGAGAAAATGATAACAATGTGTCTGTGAGTTATTTTTGTGTGTACCTATGTGGGTGAGTGTGTTTTGTGAGAAAGAGGGAGTTGAACAAGTGGCATGTATGAACAAAAATACACGCCGCTATTGATAACAGGGAGGAGGAAAAAAAATGAGGAAGAGAGATAGTGAGTGAGAGAGTGAATGAGAGGCACATCGGTTATCAGGGAGATATGTAGACCCGCCACATTTCATCGGCGGATCAGGAACGGTGATGGATGATATATGTGTGTGTATGTGTATATATTACGTAGTAAAACAAACGCGAAGTGAACAACATGGTGGAAACAACAAGAGGAATGATGTGGTTGTTGGCGTGTGAATCGATATACTCGGACCGGCATATGTATATATATATATATAAGAGAGAATGCTTTTGAGGAGGAACACTTTCTTTTTTTTTTTTTTTTCAGAGATGTTTCTTGTAGCGGGCGTTGCGGATTTCGGGGGAAGCGATTTCTTGTGCGAGGACGTTCTGGAGATTGCGAATCCATTCTTCGGAGGGCTGGGAGCCGATGGCGGGCCCCGAGAGCCAGATCTCGATGCGGTCCCCGTTGCGGCGGCGCGACCCGACCACGCCGACCACCCGCCCGCCCTCTTTCAACACGTACGGCGGCTTGTGGTGGGTGTTGTGGTGTTGGGCATGACCGCTCATGTTCGCCGCCAGCTTCCGGTTCGCATCCGTCTCCAATACTCCCCCGCCGTCAGTAACACTATCGACTCGAACGTGGGGTCCAGGGCGGCTAGTGGGGTCTGGATGGTCAGCCGTCCACCCTTTTTTAAGAGAAAAAAAAAAAAAAAAAAAAAAAAAAAACATATGCGAAGCCGCTGCCGTCAGCCGCTTTCTCTTGCTGCATCCGCTGCCATACTTGACTCACTTTTGAGTTCCACGGATCTTCCCACACCGGATTCACGCCTACCCGGAAGAAATGCAGGTTGTGTCCGGGCTTCATGGCGATCAATCCGAGTCCATTTCCAGGCACGACGAGGGTATCTTCGAGGGGGCCTACGGGGTCACTTCCTGAGGTGGTACCAGGGAGGTCCGAGTTAGCAAAGCTCCTGCGGGAGGAGGTAGTAGTGGTGGGGGAGTTCAAGCCGCTGGGGGGAGGGCCGATGAGGCTACCCTTTCGGATGCCCTCGGCGATGGTGCGCTTGAACCCGGCGAGGCTAGCGCAGAGGGTCTCGACGTCGCTGATGCCAGTGAACACCTGGGACATGCCGGACTGGTACTCGGCGGCCTTGAGGAGGGAGGTGTGGTCCCGCTGGGAGTACGAATGGTGGTGGCCCCTCGGGACAGACTTGGAGGTGGAGGTGTCGGAGAAGAACAGGGTCCAGGAGTGCGCCAGAAGGAGCTGCGGCGACGGCTGGACGGCCGTAGCGGTAGCCTGGGTCGAGACGGGATGGCCCCCCGCATGGCTCGTCAGGCTGATCAGCTCCAGGGTGCGTCGGATCGGCTCCTGCTGCGACTCCGCCAGATAGGGCAGCTTATTGGCGATGGTGGTCAGCGGGGAGATCATGTCCTCGTCTTCCATGAGCGGCTTGAGTGTGTCGGTGGTGGTGGTAGTGGTGGCCAGCTGGGCCAGCGAAGTAGATGAGGCAGTGCGTGGTGCAATGATGGATGATGCGTTGGAAGTGATGGATGAGTTCCTCCTGTGGTGAAGTTGCAGCTCATGATCCTGTCTACAATCTTCGTGGCTCAACTGATGGTGGTGCTGTTGCGTTTGGGTGAACATGACTTGAATCAAATCTGATCAGTGTTTTCAGTGAGTGGTGGTACAACAACAACAATAATAATAATAATAATAATAATAATCGAATCGAATCGAATCGAATGGGATCCGGAAGGGGGATGGATACACTTCAGAAACACTTCGCCGCGCCGGAGAGGAACACTCGAGGGAAGAACGAGTACTGGGAACTTCCAAGAAAACTCACATCATGAAGCTGCCACACACACACTTCACAACACCACCCAATTCATTACCTCCAATCTTATAATTACTTCAAGTGCTATGGGGATGCCTCATCATCAGCAAGCAAGAGGACTTACTCAAGTTTCAGGCTTAAATAATATTTCAACTTGCTCAGGAAGGAATATTCCATGGAAGGAAGATACATTTTGACCCCCTCATAATATGTATCCCTCCTGCCAAGCAAGCTACATAATCAAGGAGGATACCAAAACTTGCCACAAAATAATCCTACTGGACATAAACTTCTGATTTCCATCCGGAAGTTTTAGAGGTGGTGATTATATATAGTTAAGCATGGTGCTCTGCTCTTGGCTTCCCATCCCAACCATCCCATGACTAAATGTTTGTATGATAGCTTCAACAGTTTCTTGGAAATAAACCAGACATTCCAAGATGGAGTGCAAGGTATTTTTATGTAGGGTTATGGTTGAGATGACCTACTTGGCAACTTGGAATATTCTTGATCCTGTCAAAGCCATATTCCAACAGCAACATCTGTCAGCTTGGGCCTTGATCATCAGCTTTTCTACTCCCTTTTGTCTGGCCATCAGACTTCATCATGGTTACACAGTGACAGCAACAACAAAATGATCAAGCTTAAGAAGACCAGGGGAGGGGAGGGATGTAGCAATTGATTACTGCCTGTGTTGACTGTTTGGGAAGTAGGGGGGTTCATAATAATCATCTGCCGGAAATTTTTATGAACATCACCAGAAACGCTAAAATTATAACACACCACATCTTTTACATCTCACATCAAGAGGATTTAATCAATCAAGTCAAATGTTTCTGAGGGTTCTTATTTCAGTCTAAGAAGCAGGCTGACAACCTGTACTGTTGTTAGAATTAGATTGCTTGATCTGCAAGGTGCTCAACTTTAGCATAAAATGCTGCAACGTGAAGCTTTCTTAAGCAAGACCAGAAGTAAAAACTCTTATTAGGGGGGTTCACAATTCAATTTTTTGAGTTCTGGTCCTGCTTAAAGATCTTCCTGGTTGCTTCAATTTAGCTCAAATTTGGTGACCTCGCAAGTTTCAGTAGTTCAACTCTGAAACAAATACAGGTTACCAAGCATCTTCCTTGATTGAAAGAAGGAACCTTGGAAAGGGTTGACTTGATTTGTTACACCTTCTTGATGTGATGTATAAAGCCTTTTGTGTAAAGCAATTTAAGCATTTCTGGTGAGTGCTATAATAATTCCATGCAGATCCTAATTGTGAACCCCCCCCCCTTTTAGGGCAGTTCACGACTTCCTGATTTCATTTTGCTGGAATTTATGACCATTGCTTATGCAGGTCAAAGTTTAAATGGGCCGTTGCATGCATCAGTAAGGTTTTGGTGAGTGATCCCAGCCAAACGCATTTTTTTTATGTGCGCCATGCTGAACAACCATGCCTAAACTATAAGAAAATACTGCTAATGCAGTGATAAAATGCAGCTAAATGAAATGAAAACAGCATGTTGTGAACCCCCCTACGGTGATCCACACAGGGCAGTTGGTTGTGAGTTCTGCAACCTAGGAATGGTTGCAAGATTGGCCAAACCACTTCTAACATAGTATTAAACTGGTGGGACCATATGGTTCATTTGCTGGTATGCAAACAGATGCTTTCCAAGTCCCAAGCCCTGAATCTGTCCCAGGTTTGGGACTACTCAAGCACCATGTGAGCATCTAGATGCTCCAACTTGTTCATTCTGGTACATAATGTGAGGGAGGTCAATTTGAGCATCTCCACTGCGGACACTAAAGTGTGCTTTGTAGACTTGCATGTATTGATTAAAAACCAACAAGTATGGTGTGTTAAGCTTGTCTGGGCCGGTGGTTAAGCCCCACTTGACTGCGGTCAAGCGGGGCTTAACCCCCGGCCCAGACAGCTTCACTTCACCTGTTCTGTGTGCACTGGATCTTGGCCGGCGCTTAATTTAAGCTAGCCTGGTCTGCTTCTAAGCCAAGCGGCCCAGAACTCCTACACCACGGCTCACAACTACCACCAACTCACACAGGTCAGGGTTTTTTTATTCCTTTTTTCTCACATCAGGTTACATTATTAATTTTGCATGTTTCTTTTTTTTTTAAAAAAAAAGGATGTCAAACAAGAATGGGATGAGCAACGTCAGGGAGCTCTGCTTGCAAGCACGCAAAGCAGAAGCAAGAAAACTTGCCCAACAACTTGCAGAGCTCTTTTTCTTTTTTAGTGCTGATTGATTTTGACATTGCACACTAATATAAGTGTATAGTAAGAAAGGAAATACATGTAATGACGTTTTGAAACTTTATTATTAAATACTACTACACGTTAAGTATTGATAAACTTGATTGGTGCTTCTTGATGGTGTGGATGATGACAAAAAGAGGAAATGAAAAGGACACAAATTGAAGATGAAAAAAAATAAAATCCAACTCTTATAGTGATACCAGAAATAGGTGGTGTTGAATCCGCTCAAAGCAACACATTCTGTTTGCCAGACAGTTTGCTATGCATCCCCCACTGCATACCCTGAGTGATTTTTTTGGGAGAGTTTTGAGCAAATCCTTCAACACCTTGTATCTGGTTCCCTCTGCCCTCCATGATTCTATGTGTATGTTAGTGTATGATGTTTCTCTTTTTTTTTTTGATAAAGTGATGAATTTTAACCAAAGAAATTGATGACTTTTGAACAAAAGAAGTGATAACTTTTGACCAAAGAAAATGATGACTTTTAACCAAAGGAAGTGAGGAAATAAGAGAAATATTTGTTATTTTTCTTTTTTTTATTATTATGGTTATTCTTATTGATTAGTTTCTTGATAAGTTTTGAGGTTTTTAAAACGTCCGGTAGAGAGGATGAATTTTGAAAGAAAAGGCAGTACTTTTGGTGTTTTGAGTAAGTTGCAAAGTGAATTAAACTTTATTTTGATTTTTTCTTGGATCAGTTCTTGTTGAAATTCTTTTCATTGTTTGTTGAATCTGGAGCAATTGATGAGGAAGTGTTGGACATTTTCAATAGTGTTACATTCTTTGCATTTGGAGAGTCAAGCTTCTTGATCTTGTTTAGATAGTTGTTCAGTGGTGAGTTTCCCAATCTCAATTGATAGATGATTGAGCTTTTGGCACCTTCACAGTTGTTCAGTTCTTTGAATATTCTGAAGGGAAGAGTGGTGAGACGGATATCATTGCAACTGATGGGTTTCCTCTCTTTGTTGAATTTGAATTTTTGACAGACTACTTGTTGGATGTTTGAGAGTGTTCTGTTGAGGTTACGGAGGCGGAGAGTGTTGCCTAGGGTTGCTTCTTTTGCTAATTTATCAACAGCTTCATTTTCTTGGATGTTGACATGTGCAGGGCACCAAAACAGAGTGATTTTGAAGTCAAGGCTTTCAATTAATATCTTCATTTTGAGGTAGATTTCATGGAATATGATCTGATTTGACGTAGGTGTGAGTGGGTGAGAAATACATAGAATGGTAGCTTGATTGTCAATCAAAAAATTAAGCTTCTTGCTTGTGTTTTGGAAGTTATTGTTGGTGTCATAGAATCTGTTGATGATGATTTCCAAGCCTAATTTGATGGCCAAGACTTCTGCTTCAAATGATGAAGCTTTATTTTTGTTGTTGATGCAACAGGCTATTACACTTGATCTGTCAATGATTACGGCCAAAGCTGTTCCTTGATTTGGGATACTGGATCCGTTGGTGAAGATGACATGTTCATTTCTAGAGTCAATTCTTCCAAGTTGATCTTCAATAACTGTTTTGGTATTGTCTTTTTTGATGTTGGAGTTGTGGGTGTTGATGTTGAAGTTTTCCCATGGGTTGATCATGTGATGTTGAATGTTTTTGAATCTGTTGAGGTCGTATTCTGGGATAGCATGGAGGTAGTGCATGCCGTGTGTCGGGGATGGATGTTTGGTTTCCGGGTGTTGGATGGCGTGCTGGATGAGTTGCTTGATGGGATGGGAATCTGGACCTTTTAGTTTTTTTATCAAGAATAAATGCTTTTTTCTTGTTGAAGTGTCAAAGAAGTGTGTCAGCGGTGATTCTTTTGACAATACAGTTACAGAAGTGGTATGGAACATTCCAAGAATGACGCAAACGGCCAAGTTATAGATTTTGCTAATGATGTTGTGGACGGTAGCTTCATTATGGTTAGTTGCCCAAATAAACCTTCCAAATAGAATGCAAAAAATAAGGAAGCTGGAAATGAGGTTTTTAGATTGTTGAAGGCCAATTCCATAAGAACATCGGGATATTCTAACCAGCTGATTTCTGGTCTGTTTGCCACATTTCTTGACTTTATCAAGATGGGTTCTGAACAAGAGTTTGGGATCAAGGATAAGGCCAAGATATTTAACTGAAGAAGATAGAGGAAGAGAAATGTTGCAAAATGTGAATAGTCTTACTTCAAGTTTTTGATGTGAGAAGATCATGAAGTTGGCTTTCTTTTGATCAAAGATAGTGTTGTGGTTTTTTCCCCATGATAAGGATTGCTGGCCTTTGTTTTTCAGTCTGCAGATGGCTCTTTCAAGATTTTTGTCTGCTACAAGATGTACTAAATTTTTGATGAAGCCAAGTGAAACAAGATCTTTGTTCAGATTAAGAGGGTTAGGGTGGAGAAGTGATGAGTTGTATATGATTTATAAGATTGGGGAGAGTGGAGATCCTGGTGGTAAAAAAGGGGGAAAGGTAGTCTTCCATCTTAAGAGAGGTGGTGCAATTTGAAAGGATGTTAAGAATTATTGCCAATAAATATGGTGGGAAGTTTCTTTTGATCATGGTATCTACCAATCTTTCTTTGACAACGGACAGGAAGGCAGATTTAACGTCCAGGAAAAGGGCCAATACTATCTTTCTTTCTCTCCACTTTTTTTCTTATCCACAATGTGAGGAACAAGTTTGCATCGTCTGTGCTTCTTCCAGCTTGGCCACCAAAGTGGCCTTCTGCTATGATCTGGTTGTTCTCAGCATAAAACGGGATTTTTTTGGTGATAATGCCTTCAAAAACTTTTCCTAAGCAGGAAATTAAGGCTATTGGACGGTAAGAATTGGGTGAGGAATAGTTGTCCTTTTTGGCTTTTCTGATGATAGCGGTGATGGTGTGTTTCCAGAAAGTGGGAAAATAGCCTAGGTTTAGGCAGGCATTAAAGATTCTGAGGAGGACATTGGCAAGCACTTGCTGGCCCCATTTGATGGTCTCATTGGGGACATCATTGTGTCCTTTAGCTTTTTTTGTTAGGGAGTTCTTTGATTGCTAAGCAAAGTTTGGTGTGGGTCATTGGGGAAAAAAAGGGGGAATTCAAAGAAAAGGGGGGAATGTCATCAGAATTCATGTCAACTGGCATGTCAGACGTTCCTTTGAAAAGGAGTCGGGCTTGTTCTTCTTTATTTGAGGTGAGTTGATTTTCTTCATTCAGCAGTGGGGCAATGTTGTTGTTATTGGGGGGGTTTGGTGTGCTTGTAGGCTTTGAAAAGGTTGACATTGTTGCAGCTGGCAAGAAATTTTCTCCAATGGCCTTTTTTGAGTTCAATGATTGTCTCTTTGAAGTGAGATTGCCAGTGTTGATAACATTTTAATGTGGCTGGTGATTTTTCTAGGAGCATCCACTTTTGCACTTGATTTCTTATGTTGACGATTGGGTTGAGGATGGCACCTTCCCACCATGGTTTGATTTTGCCTGTGTCGTGGTTGATTAGTTGTTTCTGTTTGTTGACAGAGTTCTGGATAGCTATGGTCACCTTTTTAACAAGAGAATCAATGTCATCAGGGGTAGAGGGGTTAGTGGGTGGGGTTCTTTGAATGTTGCAACGGAGGTCAGATTGGAATTCTTCAACATCAATTTTTTTTAAATTGCACATCAGTCTTTCATTGGTTTGTATGTTTGATTCAAACTTCAATTTGAGAATTATGGCCTAGTGGTCAGAGCCATGATTTGAGGAGGTTGTTAAGCAGGAGTCAATGAATTTGAGTGCGGAGGCGTTTGCCCAGATGAGGTTGATGGTGGTTTGACTGCTTCTGGAATTGACAAAGGTAGGGATGCCTTTTTCCAACACAATTTTGAATCCTTTCTGTCCACAGGATTTCATCAGATGCTTGGATTGTTGATGCGAGTGCGTGTATCTTGGTGGGTTCCACACTTTGTGGTTTAAGTTAGAATCTATGCATAAGAAGGTAGGGGTTTGGTGGTTGTTGAATAAGTTAAGCCAAGAGTCAAGCTCTGGCAGTCCTTCAAACTCTTTTGGGGGATTATAGAGATTTATCATTCTTATTTTTTTGATTTGTTCTATGTCAAGATCAATATCAATGGCCAGTAGGATGAGTGATCCGTTAGGTAGAGGGTGGATGCGGTTGGAAAAGTATTTCTTGTTAATCAATATGCATGTGTGGTGCCTATGGTGGTATGACGTTGGGGAGTGGTTGTGGTCTAGGAAGGCAGACCAGCTCTGGTGGAATGGTAGAGTCATGGTGCTGGAGCTTATCCACAGCTCTTGGAAACATAGGATGGACACGTTTACTTCTGAGTTGAGGATGCTTAAAAGGACATCATACAAATTATGGCAGTTTTGAAGAACAATTTAAAAAAGATCATGGTTTGGGGTGTTGGAGTTTGATGATGAAGATGAGGAGATGGAGACAAAGGGAAAAGGTGGGGATTGGGATTGACTATTTGTGGATGGGTTTGGGTGTGATAACTCATTGATTTGGTATGTTGCAATTGAAGTTCTTAGTTTTAAGGGGGCATTTAATGCTCATGGGTGAATGGTTGAATCAAATGTTGTTTTGACTTATGTCAAATTCAGGATTTATTCTGACTTCATTCTGGATGCATCAAACACATCTTTCTGTTTGAAATCCTGTTCACATTCACAGGAGTTGTGTTGAGCTCCGCAAAATTTGCAGAGGGGAGAGTTCTTGAATAGTTGTGCAGTGTGACCCACTTCAAGGCATTTGAAGCATTGGATTGGTGATCTTTTCTAATGGGCTCCAGTGAGCATAATCCAAAATAAAAAAGGCTTCCTTTCTCAATTTTCTTTGAGAGTCCTTTTTTTAATAAGTGAATCATGATGGATCCATGCTTCTGTTTGTTGGCTACTGGGTTTTCAAGCCATCAGATGCTATGAATGTCTGTTATCTCAATATTGTTTTCACTGAACAAGTCTTGAATTGTTGCTTGATTTGCCTGTGCAAAGATGGTTGGGACGGAGTTTAGGATTACTAAGATAGTTGATGGGGGAGTGACAAGGGCATGGTTGCATAAATGAGTCCACTTATGCTTGTTTTCAATTAGCCAATTTGTGGCAAAGTGAGTCAGCATGAAGAATTGAAAGTCTCCCAACGGGAGCATGGCTGATCCTTTGATTATGATGGGTTTTGTCCAAGTTTTTGGAGTTGATCTCACAAAGGACTTGGTTCACTTTCTTAGTGATCTGGTCAGGGCTCATCTGGAAAAAAGGACGGGAGTTGGGCAAAGTTTGAAAATCACAAAAAAAGATGGTTTGAACTCATTGATTACACGGTTCACAGGAGGCAAAGGGGGTACAACACATATATTAACATTGTTGGGAGACTTCTTAACAACATTAGTCCACCCGTTAGGTGAGGCTTGAGGAAGAGCAGGGAGAACAGGAGCAGAAACAGTTGCTGGGACATGGTTTGCAGTAGCTTAAATAGCTTTCTCAATGGAATCAAGTTGCAAGTTCATGTGGTCAATAGACATGATTAATTTACCAATTCCCAACAAGACAAAAGTTCTTGGCCTTGTCTGCAGCAATGACTAAGCTACCATCTGTTTGGGGTTGGATAGCAGTTTGGTGATGAACTTGGCAATTCCATTATCTGGATTGTGCCATGATTGCTCTAAGGGAGGGTTGTTCCCAAAGTTGATTGGGTCTGTGGGGTGGGAGTGGGGGTGGGAGTTGACTGACCAGTTGACTGATCCAACTTGATGCCCTCCATGATTCTAGTTCCAGTTAATTCCTGACTATTGGGTTGGAAGTTGATGGCAGCTGTTATTGGTCTGTTTCTGATGGGTCTCCCTTGCTAGGGCAAGAATTTTTTTGCGCGGGTGGGAGCGTGAAGACTCAATTTTTGGATGTTTTTAGGGGGTGTAGGATGGAACAGAAGAAAGAGTTGGATAGAAGTGAAGTGGGAGAGTGGAAAGGACTTGATACAAAGAGAAACAATGACAATAGAGAGACTGATAAGAGTGAAAAGACTTTTTGGGTCAGCCTCTAGGCACACCAAAAATTTACTCCATGTACACCAAAAAGGTGTACTTTGATCATGCACACCAAAGTTGTTGGTGTGCACAAGATGTACAGTGCCCTCCCAGATGTTTATGGCCCACTTCATTTGATTCCCAAAGCTCAATGCACAAGGTTGAAGTCATGGAGGGTTGGCAAAATTATAGAGAATGGTTTCAAAGAATGAATATAAAAAATCAAATCTGTCTGATCACCTTCAAATTTATACTTTTCTTTCCAGTATCTCCATTTTGATGAATTTTTAATAGTTTTCCAAAAAAATCAAAAAAATCAGAATGAATAGAATGACACGTGAGAAATATGATAATGAATGAAAGAGGAAGAAAAAAATGACTTTCAGGGCCTTTTTATATCAGCTTTGATTGGGTAAACCAGTCCTGATTTGCACTGGAAGCAACAAAAATATCCATTTCTGATGGTTTTGGCCACACACTCAAGATTAAAAAGTTTTTGGTGTCCATTTTTTTGTTTATTTTCCTTTCTTTCACATGCCATACTACCCATTGTGATTTTTATCTATTTTTTCGGATGATTATTAAAGATTTTGAAACACTGTCAATTGATATGGAAAAAATGTAAACTTTTTGTTGATGCAAATAGTTTTTAGTTTGTGATAATCATTGCTTTGAAACCATCACCAGGGGAGATTTCATGGCACCCGTTGACGGGTGCCATTGCATAACTCATTATCCTCTCTTGGTTTGAACCGTGTTTGGAGGTATGCACATTCAAAATGCATGTTCAACTGAAATTCAGTTTGAAGTCACCAACAATCTCACAACAAGTGTTGCTTGATGTGTATGTGATTTTATGTTCAACTCAAGTGGAACACTTGAAGCATGCAAACCTGAACTGATACCAAAACAACCACAGTTCTGCTTTCATCATTCTTTTAAAAATTTATTTTCTCCTTGATTGTTTTATTTCAAAGAAGTATCTTTTTTTTACTTTTTGAGGCAAAAAAAACTTAAATATAATGTGCTTTTTTGAATGGAATGAATTCACAATCTTCTGTTTTTGAGGTGCCGCAATTCATTGTAGTTGGTCCCGCATTTTGAAGGAATTTTAAAATCTGAAGAATTGGGTCTTTACCTACCCCCATTTGTACACTTTTTGGCTCAGACCACACTTTCCAGCAAACAATCATTAGGATTTGCAACAAAGGTGTCCCATTTTAACCATTTTTTGGTCAAAACAGCAAAAATCACCTTTACAACCTTTCACACACCTGTAAATCACTGTGAAATATGAATTTGTACTCTGGTTTACGGGCGTACAGCAGCGTAAAAATTCAAATGTCACAATAATGTAACGAGCGTACACCAAGCACCACAAAAAAAGCAAAAAAGCGACCGATGGGAGTTGGTCTTTGGAAACTATGGCACAACTTTTGACCCAACTTTTTTTAAAAAAAAAGTCAACTATTACACATGTTCAATGCACAGTCACTGTGCAAAATGCACAGTGACTGCGCAAAAATGATCTTTGAAAATATTCAAGTCAAAATTTTATTTAAAGGGGATTATTACGGAGGCCAACTACCATCAGGTGTACTTGTCATTTTTTGGGAGAGGGTAAAAATTCAGATGTCTTGGATAAAAATTGTATGATATACTTTTTCTGATGGAAATTCAATTCTTTTTGGTAAACTTAGGACTTCATGAAATCTAAAAACCAGGGTACATATGTGATTGTGTATAAAACTTTCAAAATTCAACTTCTAAAGAAAATTAGAGCTCTAAATTTAGCTCCAAATGTACTTAATATGGTTTGAATCCTTTTTATGAATATTTTTTCATCATCTATAATGTTATAGAAAAGATTTACTCAAGAGGTTTAGATTGAAAATTAGTTAGGCACTGCAAAGAACTAATAAATGATAGTTGATAAAGACTTGTTAATCAGAATGATTCTCCACATGTCAATGAATGGAAATATTGATGTATTAATATTAAAGAGGAATTATTTAAAGATGGACCAATACTGATTGGAGCATTCAAGAACTCAGAAAATCATAAGACTGACTTGAGTTCAGCTTGGGTTCTATATGATTTGTGGATCCATTCATTATAAAGTTACAATTTTGATCATTTCAACATCAGCCTGCTTTGTGGTTCACTTTGGAAGATGTTGCCCAATTATCTTAACCCACATCAACATCATTTCAGGTTCATGTGGAACTGACACATAGGATCATTGGCACCGGGTTCCAGTAAAAACACATGGAGTGCACTGGCATGCCAGTGCCATAAATTCTCCCCTGGTGCATGCTCTATGATTTTTCCAACCTACCATGACTTCAAACTTATGTTTTGAGTATTGGGATCAAATGAAGTTGGCCATAAACATCTGGTAGGGCACTGTACACCAAGAAAGATGGTGTACACCATAGCATACCCCAATATTTTTGTTGTACACTGTATCTCACACCAAAAGGTTCCAAATTAGTGGTGTGCACAGCAAGTTCACCCCAAATAATTGGTGTGCATTAACCTTGTAAACCAAATTACCAAAGATTTACAACCTGTGAGAGGGTGAGCCCCTCTGCACACCAGATATTTTTGGAGTGTTCACACCATGTACCCCACCATCTATCACCCACAAACCCTTTTTGGTGTACATGAAGTAATTTTTTGGTGTGACAAGAGGCTGACCCATTACAAAAACCTTGAAATACCAGATACAACTTCAGAAACACATTTTACAGGAAAAATGAACCTAAGAAACAACTCACAGAATCTTTGTTGCATGGATGAATCAGGAGTTATGGCCAATACAAGTTCCAACACCCAGTTTTACCTCAGTATATACAGCAATAATTGCAGAGATCTACAACTAGTGACACCCATGACAGTGAGGGTTTTTTTCTTTCATTGCCTTCTTTCCAGTGTTGTTTTTTTGGTTTTCCACTTATGTGTAACCTGATGTAGATATTGGGTACACTACTTATGTACACCAAATGACTTGGTGTACATTCCATTGCACACCAATTTTTTGCCTTTTTTGGGGTGTATATGCATGTACACCAACATTTTTGGGGTGCACGTCTATGCACACCTGCATTTTGGTGTGTATTATGGCCTTACACCAATATTATTGGTGTACAAACTTGTGCACACCAAAATCTTGGTGTACATGAAGTAAAAGTTGGTGTGCCTAGAGGCTGACCCTACTTTTTTGGGTTTTTTTTTATTTTTCTACGGAGAATTGATTTGGATGAATGAAAAGTTGGTGATTTTGATTTGGTTGAAGTTGAGTTTTCCGGTGCTCCCATGCAGAGCTCAACCTCCAGAATCATCACGACAATATTTAAATGATGTTGTTTAGTAATTTTTTAATTGGTTTGTTTCATGGTGTGCCCAATTTTACAGGCTGGTGTACCAATCTTGCAGGTGTGGCCGGCTGGCTTAATTGGGGGACAGGCCAAGCATAAGCCTGACCCCGCCCTGCTTAAGCACCAGCCAAGCGGGACTTAAGCACAGGCCAAGTGCGCTTAAGCAGCAGACAAGCGTGCTTAAGCAGCAGACAAGCGTGCTTAAGCAGCAGACAAGCGCGCTTAAGCAGCAGACAAGCGCGCTTAAGCAGCAGACAAGCGCGCTTAAGCAGCAGACAAGCGCGCTTAAGCAGAAGACAAGCGCGCTTAAGCAGCAGACAATCGCGCTTAAGCAACTTTGGGGCTGTCTTAACCACTGGCCTAGACAAACTTACCACACCATATATTTTCCCAACCTGTAAGTTTCATTAAACAATACATTTTGTAAAGCTGTAGGGATGGAGGCACAATAAGCTTCCAATACTGAAACTTTCCTCTGATTTGGTGGATCAAGTGTAAAATTCCAGTGCAATGGTGCATTTTTTCCCATGGTAATCTGTTGGGTTGTTATGATGTTAGGGGGTTCCTAAAAGCTGGTTTCACTTGCACTACAAACATTTGCAATTCTACCCAGAAAGAAAATGTGAACTTGGGATGGGAAAAACATACACCCAATTTTACAGAAATGGTCAGCAATGAAAAATAAGCTATACTGAGCATGCTCAGCATTTTTTTTCTTTTAGAAACTGAGCAGAAATTATTTTATTCATTCTGGCAACTTTAGGGGATTTTGCTGAGCATGCTCAGTTTTGCTCAATTTTTATTACTGAGCCATTTTGTTGAAAAAAGTTAACATTTTGCTTAACCCAAACAGTAGTTTTTTCTTTGGGTAAAATTAAAAATGTTTGTAGTGTTGATAGACAATTAATTTTTCATTTTGTGCTTTCTTGATGCTTCATGCAATTAAAATATCTCACAAATACCACTTGATTATCCCCTTTATGCCCAATTGATGTGTAGGTGTTGTGTGTTTTGAAAAATTTACCCTTCACATCTTTTCTGAAAGTCAATCATCAAAGCTACTTGAAACATCCACCTGTTCCTTGCTGCAATAGAATTTTCAAACACTCCATTCCAATTTTTGCTTACAGCTATTCACATGGCCGTAGCTTGTGCATAGATGAGTAGAAGTTTCACTTTTTCATTTCTCCCTTTCCTGGAAAACCTGAGAACCCAAATCCTTTCTTCTAACATAAACCTCAACCTTCTCATTCAAGTTTAATTAATTGTTGTCAGCTTACAATGGCCCCTTTGTATGTTTCAGAGGGCTGAAAAAGTGAGGCACTAGATAGATCCCTAGACATCTTTGAAAACTATAGCAAAATTTATATCAAATGAACAATTTTTTGCCCTGATGATTGAAGTTGGAAATTATCTTGACCTTACCTTTCTACCTCAATGTCAAATCAAATCTTCTGTGACCTTTACAAATCAATTGCTTTTCCCCCATTCTCCCTTTCTATTTTCCATCATTACTTCAAACCGCTGGCAATCCAAATCTCTTCTTGATTATTTCTGAGATTTGAAAATGACCAATAAGGTACACCTTCAAAATCCACCTTACCCCTCTTTTCATACCATTGCACTATCAACCCCTTTTCTGACATGTGACTTTCTGCACGCTTTTCAGCTAGTCTTCATAGCTCTCAATAAGCAACATAGATTTTCATTGGGTTCAATTTGTGGGAAAAAGAACAAGAGAAAGGGAAGAGAAAAATTTTGTAAGAAGGAGATGCTGAATGCCATACAAAACTATCGCCAAATCGGTCATGTTCGGGGGTTTCTAGGCCCTGGGCGCGCCATCCCGATGCCCCCACAGATCGGGGCGTTTCCCCGAAAGGCCTGAACGGTTTGCCCGACTAAATCTCCGCTCGATTTATCCAAGCCTGGACACCACCGTTCGCCATTTTCAACTTTCAAGCACCCGCACACTCGATTTTTTCGCACAGTGACATTGTATGAGTGCTCCGGCCCTGCTTGACGCCAAGCCCAACTTTTCAAACATCAAAGTTGGCAGCCAGGTCATGTCCTGCCCAAGCTAGCCTCATCACCAGCCTCCGTCGTACCGTAGTGTTGTTCCTCACCAGCGCCCATTGCATACATATATGCTTACCAGGCGGAACCATTCATATTCATTAAGATGCTTCGGTGGCAGATGCTATGTCACTGCCCGCATGCAAAGCAAAGCCGGAAGAAGCTGTAATAACAAAATTGTGGTGCTTTTACGTGACATGAAGAATTGTGATTCTCACTCTTTATGTGTACGATTGCATTGGCGCAAAATTGGTTTGAGTCACTATAACACGGGATTTGGCATCACTGGATGCCCATTTCTCGGCCCTTTTTCTGGCAGGACTCACAAACGTTAGTCATGCCACTTGAAGACAAGCATCAATTCTCTGTATGTATCCAACATCACCAGACTCTGTGTGCTAGCTCGCCCAAAATCAAATGAGTTGGGATTTTCGATTGGCGGGAGAGATGGGCTTGGAGGGTCCCATTTGAAACCCGATTCAAAGGAACTGCGCACGCCTGAGCTTGCAAAATCTTGAGGGCGCCAGTGCTGGAGAGACTTATGGGGAGATTGCAAATGAGCCAGTTACTCTGACCAAGGATGAGCTTGGTCCCAATCCTAGCCTGAACTTATCCTACTCGGCATAGCCTAGATGAAATGCAATCATACATCATTTGAATTGGGGATCCATGGTAAGAGCTTTGGTCGTATATTTACATATATTTACATCAGGAGTACTACTATGATTTTTGTACTCGGGAAGGGCTTTTCACATTTTGGCCTTGATCCTGAGCTTTGGACGTACGGTCAAGGTTGGTTGAGAAAGCCTCAAGGCAATCTATGGTCATATGGCGTTATTTGCCCGCTTCCATAGGAATAGTTTTGCTCGTATATTTCCGTCAGGAGTACGCACTACAATTTCAGCGATGGTAAAGGGCTTTTGACATCTAGTTATGGGATTTGGAAATAAGGCTGGGGTTATTCAAGGAAGCCCTCAGGCAATCTTGAGTCGAATTTGCGTTAACTGCACGTTTCACTATATATACAATGTCATGAAACAGGCAAATTCTAAAAATATGATGATTTGAAAGTCGTGTGGTACATGAAAGCTGTATGTAGCAACCGTTTGGCTGCTCAGACTGGTTATTGCGCGTATTCGTAGACAAAAAATAGCTCCTGATTCCTCAGCTGGTCGGCATGAATGGAAATTGTAACTCAGCCCTAAAAAAACGAATACGCTTCAATGTAATGGGTATATACACAACTCGCCCCAAATAACCATCAATGGATAGATGGCAGGGCCTTACATCCAAGTGAATCATTAGCGCAATAATAACATGCTTGCGTAGTCTCCGGATTTACCATTTATTGGAATAAGACGAGTCTAGATAAGAGCTTTAGCCCTCAGTCAAGTTTTCAGGCTTCGGCTTGACATCTTCGAGTCATACCATTTGTTGCCAGAGTGCCAAACCAGTACTCAGGATTACTGGACCATAAGCTATTTAAATAGCAGCTTTATGAGAAATCTTTCCCCTTTCTTCACCATAGCAGAATATACAAGTCGAGCACTCTGCCCCGTTATTTATTCCTTAAATATTTACAATTCTCGCTATACTCAGCTGCTAGGAAGATCAGTTACTTTATTTACATATCAGATGAGACGATTCGCCCAGTTGAAGTGTGGTGCAAACAAATCCGACGAGAGCTTTCAATGCTGTGGAACCGCAGAAGATTTAGCGCGGGAAACCTATTCATGGCCCAACGAGGCTGGGTCGGTAGAAATAGTCAAACCGGCACCACAATCTTCGTTATATTCGGTTAGTCACTTGTTCAGAATTGTGGAAAAGGGTTGGATTATCCTTCAAACATACCTTCCTGTTAGATCATATGCGCCCCGTCTGATCTCGAGAAATCCTTCAAATACTGATGTGGCCTTTTCAATTGTTTCAAAAGTTGAGGCAGGAGCCAGCTCCGTCTACCAGCTTCTCGGCCCAAAGAAGACTCCCTACTCCATCTTGCGGTTATTACCTACCACCACCTCCGCTTCGACCACCTCACGACGCAAGGAGTTCTTCCAGAATTAATGCACAGGATCTTGAAAGAAGGAAAATGGTTCATCAGCAGGAAAGGTTTGTGGATCGAGAATTGGCTGAGCAACGTAAGTCGAATGTGATTCCCTCTTTGAAGGACTAAAAATGCATCCAAAGACTCAGCCCAATTGAACCTAACAACACAAACATTCTTATCGGCCTTGATCACATGGGGTTAAATGAAAACTATTTTCAACGCTGTTGCTTCCTAGAAATCAATTTTCTTCCGCGAGGTGCAAAGGGGGGCGGCATTCCCGTCAAATCTTCACCCACTGCATCTACAAGCCCAAAAAAAGTCCCTGGATTATCCATGCAGGGCATCAGTACTTTATTCAAACGCAGCCCAAGACAGCTCAACTCGATCGCGGAGAATAATCACAGCTCATCTGCAAACAAAGAAGCCCATGGCGGTCTACGTAGGTTCTCACCGCAGAAAAGGTCTTGAAAAGTTGAATGTATTGATATATTGTAATTTGAGAGCCACATGCTTCAGCTCAAATGTCTACCATTTTCCTCCTCCTTCACTGCGCAGGGTTGGTAAATGCAGTTAGTTTCAAACTCTTGAAATGAACAAGCCCTCTACACGAAAAACCCCTTCTCAAATAAACTCTTTACGCAAATGAATTGTTTCACCAGTTCTTAACGCGAGCGACCTCTTTACACAAACAAAGATTGTTTCTACCAGCACCGAATTCAGTGCAGCAAACTATATATGTGCCTTGTTCTATCTCTTCTTTTTAAATATTTCAAGATGTGATGTGATGCTTTTGCATCTGGAAATATGTATTCCATAACATAGTTTCAACTTGATTGAATGCCTCAACATATATTGCTATTTGTCTTCAATTTCTTGGCGGCTGGACTTGTAAATAATGGCCAAGGTATGCAATGAAGCTCAACCCTGGAATTTCCAAGTGAAACAAAAGAAATTATCTTCCTGTAAAGACCATGTACTAATCCTCTTGTCAGTACATTTTTGTGATAAAAAAAAGAGGCATTCCCGGATCAATCACAGCAATTTAATGATTCTGTTGAGGTTAACTGGGTCAAGTTGTTCTGAGGGAGTGAAACAACGCAAGAATGAGTTGGTTTTCCGGGGCTTGATATGCTGGATGAAAGCACAGATGAGCTGTGATTATTCTCCGCTATCAAGTTGAGTTTTCTTTGACTATGTTTGAACAAAGTACTAATGCCATGCACAAATAATCCAGAGGCCTTCTTTGGGCTTGTACATAGATGAGTGGGTGAAGATTTGATGGGACTGCCACTCCCCTCTCCATCTTGTGGAAGATATATAACTGATTTTAGGCTCCATGGCCATGTAGCCTCCGTAAAATTGTGGAATAATTAGGATGGTCAAGCACGGATTCTTGAGCTCTAACTTCTAAAAGCTTGCTCCGCATAATTCGCTAGTGCTGAAGTGCAAGAAATGTAATGAAAAAATTTGGAGGCATTGGACCGCCACCTGGATACGACTGTGTTTATAAGGCTACGGTCGTACTATGGGTAGAGTGGTGCAGGTGCTCAGTGTACGGTCATAATGAGGGAACGATTGTACGCTGAAGGGCACAGCCGAGCCCGTACAGGGTAAGATCTTGCCCTCAATAAAGGGGATGACCGTACCCTGGGGCACCCAGGGTACGGTCATCCCATTCACTTATCATGGCACGATCATACCTTTATCATGGTGCGATTGTACCCTTATCATGGCACGATCGTACTGTGGTAAGAGTACAGCCGTACCCTCAGTGTAGATCAAGCACCTCACCAAGTTAGTTTGAGTCTGCTTGGCCGAGGGGGCGCTGCGCCAAGTAGAACTTGGGAATGTGTCCAAACGCGCTTGATCTACATACCATAAAGGGGAAGATGTACATTTATAAGGGTGTTTCTTCTCACTGCCTGAGCCTATGTACTTTTATGAGGGCGTCGCCTCTCACGCATACCACAAATACTTACATATTTGGATGCACCAAATGTGCCATTTCGCCATGCTGTGAGCCTTGACCTTTGAAACAGCCCAAACCGGCTAGCCCAAATGGCTTTCACAAAGGGGGCATCCGCTTCGACAGCTTTGCTTTGCTGTACACTCATCTGAGTGAATACACCTGAGGGCCCTGCGGGAGAATAGCCTCGTACTGGAAAACTGGAGTGCTTTCGTTCGCTGAGAGAATGGTATATGGGGCTGTTCTCTACTTGTTTGTCTCGCATACAATGTGACATAGCGAGTGGGGACTCTCTGGTGCGCCACCTAGCGATAAGACTACTCATGGTTTGCGCAGCTATGTGACTATCGGTCAAGCGAGACCCAATCCCAACTGGCCTGACGGCTACAGCGAACAAAGGGCAAGACCGATCTACAACGACCGAGTTATAGGGATCACCATAAGGAAGTTCATTTTGACATGGAGGGCATAGGCAGATGGGGATTAAGGAGACAAATGCGGTTATCTATGCCTTCAATGCGTATTTTCGCTTGGGGAAGTGAATGTCCCGCTTCTTCTGCTTCTCGGTCTTCAAGGTTTTCTCGTGCTGTATCAACGAAATCAAGCACAAAAAAAAGATTGAGGGCTAGACGTCAGCGAGAGCGAAACAAGAGAAATAAGAGGATTGTCCGAGTGGGAATGTGGCGAACTTTGGTGAGGCGGCGGCGGATGGCTCTTGTCTTCTTCACTCGAAGGTCCAGGGGCAGATGTTTCTTGCCCTTGTACAGCTGCTTGAGGTTTTCACGGGTCTTGGATTGGATGACGGTCAAGACACGGGCGATGGCTTTTCGGACGGTGTTACTGTAAAGAGACATCGTAAAAGGAACGTTAGTGAGCTGCTGTTGGGATCCGGTTGACATGCTCTACGGCACCATGAGAGGTGAATCCGAGTTCAGAAGACTAAAGGATGAGTAACCAACATTCGGGTCAACTTGGATGAAGAGCCACCGACGACCTTGTGAACACGGAGGCCGACGAGTTCGATTTTCAGCTCCTCAAGCTGTTTGGTCAAGTCGGCCTTGGACTTGGTGACCAACTCATGAGCTCGGACTTGATGCGCATATCGAGATCCGTCGCCAATGGTGGAAGTGAGAGGCCAGGAATAGTACGAAAATCGATCAGATAAAATTCAAGCCAATGAGCGAATCGCCCTCTGGGAGGGAACCTTCGGGATGTTTGTGAAACGGGGCCACACACCTTTGGTAGTCATGTCGGATGTCGTCGAGTATCTTCAGCTAGTCGGGTCGGCCGTAGTCTTGCAGGGAGAGTCCAGGTTTGTCTTCTTGCCCAGCAGTGCGTGAGTGAGCCGAGCTCTGAAACCTATCCGATACTTTCCCGCAGCAAATGAATAGGTTTGCGCACCACCCCGAATGTCTCTTGCGCGGGCGGCATCCGCAGCCGTATGCCATCCGCAGCCATGCGCTTGATGCCATCACGCGCGCAGGGGGGCGTCGAAAGAGGTTTGCTCTGGTGGAGCATTCATACATGTTCAAGCCTGCGCTTCGCCTACAGGTGCGAAACCCATATTACTGTACCGGTTTTGGGGGGTGTCCCAAATTTTGAGCCAAAAAAACAGGAACAAATTGAAATTTTATCATGTATTCATTTATGTGAATTCGTTTTTTGCTCAACTTTCCACATTTTCATGTGCCACCAACACCCAGTCATCTCAATTTCGTGGGTCTGTCCCAAATGTTGAGGGTGTCAAAAAAAAAATAAAAGAACGGCTGGCCCTAGACCTTAATTAGCCAAGACAGGCTTGAGAAGTAGAAGGTCCAATAAGCTCAAAAATGTGGTTTTCTTGTTGTTTGGACCCAATGGCAGAACGGTGATTGAGCCCGCGTCCCAGATTCAATTGTGTACGGAGGCCGGTACAGTAATATGTGCTTTGCAACTGTAACTCACAAGTCCAAGGGGATCTCTGCGCTTCACATTGTTGCTTGGGATTCTGGTGGGAGGGCTAGCACAGCCACAGCGAAGTAGCCGGGAGACTTGAACTAACTGGTAAGTCAGAAATTATGCAGGAACAGAGAACCCATTTGGCTAGGGGGAATATTGAAGCCTATTAGGGTGTCCAAATATGATTTTGAAACATGATTCTACATAAAATCATAAACTTTATCACTTCTTCAAGAAGTGTTCCAAATGAAGGAAAGGATCAATTTTCCTATGAATGAAGGTGTGAGCACTTTGAGCTTATGAATTTATGTAAAATCTGGTTTAAAAATAATATTTGAACACTCTTTATTTACTCCTCGATCATCTATCTACTCAAAAATTCCCGGAAAATAAGCATTTTTCATCCCTCATCTCAAGGTGTTGTTGTATGCTCAATAATCCTTTTTCTCCTTCAATAGTTTTTCTAAAAATAATTTTTGTTTTGTTTTGTTCACCACTAGAGGACTTCCTGCCGTTGAAAATTCCATATGTACACGCACTAGTTCCAAATTTTAAAACTTATGCAGTGGTGGATATTATTGGTATTTGGGTTCCCACTCCCAAAAATGGTCTAAATTGTGGTGCCAAGAGTATTTGTTTTTTGATGAATTTAGGGATGGGGATTTGGTTACCTGCAAAGAATTTTATCCTTTCTTTTTTTGCATCCACTATTCCTCAAATAACATTCAAGGCCTATTATTTCAATTAGGTACTACTTCCACGCACACCTTCTGGAAAATTGCCCATAATGGAATAATCATCAGTGCCCATTTTGGCCACCCTCAATTTTGTTTCAATACCAGAGTATTACCAGTGAATGTTTTATTTTGAATTCTCAGCTAGGTGTCCCTGAAGATAATTCAATGCCCAACAAAGACTTCTTATTATGTGTTAAGTATGTTAAAAACAGCATTAAAGTCTAGACATGAACTGGGCTATTATCAAGTACACAAGATAACTCTCAATTTTATCCTCAAAAACAATGAAATGGCATGAGTGGTGATTAACTTGGTCATCGAGGTAACAAAATAGCTGATAGCATAATTAACTTTGATCATCTGCCTCACGGAACAATTATAACCTGGTCATTCAGTACCGCAAGAAAAATTTAAGTCACTCATGCTTTGTTAATGAGGACCACGTAACAAAATAGCTGGTACAATGCAAAATCGATCAGTTTTTGTGGGGGGGCTGAAGTTGAGTCGAATGGTCTTATGCTGATTCAACTAAACAGATGCTGATGGTAAAAAGAGCCAGAATGGCTGAGCTCATGGAGGACTTCCTATGTGACGGTTTACAGGAATCTAAAACCACAATTTACGAGTTCCAAACCCAAGCTTTGAACCCAAATTTCAATGTTTTCTGCACTATGAGATTCATGAGTTTCTTGTGCAGCATGCTTGAATAGCCATCTTAATCTAGAACTCAAATATCACTTGTGTGTGTGTGTGTGTGTGTGTGTGTGTGTGTGTTGATGGATGTGGAAGATGAGAAAAGAGATTTCAAGAGATGAGGAAGTGATTTGCTGACTCTGCAACATAATTTGGCTGGTCTACATCGACTGAAGTCTGGTAAGAACAAGAAAGCGTTTTCATTCGGACGAAAAGCTGTGAATCTCGAAGGGCATATAAATTTGGGTTTTAGATCCTAGTACAGGAATGTACCTGAAGAGACAGCAGATTGCGGAAGCCAGATGAGGAAGTGCTCAGCTAGTACAGATGGTCGGTCTCATGGGACAGCCGAGTGTTCATAGCAGAAGAGCAATCATCTGGGCGATGGAGATTGAAAAATGAATGGATTCTCATGTAGTCATTTCAGGGAAGTATGTATTTTTCTTGGGTTGGGGCTCACTTCCAAGTTGCTGTTGCATGCAGATCAGCAACTTCTGCCGTATACATACAACATCCAGCTCGACTCCTCCTCAGCCACTCCGGCCATTTACATAGGGACTTCAAGAGATTCTGGAACCGATTCGACGCCGCCCACACTGGAGACCTGATTGGAAGGGATGTCGAGTCCATTGGCCGTGTTCGGGCATGGGGTGTCCAACCTGCTCGGATGGGTCTACACGCTTGCCTGGGGTGTCAGCTTTTACCCGCAACTGACGCTCAACTACAAACGGAAATCGTCAGTCGTCTTGTGTTTCTGCATGATGATATCTTTCGATCCGTTCCGAATGACTCACGTATCAAACACTCCTGGCGCTCGTGTGTCCCAGCGTGCGCGGATTGTCCCTTGATTTCCTGGCCCTAAACGTGTTTGGTGAGCAGCTTCATATCCTCTCCCGTCCTAATCATAGTCTTAGCAACCAAGCAGGAATCGTGCTTACAAACCCTTTTCTCTTCTCTCTAGGTTTCTTGTGTTATTCTGCTTCAACTATCGGCCTTCTCCTCTCACCCATCGTCCGAAAGGAGTACGGCGATCGACACAACGGCGGGGCCCCCAACGTCCGCTTCAACGACCTCATCTTTGCCCTCCATGCACTCGTTCTCAGCATTCTGACGTGGCTTCAGAGTCTTTACTACAAAGTGAGTCTCGTTGGACATGCACCTCTAGCTGCTTGGTTATTTCTCTTTCTCTTCAGGATGTTTGTTGACCCTACCTTTTCCGTCATCCTTAGAGAGATGTCACTCAGCGCGTCTCGCCGCTGACGCGGACGGCATTGACGCTGCTATCGATGACAATCATATGTCTGCTCATCTGGACGCTCGACTCGGAATCGCTCTCTTCGCGCCACCACCACTTCTTCCAATGGATCGACCTCATCACCGTCCTCTCAACCATCAAGGTCTGGATCTCCTTCGCCAAGTATCTCCCGCAAGCTATCCTCAACTGGAGACGCAAGAGCACCGTCGGCTGGAGCATTCAAAACATCATCCTCGATTTCACCGGTGGCGTGTTGAGCCTGTAAGTCCCTTGCTCATATCGTCTCTCTCCTTCTACCTCGGTTCGTGGAATCCTGTCTCAAGTTTTCATTTTTTTTCTTCTTCTTCCTGTGACTGGAAGAGCTCAAATGGTACTGGATGCGGGGCTCGATAATGACTGGAGCAGTATGACTTCGAACCCAGGAAAACTGTTAAGTCCTCCACTTGTGTTCCTCATCTCTCCCTCGTTCGCATCTCAAGCAAACAAGAAAGCTAATGACTTGTTTCTGTTGATTCTCACAATGGGCAACCAACAGTGGAATAGCCATCCTGTCCATCGCCTTTGACGTAGTATTTCTCATCCAACACTACGTGCTTTATCCGCAAACCCTGCCCCTTGTGAGAGGCGAGACGAGCTCGGAGACCGACGGCTTAATCGCTTGACTCGAAACCCTAGCCCAACTTCTTCATCAGTATACATATTCGGATAACAACTCGAAACACTTTCCCCTGTAAAAAAAAGTGGGTCTCGTAAACCTTGTTGAAGATGTTTTCATTTGAAATTCACCCATTGTTAGCATGTTCTGGCCGGGTACCAGGCTGGGTTGGGTTGATGAGGATTGGTCTCAAGACCCCATATGTGTACCGGCTAAACATGGTTTCCTCAGCTATCAAACATGTTTAGACACGCAAGCTTCTCAACTTTTCAGCTTTTGTGCTACTTTTGTGTGTATTGTTTTTCTTTCTGTTGTTTCCTGTGCCTGTCGCTTTGATTCCTCTTGTGTTATTACTTTCTGCTTTGTTTTGGTTGTTCCTCTCGCACTTGAGCTACTCTTCCCACTCTGTGTCTCCACCATCTCCTTTGCCCTACCTTACAGTAGTCATGAATTTTGACCTCCTGGAGTCTCGTTGCCCTATCGCTGTATACCTTTGTTTTCTTGGCCATGCATATCCCTTGTTTTTATTTTTTTTTGCTACTGCTATTGCTCTAACCACCGTGCCTGTTATGATGATGTAGATATTTTTCGGTCTGTTGTATATTTTTCTCGGAGGAGCCAATGAGGATCATCAAAACGAAGACGTAGCACTTCAGAGTTGCTGGTGGATGGATGACAAAAACGTAGATTTAGAATCAGTACCGGTGAAATATTTGGAATGGGAATACTGCAGAACCGGTGTACCAAGCGGCGCCCAAATGAGGAGGGTGGCTCCGTGTTGGCTGGGTTTATAAGAAAAGGTGCGACATGCTAAGAACAACTTCACAAACATCGACACAACTATTTAATCATCGACACTTATGATTATCAAGAGGAAAGGAGAAAGAAAAACAACAAACACTTCATACAATTGGTTCGTATAGAAAAGGAAAAATGTATCGAAACTGCGACGGAAGGAAGTGTACAGTGCCGAATTCCCTAAGCGTATCAAAGCCATGGAATACCTGACTACGTCGCGGTTTGCCAGGTATCACTCCTTTTCGCACCTGCTAACAAATCCTTCCGTACTACTATCACGCAGGGCTGGTTTTCTTTGGTTGCAAGTCACGTCTGAGTTTGAGAGGGGAGCCATAGGCTTCGGAGTAGTGCAACGGGGGTGCATTACCATGGCATTGGAAGACGATTTGAGGAAATACGTTGCTATAAAATTGCCTTCCGCGGTGATGTACGCAAGTTGCACTACAATATACTCCGAAGAAGTACGGCAAAGCATGACTCCTTGTCACAGAGCGTCTCTCGGCTGCTCATCGCTTCGCCAGGGTGGACATCTAAAGCTCGGGCTTTTGGAGTGGTTCAGCCGCAAAGTGGCCGAAGAAATGATTCACCGCAATTTCTTCCTTCAGCCGAAGAAATGATCAACAAAAACTCTTCTGAAGAAAAAAATTCTTGCCATCATTTCCCCGACCAGAACAAATTTTGCGCGATCACTTCTTCGGCCACTTTGCGGCCGAACCCCTGCAAATGCGCGAGATAGATGCAAGTGAGCATCCAAGTAAATCAGTGAGCAGTTGACAAACGGTGAGCACTACACCAGCACAACCGCTTTACCGTACATCTTTGCGTCCCCAAGGAAGCTGCCTTGTATTGTGGTGCCCGCAAGTTGAAGAGGCTCGAAGTGCATAGCTACCCTATCAAACCCAGAGAAAGATGACCATTAAGTTGCACTGCTCCTACGAGAATCTTCAAAAATACAACAGTATAGACGCATTAGGGAGGATTCTTACAAGAATTCGCAGTTCGAGCATACGCTGGCAAAGCCAACTCCTCAAGGATGGGTTGGACGAGGTGTAAAAGTGACGACACACCCATTCTGGTCCTGCTCCGTCACGTGACAAGCAAATTGGAACACCAGAACAGGCATGTTGTTTTCACCCCGTCCAACCCATTCTTGGAGAGCCGGCCTCGCCAGCTAAGGTCTGGAAGATAACAAGCATCATCAATGCACAACTACCCTGCGAGGGTGACCGGAAGTGAGGAATAGACGTACAATATATATAATGCTTTGTTAAACCAAATATGCATTAGACCCCACGTGCTTATGATAAGCGAATGAGTTCAAAACGATGAAAATCAATTTGTTTTCTATATTTTTGAAGCCAATTGCTTCATTAACGATCACCATGTATAGTCTAGTGGGAGGAGAAGTCGCCACCTAACGTCGCGAAACCCTGCTGCGCTGCTCACAAGACATAGACGCCTAATAGGACAATGATCATTTGGTAGGATTCTTGCCGGCACTCGAACATACGCTGACGAAGCGAACTCTCCAAGCACGGGGTGGACGAGGTAAAAAACCGACACACCCACTCTGTTCCTGCTTTGTCACTTGAACAGCATATTGGGACACCAGGAAATGAGGTTGTTTTCACTTCGCCTGACTCCTTTTTTGAGAGCTGGTTACGACAACCATGGACTTGAACTTCAAGTTCAAGACCATGGCCTCGCGAAGCCAATTCTCAAAGAAGGAGTTGGACGATGCGAAAACAGCATCGCTTCCTGTAAAACTAGAAGGGTTAAGCACGGGTTAATGTTTGTTACCTTCAAGCTAAAGAAACATCATCGATGCATAACCCAGGAACGGAAGTGAGACAGAGATGGGCATACCTTGTTAAACTAGGTATGCATTAGACCCCACGTGTTTATTATCATCGATGAAGTCAATGAGCTCACAAAGATAGAAAATACCCTGTCTTCTATCCATTTGCCTCATCGATGATCATAAACACCGGGGGTCAACTCAAAGGATAAGCCATCAACTAACAATATGTCATAACCACTGAACAGAAGTTGAACACTGGTGAGCCTTCCAGACGAATCCATAAGAGATTTTAGAAGAAGAGATCTTAGAAAACTCACTTTGATGTCAGAACCCGCACAGATATCGACGGCCAGAGGATCATGGAGGCTCAGGGTTATCATTTTGTTGCCGATCCAGTGTCGTCCTTCCAGCATTGGATAGTCATACAAAGCGGAACGATGAAAAAGTACAAGTTCTTGGTATCGGTCTTGAAAAATTTTCAAGGGGGAGGATTCTTACCGGCATCCGAGGCTTGAGAATATGCTGGCGAAGCCAACTCCCGAAGGATGGGTTGGACGAGGTGTAAAAGCAACCACACGCCCATTCTGGTCCTGCTTCGTCGCTTGACAACGAAGCAAATTTGGACACCAGAACAGGCATGTTGTTTTCACCCCGTCCAACCCATTCTTGGAGAGCCGGCCTCGCCAGCTATGGTCTTGAAGGTCACAAACATCACCAATGCAATTGTGAACAAAGGTCTTCTACTTCTAAGTTCTTGGGACCCGTCGTGAAAACTTGGTGCCAATATAAATAAAGGAAACGAGCTAAGAAATGGGAGGCAAAGCAGTAAGGTTAGCGGCCGCACGAGGACCTGTGCAAGGGTTTCCACTCGCCAACATATATATATATATATATATTGGCCTTGGGCAAACGTGTGCTGAAGAACACAACGAATATGATATGATGGTTGAGACAACTTGCCGGCATTTCCCTTTCCTGGTTCCCAATCGCAAGGACCGGGGGTGTGAAGAGGCGATAATATAATGTAAGCGACCACGATCTGACACCGGTGCTTGCTGAGGGGCAACATTTGGCTGTAAAAGAGGGCGGTATTTATACCCTACAGGACCCTGAGCCTTCCACCTTGCGCCTGTACCGATGTTGTCTCGGCTTGTGCCCTGTTGGCTCATCTTTCGTTTGATTTTCAGTTTTTGGATCAGTGAGCGATGATCAACCGCTCCTCATCATTGCTATTATTTCACTGCCTGCGTTTTCACCCCCAATCCATCGATATGTCTGGGCGTGATCATCATTCCACTTTTCCCATTTGCTGGGTCATGTTTGTGTTGAGAACGCTTCAATAGTGGATTTCAACCTTGGACATGACGAAGTGATCGCTCCAGTTGACTTCCACTTTCGTCTGGTGATGATCATCAGTTAATCTAACACCAATTCGGACCCCTGCTGGAAGGCTCGCTGTGTCGCACTGGTCCTTCCACGCTGTAGAGAAGTGTGAATGCAATCACACGGATTGGAATCTGTGAATCACATTGAAAGTGTTACATAATCTGTGATGAATTTCTTTCCCATTTTGTGCAAGAAGAAGGAAGCTTTTTGGTCTGGTGTCTTCTGAGAACCACTTGCAGAGGTAAGTATGACGTATACTCATCTGTGAGCATCCTCTAGTGCCGATGAAACCGGAACAACGCAACACACTGCTAAGTATTGGCCGTCCTTATAGCCCAGCGTCCCAGTTAAACTGCCAGAATCCGGCCTGTCCTCAGGAAGTGAAAGATATCTGCTGCTGTCCCATTTTACAAACATTCATGCAGCAATCCAGCTGAAAGGAATCAGACGATCAGAAGTGAGCCTTTCGCTGGCGCTTTCATAGAGGTCTTCTCTGTTTTGTCTGAAGTGATGGACAAATGACCTTTCAAGACATCTTTAATTTAATAAAGTGGAATCATCTCTAATATAGGATCCACTCCTGGCGAGCTACGACTGTGCTACTCGTGTCAATTGAAATAGCTTGGAGTGTGCATCCCCGCCTCGTTGTCAGAGAGAGGAGCATTACGAGTAATTCGGAACTGGCGAGAGTCCACAACTCCATCCGTCCCTGAGTCCTGATTCCTGCTGACCACTGCAAAGAAACTTGTGAGAGGTGACTTGACACCCGCCAGTTTGACGTCAGTCCCCCGTCCCGATGTCTCCTTCCTGTGACATGTGCCTGCGGAGTAATGGATCGGGGCCATTTTCGTCTTGGACTTCCTTCCGGACATCCACAGAGTTTATGTAGAAGATATCCGCAAATTATAACATTATTTATTTATATAAATATATAAATATATCTCTCGCTGTCCCGCCCGTCTCCATCAGAGCCAGATCATCGCCATGTTAGAAAGTGCTTTTGCGAAATGGGCTGCCGAGCGATCTCCCTTGGACCCCGCTGACCCGGCCGCAATCCAGCACTGTCTATACTGCTTTGACTCGCTCTACTCGACATTGAAGAACAAGCACAGCGAGCGCACAGGAGAAGATGACTATCTCCTGAATAACTTGGAAAAGAATATAGGTACTAGTGAATTGTGAGCCTCTTCTACGCGTCCTCCTTGGAAAACATGGACTCGACTCGGAGCAGGACACTGATCCTCCTTCTCCTATTAGCCCCTTGTTTGTCACTTGGAATATCATCTCTAATGGCGCCCATCCCAAGCTCAGAGGCTGTATCGGGAACTTCGCACCCAGTCCATTGAACGAGGGGCTGAAAGACTACGCGGTCATCAGGTCAGTAGAGCTTATTGATGCTGGGCCACTCTCGTCCAATCCGTCAGCCGGCTGATTTGATACTCCCGTGACTTGCCCAGTGCTCTCAAGGACCACCGGTTCTCCCCCGTCACACTGTCAGATCTTGAGAAACTGAGCTGCACCGTCTCCCTGCTACATACCTTTGAAGACTGTTCTACATTCACGGACTGGACCCTTGGCCAGCACGGCATATATATCCACATTCCCGACCCCGACCAGCCGATCACTAGCAACACCCCTTCCGAGCCAATCACGCCTTCTTCTCAAGACGTGGAAAACCCGGCCAGTCCCGATACCCTGGAGGATGTGTTATCTCAGGTCCAGGCCACTCAATCCACCGCCCCAACTTCCAGAAATCGCCCTAGGTCGTGGACGGGCCAGAGACGCCGCCGGATGATGAGCGCAACTTACCTGCCCGACGTCGCTGGAGAACAAGGCTGGACGAAGGTCGAAGCCATCGACTCCGCAATTCGAAAAGGTCTGTCTCCTCTCCCCCTCCGTTTCAAAGAGGAACGCCCATTTCTGCTTGTGCTCACTTCGCTTTCTTTTGAAACAGCTGGCTGGAGAGGGTCCATTACACCCGCACTGCGTAGCTCATTGATCATTGAGAGGTATCAGTCTTCTAAATTCACCGCGACTTATCAGGACTGGAAAGAGTGGCGAGCACAGCTGGGTTTCCCGCTCTGAGCCAAGCCAGGAAACGATGAAAATCACTCGCGGTGTCCGGATTCAGCCCCTAGTTCTTGAGTCTTCATAGCTGAGATAAACACCCGCAACTCTCTTGTATTTTTTTTTTCCTTCGTTTGTGTCACCTCAAATCGCATCTCGGGATATTTATGTTTTTGCCGGCTTGGTTCATGAATCACTCTTGTACAACAAATCCTTTCTGCAGCGCTTATGATGTAACCCCCCCCTGTTTCTTTAGTTCTTAACACCCTAACGTTCGTTGCGGACCCTGAAGAACTGTGTATGCTGAGGTGAACTGAAGTCTCCCCATGGTGAGAGGGCAAAACATGAGTGTCCCCCTCCAATGGTTGTTGAGCAAGTGTATGAAGTCTGGAGTCTGTGACTCTGCGTGGGTCTGACAAAACGTGGGCTCTTTGAGCACTCTTAGGGAAACAAATTGTTACTTTTGCCAGCTTAATCAATCAATCTCATACAACTCCTATACTAATCTTTGGCTCTGATTGTGTATTTTTTCCTGAGCAACCACAGGCTTAACACTGCCCCCATTTTTCAAATCTTGAATGATGTTCTGGTGGGTGGGAGCCATAATGTTCAGCCACAGAGATTGCCTTCATTAAAGCCTACACAGATAAATCCTTTGAATTACCATCTTTCTATGTTTTTGACAAGACTAAGTCATATTTTCATTGAGTTCCCTATTGTTTCCACTTGCATTCTATCATTAATGAACGTCTTGGAAGGTGGTAATATAATCGGATCCTTGCATACTGAAGTAGATTGCCCTTGTTTTGACTCTTGTGTAGGGTCAGATGCAATCCCACTGAATAATGGCAGGAATATTGGGCTGAAGAGCCCTGAAGAGACACTAAGACTTTAACTGCTGTCTCAGGACTTATTTGTTTAAATCATTCTCCTGGTTAGTATGGCCATACACGATTCTGGGCCCTCCTCCAAGAAAGAGGAATTATCCACAAAATTCAAATGATTCTACAATTGTTATTACAGAAAACAACACGTGCTAATGGTTGTACAGTTTTTCAAGGGTTTTTTTGGAATTGTAATTTGAGCATGAGCAAATCTCCCACTGTTTGGTTGTAACTGAGATGGACTTGCACCCAGTTTCCTGCTTCATCCACATGGACTGCAACTCCTTCTGTAGCGGTGGTGACCTGGAATGAGCTTGGCCTTGGCCGACTCACTGTGGAAGTATGTCCCAACAAAATCAACTCGGCATTCTGGGAGGCAGTTTCAATGTGGCTGGACTTGGAGGGTTGTGCCATTCAACTTGTGGTATCAGCTTTCCTACCAAGCCAGCTTTTGCCTCCAACCCAGGGCTATCATTGCTATATTAAATGGAGCTATCCAGCAATTTCTGATTTTTACCCAAGGTCACATCATGCTCAAGCGCCAATGAAATCCAGATAGGATCAGGCTTTTCGGTTAATTGAATTTGTGTAGCATTTTGAGTAACTCTTCAAGTTCCGCTGAACCCCAATTAGTCTGCCTCCCAACTGAACGAATCACGACTAGACGCTATTGGTCCCGCCTTCTCCCAATCTTGACCTTGCTTCCCGCGCTGAATCCGGTACTTCAAGTTGAAATGAGCGCTTTCATCAGCAAGATAACAGCTAGTGAAGTTGCTCAGGGATGCGAGGGCTTGATTGGGTACACATGTCACATAGAATTCTAGACACACGAAATTGTGAAGCTCTGTGGTATACATATAAAGCTGCTTGGGCTCTTGTGCGAGACTAGCACACTTATCATTCGACCTTTCTGATTAGACCACTCGCAATTCTCATTTCCTCACAATTTCACCCAGGTGGCTTGTTTATCGTAAGCTCGACTCCTGCATCTTCATGAACCTCACGACTTTCTGGGTCACTTGGCTTGATTACCATGCCGTGCCAGTTTCTTCAGAGTTGGAGAGAAAGAATCACCGAGCCCATGCCTAGCTAACAGCCTTGCTCGTGAATCATAGTTTCAGTGCAGGATTTCGATTTCGTTGTTTTTAGCCATGTTTTATTTGAACGTGATTTTGCTTTTGACTTCCATTGTCTTCGACGGAACCCTGGCCTTGATGGTGACTAGTCCGTCCAACGCGGCAACATGGAAGTAAGTTGCTTTCTGTTTCAAAAATTACTCAGGCAATGTAAAGCCTACTTACTGAACGATCAAAAAACAGTTTACAAATGCCCAACACCATAACTTGGACGTCAGTAGTGACTGATCCTAATACGTTTGACATTGTACTTGTTAATAACAATCCCAAGTGAGTTAAATATGACCTCTTCGATTCCCTGTCTAAAAGTGCTGACACGAAAAAATGCAGCTGTGCGCCTACTGGGATGAGTCAAGTTATTCAGCACAATGTTTCTTGCTCCGATGGTCAATACAACATGAGCGGTATTGCACCCGTCAAGCCATGTGACGGCTATCAGATCAACCTTGAGGCGGTAGGTGGAGCAGAGTCCCATGTGAGCCAATGTTGAAATGCTTCGGATCAAATGGGACCGAAGTTCATCAAACCTGCTCTTGTTTTACCGCTTCCAGAGCCCGGGAATATTGGCCCAATCACCCCCATTCATCGTAGCTGCTGGAACCCAAAGCTCCGTCACCACACCAAGCACCTGGTACCACCCCTGACCAAGCCGCGAGCCCGAAATCTGGTACTTTGACACCTACTCAGTCGTTAACGGACAAGACTTTCCAAAACGGGACGACCTCCCCGGCTGGTGTATATAAGCCAAGCATGGGATCAACAGGCACTTCGCCATTACCAAACTCCAACACGACTGGGGGCGGGGCTGGAGACAATGTTCAATCTTTTGCTTTGTTGATCACCATATCATTGCCAAAGATAATTTCTGTGATAGCATTCTCTGCCTCTATTTTGTGGTTTCAATGATTTGTTTTTGTTGATTGTTTATTACACTCTGGGGAAAATGAATATTATTGGCCTCAATCTCATCTCCTTTCCCTTGTATCAACCTTGCTCTATATCTCTAGCCTACATGTGTCCATCTAAGCAATGGCATACGTCTAAACAATGAAATACATGAAAGAATTATAATTTATACAAATATTTTTTCTCCTCAAATGCCACAACCGAAATCAAAAGGAAAAAAAATTGTGACATCAGAAGAAGGCTTGCTTCCTGAGTAAACTTCAATTTCATAGTGAGATTCCAGTAAATCAAGTAAGGTCGATGTAGCGGAGTAGATACATAACCCTCACCCAACAAGCCATCTCTTCTCTCTTTCAAGTTTTCCTTCCCAATTTGATTTCAATCAGCTGGGTGGTTTACATGCGCTTGCATACTGAACCTGGTGGAACTATTTATTTTGTGCCTCAACAATTTATTGTTCACCCAGATAAGACTTATACCCCCAAAATTCATCTGTTTCACAATTGGTCCATCAAAATCCATCCTTCCCCATGGGCCCTGACAGCCACTCTCAATTGACCCCATTAAATCCCAGCTACTTCATCTGGAGTTGTGGCTGCAGATTCTCCCGTTGTGGTCTCACCTGCGGCAGCAGACCTTTCAAAAGTTCCCAAGCCTGGTCAGTGTTCTATTTGCTTATCCAGAGCTTTTCCCGCCCAAATGACCCTTTTGTTCCTGACCCTTAACTTATCAATTGCAGTAATATTGCAGAAAATCCCCAACACTTCGTTTTTTTTTATTTCTCACTCTATAAAATGGATCATCCCTCCATATGCTCACTCCAAACCATGCCATTGCTAGGCTGCTCCGGTCTGATTTCACTGCCATGATTCTTCCTGCTGAGAAATTTTGGAATTCATTATAATGTGCAGTTTCCCAAATTTCTTTTGTTGATCTGGGAGACTTTGTGACCAAAGCCCCACCTCCAGGCTCCTGGGATGAATTTTCTTGATACATCAAATTGAGTATTTATTTTTTGGGCATGTGCGAATCTCCCACTTTTCGGCTTATTACCTTGAACCCAAGAGATCCAGATTGTTACAAGAAACGAAAGGGGTACTCAGTAAAGACCAGTCTTTCGAATACTTGTGTTTTCTGTAAAAAAAAATATAATTTCAGCATTCTGGCGGTGGAACTCCGAGGCAGTTACATGTAAGATGGGTGGACTACTGGAGTATTGGGGGTCTACCTCGCACACTGTGACCAGCCTACGCTAATGGAGCTGCCCAGCGATTTCAGATTATGGGCACGTGCGGGTGGAATCAAGATAGGGTCATTCTTTTCCAGCGTTGATTGTGCAGCATCATTTTCATCACTTCAGCTGAACGCGATCAGCCTTCCTCCCATGAGCGAGTCACGACTAGGCCCTATTGGTCACGCGTTCTCATAATCTTGACCTTGCTTCCCACACTGAATCCGGCCCTTTGAGCTGAAATGAACGCTTCCATCAGCAAGATAACAGCGGGTGAAGTTACTAAGGGATGAGAAGGCTTGATTGGGGATGCCAGATAGAATCCCAGGATACAACTATCCAGCACGCCGAATTGTTAAGCTCTGTGAAGCATATAAAGCTACTGGGGTAATCGTCCAGTGACTAATTACCCCTTATTCGACCCTTTTCATTGGCCAACACTCGCAAACTTATTCCCTTATAATTTCACCCTGGTGGCTAATTTATTGTAAGCTCGACTCTCACATCCTCTTACTTTAGTTCGCGAAGTCCTGAGTCACTTGATTCAATTATTAAGCCGTGACCGTTTCCTCAGAGTCGAGAGAAATTGAGACGCCCTAGCTAACAGCTATGCTCCTCGCTCATCGCATTTTGTAGTGCAGGATTTCGACTTTGTTGCTTTTAGCCATGATTCCTTTGACCGTGCTTTTTTTTCTGACTTCCATCGTCTTTGACGGCACCATGGCCTTGAGGGTCACTAGTCCGTCCAAGGCGGCATCATGGAAGTAGGTCTCTCTCACTTTCAGAAACAAACCAACATCACATAGCTTACTGAATCATTGAAAAACCCAGTCTACAAATGCCCAACACCATAACTTGGATGTCAGGAGCAAATGATCCTCCTACATTTGACATCGTACTTGTGAACAACAATCCCAGGTGAGTGAGATTGACCTCTCAGATTCGAAGCCTACACCTTAAGTGCTGACATGATGAATACAGCTGCGCGCCTACTGGGATGAGCCAAGTTATCAAGAAGCAAGTTTCTTGTTCGACGGCAAATATAGCATTAGCGACATCGCACCCGTCAAGCCATGTGACGGCTATCAGTTCTACCTTCAAGAAGCAGACTGCGATGTAAGCCGGATATTGTCATAATAATCTGATCCAATCCAATGGAGACTCAAACATGCTCTTTCCTAACCGCTTCCAGGGTCCGGCTGGCATATGGGCCCAATCACCACCATTCACCGTCGCCCCAAACCCTTTGCCCGCGCCACCGCCAGTCCCTTTGCCCGCGCCACCGCCAGTCCCTGTTACCGAACCAACGACTAAAGCTGTCCCTGTGACCCCGCCAACGACTAAACACGTTACCCCAGCCCCTGTCATCGCCCAACGAGTAAATCGGGCTCAACACACCCTGGTCCCACTGCCCAAACACCTGCGCAAGTCGTGAGCCCGAACTGCAATACTACGACACCTAACCAGCCGATGACGGACAAGACTCCCCAAAACGGGCCGACCGCCGCGTCAGCTACAAGTAAGCCAAGCATGGGACCGATGGGCACATCTCCGCTATCTAACTTCACCATGTCTGGAGGCATGGTTGGAGGCAATCCTGATTCTTTTGCTTTGACGATCACCGTATCATTTTCAAAGATACTTTCTGCGATAGCATTCTCTGCATTTATTTTATGCTTCCAGTGATTTATCTTTATTGGTTGTTTCTTGACACTCCAGGGGGGATAACTGAAAGTCATGCGTTGATCTTATAATTTCTTTTCTTTTTTGTCGAACTCGTTCTTATGTCCCGAACCCTCATGTATGCATGTTCCAAGCAACAAAATACGTGCAAACTCGGCAATTTATACAGATCATGTTTGTCTTCAAATGCATCCATTTGTATCTTTAAAAGCTATCTAAAAAGAAACACAACAGACTCCTCTTGTTCAAATTTGAAGAAAGAACGTATATGAAAAATCTGAACGGAAGCTCAAGGTTTCCAAGCTGGAATTTAACCCATTATTCCATATCAGTTTAGCCAGAATGGTCAATCAAAAAGGGTCAGGCTAAATGCACTCCAAACTTTTACTACATGCACTCCAACATTTAGGAGTGGGAAAGTGTCCACTCCAAAAAAAATGGAGTGAACAGCTGCCCACTCCAAAAAAGTTGGAGTGGGCGGTTGTTCACTCCAAAAATTTGACATTTTTGGAGTAGAATTTTGTGCACTCCAATTTTTTTGGAGTGGACTTTGAGTGCACTCCGATTTTTTTGGAGTGGACTCTAAGTGCACTCCAAAAATTTTGGAGTGGACTTGAGGTGCACTCCAAAACTTTTGGAGTGGACTTCAGGTGCATTCCAAATTTTTGGAGTGAACTTTGAGTGCATGATTGTTTACTCCAAGGTGGTGAAAAATTTTGGAGTGGAAAGTTGTCCACTCCAAATATATTGGAGTGGACAGCTTCTCACTCCAAAAAAATTGGAGTGCACACTTTTCCACTCCAAATTGCAGTACATGAAGTAAAAAGTTGGAGTGCATTTAGCCTGACCCATCAAAAATTCAGGGTACATTGAATTTCTACATTATGATCAGCTCAATTCAAGTTATTTTCAATCAATTGTTTGCATCCCAGATTAACTATAATTTGTGCAGCCCAAGTCCTGAATTTTAACAGGGGCTGATCCTCTCTCATTTAAAGCACCTTATTTTTTGTGTGTGTGTGCACTTCATTTCAGGGAAAAAGACAGCCTCTTTGAGAAGATGCTTCTCATTTTAAATATTGATCAGCTCCTACCATATTTCTATCACTTGTATGCAATGTATCAACAATAGCTGGCTATGCTGCTATAATATTTATACTCTGTTGAATCTTTGCTGAATCCTGAATAATCTTACATCATCACTCATTTGATCTACGTGACCTATCTCTTCTAAAAACTCCATCTTCCTTATTGCTACTTCTCAAACACCACTTCCATGCGGCTTTTACATCCAACTTGATATTGCTACTTCTCAAACACCACTTTCATATCTTGCTACTTCTCAAAATCCAACTTCTATCTTGACTTTCACTTGCAACTCAACAAACCTTCTCTTAAACACCTTCATTCCTATCTGAAAACCTCATCTTAAACACATCTTATCCTCTGTTCCTCCTCTAAAATCATTACTCATTCTCATATCAACAATCCAAGACAACACTTCACCTGAAGACAACCTCATCCTTGACATCTATAAAACATTGAACAACATCATCTTTACTTCAACTCAGCCAATTCTTTCCCTTCCAAAAATCACCATCATCTTAACATCTTAATTGGTTCCTCAATTCCTCCATCTTTGTCACCTCACACTCCCAACTTCTACCATCTCCAAAAATTGTACCTCTTCTTGATTCTCAAACTGTTGTATTTCTTTCTGATTCTGTTTCCTTTTTTATATTTTTCTCTCTTCTCATATACAGCTCAGCTTCCTAGTCCTTTGGTGAGAAAAGACCTCAATATATTATCCTCAATTTTCTGACTGCTAACTTCTTTTATTTACTTTTTCCATTGTGGAACTACTCTTGGTGGAGAATAGAGCTTGAGAGGGATGTGTTCTTGAAGGGCTGCCTCTTGTATTAGCTGGGAGAGTTTGTTGAACAAGAATAAGAGTATGGACTCTTAAAGAACAGTGTGGCTTGGTGAGGATGCTTAGATATTTCTAAGAGGATGGTTTATATGGCTGATCTTCTAGCAGAGCCAGGTACCCAATTGCACCCAGGGAGGCTGATAGCAAGACTTATTTATTATGTCAGCCCTAGAGATACTTCAGGTATCCAAAGGACTGCTATTTTTACTTTAATACATGAATAACTTCTTCAATAATTATAAATATTAATATATTTCAGAAATGAATTTTCATGTAAAATTATGTAGGGTTACCCACTGAGAGTACCCCTTAATTATTACTCCTTCTGGTACTTTGTCTATTCTCAAAGTACCACAAGATAAAAATACTTAAAAATAAATAAACCAAATATGCTAATATTAATTAAAGCATATTTAGGCGCTGAGAAAGAATAAACAAGGTTGTACAACAATATAAAACCTTTTATTCCAGGCTGAGAATTTATTTCTACCAGGAATGTACTATTTATAGAAATTCCCAAGTATAGAAATAGAATTACCCTTCACATAGAAGTGTGGGTAAATTCTTTAATTCATTATCCTTATTAGTGTGGCTTCATGAGTAAATGGTTCATAAAATACTCATGATGCCATGGGGACAGGATAATAAATTTTCACATCCCAAGAATTGGCCACAAATCTTCACGTAGAAGTTTGTGCTCATTCCCTGGCTTGTTTAAACTCCCAGAGGCTCCTCATGGCGCCCAAAGGGACCTCTAGGCCTTAAAGGAAGGCCTTTGACGCCCAAAGATGGATTCCTCAGCCTATTCACCCACATACTTAGCTATAAACTCAGTATAAGTGAGTATTCTCCTCCTACTTTTAGAGTAGTGTTTCTCTATCTAAATCCTTTCCCACTGGAGCTTTTAGCTTGCATTATTATCCCCAATTACTGCACCTAAATCCTCCTTAAAAATAGTAGCTGAAAGACCACCACCTCTGCCTGCAGCCATTCTGTCACGTGCTTTCCTACTATTGTCCTTTTTGTTGCTTTATAGCTTCAAAATAACAACTATTTATAGTTGTTCTCCTACCCAAACTGTTGTATATCAACTTTTGGCATAACAGGAGTGCAGAACTAACCCATTATTCTATTGGGGTAGGACTAGTAATAGTCCTTTAAACTGTTCTATCAGCACATTCATAGTGATTTGGGCCATTTTGGACCAACATCTCATAGAAATAGCTGTCAATTGGGGGCCTCATTGTGCTTTTTACCTGAAATACCACCTATTGTGCAAAACAGTTTCCATTTTTTCTTTTTTACCCTGTGTAATGAAGCAAAAATCCAATTTTTTGATTTTTTCCCACTTTTTCGAATTTTCCTACTTTTGAGAAAATTTCAAAAAGCAATCATCAAATCCCCTCATAAAATATTTTAAAAATATCTGCGCGCCGTGAGTATCCTCTCTAGAGCTCCACCGTCTCTGATTTTTAAATTTTGATTTAATACAAAGCTTCAATCACCGAGTCTGTTAACTGACCACCGGTTACTACTCTTTTAGTAGATTAGCAATGGCTTCTTCATAACTCATCCTAAAAATAAACCAAGAATACCAATCGTCACGCGAGATCTTCATATTTGGGCTGCCGTGCCAAATTTTCTGATCGGCTTCTCCTTTTATTTTTTTTCTTGAGGGTTTTTCCATAACTAGCAGATCAGTCAACCAACAACAGAACCAACAACAGTTTGTTCTAACTGGTCTCCTCAGCCTAGCTACCAAAGGCAAGGTGACAAACTCACCGCTGAGAAACTCATCAAGTAAAATGCAAAACAGTGGCAACACACACATACAGGACATCGTCCAAAGGCTCATAAAAGTGTAAATCTTGTATTTTTTTTGAGTTGAAATAAAATGACACCGTCTACCAGTTCAGGTATTGACCAAGAAGGGAAGCCTCCCTCTAATTTTGGAGGAAGGCCAAGCCGAGGAGGCGGAGAGCCTGCAGGTCATCATGGCTAAGATATCTCAAGGTTTGTTTCTCATGCAGACTCATTAGCCTGTGTACATGCATTTGCTGGAGTGCATGACAGCTTTCACAAGCCAACCAGCACTCTAGGCAAATTATTGAAAGCCGTAGGAATGTTGTTTGGCTCAAATCAAGTCGACTTTGACAAGAAGGGAGCAACAATAGGCTCTGGAAGCCTATGTAAAGGTGCTTGGTCATCAGCTGGAAAAAAGTCCTGCAATCGTTCACGCTATGTACAGCACTTTGAGTTCGCTTCTAGAGTGGAATCACTAGAAGGAGTTTCCATTGAGAAGGCATGAGAGAAAGCGATGAAGGACAAATTACAGATCTTCTACCCAGACAGTACGCTATTAAAGCAGAATTCTCCAGGTACAGATCCCAAAAAATAAGGGGAGCAGTGTGCTGCAGACAGCTTTGTTGGCAACAAATCTCCCAGAAAACAAGATCTTTGCAATTAAGCAAGAAGAAAAACAGAGTGCCATAATCACACTGTTCAAAAGCTCAGTGGAGGTCAAAGATACCAGGAAATAGAATTGGCCACTCTTTTATATAAGCTCTAGTAAGAGCTTTATCCAGCGCTTGGGAAAAATGATGATTTCTCCTGACTTTTACATACCCCTGAGACAATCATCAATGTTAGATTTTTTTTTTTTTGAAAAAAAAAAAAAAAAGATATTGATGAGAATGTAGATCAAATTGATACAAAAATCAAAGATATAAGAAGGATATCAATTGATAATTACAGCAGTATGAGACAGTTGAACATAAATCCTTCTGAGACCATATTTGAGATAAAAATTCAATGGAATCAAACACTGAGCTAGATTTGTTACAAGAACTGTTGATGCAAAAAATAATGAAATCTATTGAGAAATATTCATAAGAAAAGATCATGAAAGCTAAATGAACAAAATTAATTTCTAGAAATACTCAAGTAATCACACTTCTGATACCTGTTAACAACTAAGAAAGAGGGTGTGAACCATATATGATCAGAGGAAACAGAGGTCAATGTCATAGAAGAAGAACCTGAAGAGTTCACAATGATCTTTGAACATGGATCTTTGTTATCTGATGTGGATTAAAATGTTTTCATATGAATTTATTATACTAATAGTAGGGAGAGATACTTTACTATTGGAAATGAAATTAAAAATAAGGAATTCCTCTTCAAAATAAGGATAAAATAGCAATTCAAGAAGTTTTAAGAGACCCTGAATTTGAGAATGTGTAGATAATCAACTGAAAAAACATAAAGTTTGTGATAAACTTAATGAAAATCACGTGTTACATCTTGCAGAAGTTTTGTTTAAACATCAAAATGCATTTGCATCTGATACAGAACCCCTTGGAGCTGTAATAGGTCATGAAGTAGATATTACTCTTAATATTGAAAGACCATACCCCCCTTTGTTGAGAAGACCTGCTTACCCTGCCAGCCCTAGAGCCAGAGTAGAGTTGGAGAAACACATTGGGGAGTTAATTAGACTTAATGTCTTGAGGAAAATTGGCCACAATGAAGAAGTAGAAATTACTACTCCAGTTTTCATAGCTTGGCATAATGACAAATCCAGGATGGGGGGAGATTTCATAGCCTTGAATAATTACACAGTGCCTGATAGATACCTTATCCCTCAAATTGCTGAAACTTTGACCAATATTGCTCAAGCAAAGTATATTACTAGTATGGATGCTCCTAAAGGTTTTCACCAGAATAGAGTCACTGAGAGAGCCAGAAAATACCTCAGGATAATTACCCATAAAGGTGTCTAGGAATACCTCAGAATGCCCTTTGGGATTAAAAATGCCCCATCTCATTTCCAAAGAATCATGAACTCCATCTTTACAGCGGAATTATCAGAAGGATGGCTAATTGTGTATATTGATGACATAATTATATTTTCATCTACTTGGGAAGAACATATGGCCAGATTGACAACTGTACTTAATAAAGTAATTCAAGTCAATCTGAAAATTTCTTTAAAGAAATGTGCATTTGGATTCAGAGAACTTATAGCTTTGGGCCACATAGTTTCAGGATTATAATTGTGCATAGACCAAAACAAAAGTGGAAGCAGTATTGAAAAAGCCTGCACCTTCCAAAAAGAAAGAACTCCAGATTTTTCTTGGGTTTGCCAGTTATTACAGGCAACATCTTGAAGGTTTTGCAACATTGGCCAAAAGCCTGTATGAGATATGCTCAAATGATTCTTGCTTTGAAATGACCCATGAAAGAGTTATGGCCTTTCAGAAAATCAAGGAACATTTGAACAATGCACCTCTCTTATTGATGCCTGAATTCCAGAACCATTCAGATTGTATGTGGATGCTTCTATGGAAGGATTAGGTGCTGCACTTCACCAACTACAGATTATGAAAGATATGCCTGTAGAAGGACCAATTTGTTTCATCTCCAGACAATTGAAAAATTCAGACAGGAGATATGGAGTAAGTCAATTGGAATGTCTATACCTAGTATGGGCACTAGAGAAATTGCATTATTATTTAGATGGAAGTGTATTTGAAGTAATTACAGATTGTACTGCTTTAAATCATTACTTAATATGTCACACCCGATAGACATAGGTTGAGGTGGCAAGTTGCAATCCAGGAATATAGAGGAAATATGACCATAATCCATAAGGCTGGAGCTATGCATAAAAATGCTGATGGATTAAGCAGATGGTCATTACCCAATACTCCTGACAATTCAGCATGGGTCCCAGAGGAAGTGGAACAAATGCCTATCATGGGTATAAGTATCACAGACCTGGAAGATGAATTTTTTGAAAACATCAGAAAGAGTTATAAGCAAGATAAAAATCGCACTCTACTATGTCAAATTCTTAAAATGATCATAAAGATGAAGAATTAATTAATTCTTTGGATTCTGACTGGAAGAAATCATACCTTGAAGGAAGATTTCATTTGTTTGATGGTATTATATATCACAGAAGCAAACACACATGTGTACTAACTGTCACAGACAGGCCTATTATTAATACTATTCTGTATGAGTGTCATGACCCTAAATTTTCTGGACATATGAGTGTTGACAGAACAGAAGATAGAATTAAGAACACAGCCTGGTGGCCTGGTTGGAAAAATTGATTTCCAAACATACTGTGCCTCCTGTGATAGATGTCAAAGAGCCAATAAAGCTACAGGCAAGAGATTTGGCCACATGATGAAAATTGAGGAACCTACCATGCCTTGGGAAATAGTTAACATGGACTGGGTTACAGGTTTACCACCTGGAGGAAAAAAGAACTATAATGCTTGTCTTGTCATAGTTGCCATATTTAGTAAAACCCCTATTTTCCTCCCATGTCACAAAGATGATACAGCCATGGAGACAGCTCTTATGATCTGGAATAGAGTTATTTCATGGACTGGTCTTTTTAAGACCATAATCAGTGACAGGGATCCTAAATTCACTTCTGAATTATGGACCAATTTATACTTATTGTTTGGTACTAAATTAGCTTTTCTACAGCTTAACATCCCCAGACAGATGGATTAGCTGAAAGGATGATCCAAACCTTAGAGACATTCTTAGAAGATTCTGTGCATATGGCCTAGAATTCAAAGATTCTGATGGATTTACTCATGATTGGGTAACTTGATTGCCAGCACTGGAATTAGCCTACAGAACTTCTACCCATGCTTCTACAGGGAAAACACCTTCTTTACTAGAGAAAGGATGGAATCCAAGACTTCCTCAGGATAGCCTGAGAAAAGACTTGATTGACATCCATCCCACTGCTGCTAGCTTCAAATCCATGCTAGACAAAGCTAGAAATCATGCACAAAGATTTATGGATGATGTTTTTCAGTATAGTAAGGAAAAGTGGGATAAAAAACACAAGCTACCTACCTTTAAAATAGGAGACCTAGTGTTAATTTCTACAGTTAAGTTTAATAATATTAAAGGGCCCAAGAAACTGAAGAATGCATTTGTAGAACCTTTTGTGGTTAAAGCCCTTCATGGTGCCAATGCTGTGGAAGTTGAACTTTCTGGAGACATGGAAAGAAAACACCCAACTTTTCCAGTCAGCCTTCCTGATTTATTTCCACTGAGAAAGTAGTACCTGAACAGGAATTACCCCATCTAGAACCTCCTGAAGTAAAAGTGTCAATAAGATACTAAAGGAAAAGATAGTCAGAGGGGTTAAATATAAACTCTACTTGGTGAGATACAGAAATTCAATTCACCAAGATGAATAGTTACCAGCAAAGATATTCCAAATTCTGAGAAATACCTCAGAAGACATAAGAATACCAAGAATTAATCACTATATGATTAATCCTTTTTGGTGGTAGGGAATGTCAGCCCTAGAGATACTTCAGGTATCCAAAGGACTGCTATTTTTACTTTAATACATGAATAACTTCTTCAATAATTATAAATATTAATATATTATTTCAGAAATGAAATTTTCATGTAAATTATGTAGGGTTACCCACTGAGAGTACCCCTTAATTATTACTCCTTCTGGTACTTTGTCTATTCTCAAAGTACCACAAGATAAAAATACTTAAAAATAAATAAACCAATATGCTAATATTAATTAAAAGCATATTTAGGCGCTGAGAAAGAATAAACAAGGTTGTACAACAATATAAAACCTTTTATTCCAGGCTGAGAATTTATTTCTACCAGGAATGTACTGTTTATAGAAATTCCCAAGTAATAGAAATAGAATTACCCTTCACATAGAAGTGTGGGTAATTCTTTTAATTCATTATCCTTATTAGTGTGGCTTCATGAGTAAATGGTTCATAAACATACTCATGATGCCATGGGGACAGGATAATAAATTTTCACATCCAAGAATTGGCCACAAATCTTCACGTAGAAGTTTGTGCTCATTCCCTGGCTTGTTTAAACTCCCAGAGGCTCCTCATGGCGCCCAAAGGGACCTCTAGGCCTTCAAAGGACGGCTTTTGACGCCCAAAGATGGATTCCTCAGCCTATTCACCCACATACTTAGCTATAAACTTAGTATAAGTGAGTATTCTCCTCCTACTTTTAGAGTAGTGTTTCTCTATCTAAATCCTTTCCCACTGGAGCTTTTAGCTTGCATTATTATCCCCAATTACTGCACCTAAATCCTCCTTAAAAATAGTAGCTGAAAGACCACCACCTCTGCCTGCAGCCATTCTGTCACGTGCTTTCCTACTATTGTCCTTTTTGTTGCTTTATAGCTTCAAAATAACAACTATTTATAGTTGTTCTCCTACCCAAACTGTTGTATATCAACTTTTGGCATAACAGGAGTGCAGAACTAACCCATTATTCTATTGGGGTAGGACTAGTAATAGTCCTTTAAACTGTTCTATCAGCACATTCATAGTGATTTGGGCCATTTTGGACCAACATCTCATAGAAATAGCTGTCAATTGGGGGCCTCATTGTTCTTTTTACCTGAAATACCACCTATTGTGCAAAACAGTTTCCATTTTTTCTTTTTTACCCTGTGTAATGAAGCAAAAATCCGATTTTTTGATTTTTTCCCACTTTTTCGAATTTTCCTACTTTTGAGGAAATTTCAAAAAGCAATCATCAAATCCCCTCATAAAAATATTTTAAAAATATCTGCGCGCACGTGAGTATCCTCTCTAGAGCTCCACCGTCTCTGATTTTTTAAATTTTGATTTAATACAAAGCTTTCAATCACCGAGTCTGTTAACTGACCACCGGTTACTACTCTTTTAGTAGATTAGCAATGGCTTCTTCATAACTCATCCTAAAAATAAACCAAGAATACCAATCGTCACGCGAGATCTTCATATTTGGCGCTGCCGTGCCAAATTTTCTGATCGGCTTCTCCTTTTATTTTTTTTCTTGAGGGTTTTTCCAATAACTAGCAGATCAGTCAACCAACAACAGAACCAACAACAGTTTGTTCTAACTGGTCTCCTCAGCCTAGCTACCAAAGGCAAGGTGACAAACTCACCGCTGAGAAACTCATCAAGTAAAATGCAAAACAGTGGCAACACACACATACAGGACATCGTCCAAAGGCTCATAAAAGTGTAAATCTTGTATTTTTTTTTGAGTTGAAATAAAATGACACCGTCTACCAGTTCAGGTATTGACCAAGAAGGGAAGCCTCCCTCTAATTTTGGAGGAAGGCAAAGCCGAGGAGGCGGAGAGCCTGCAGGTCATCATGGCTAAGATATCTCAAGGTTTGTTTCTCATGCAGACTCATTAGCCTGTGTACATGCATTTGCTGGAGTGCATGACAGCTTTCACAAGCCAACCAGCACTCTAGGCAAATTAATTGAAAGCCGTAGGAATGTTGTTTGGCTCAAATCAAGTCGACTTTGACAAGAAGGGAGCAACAATAGGCTCTGGAAGCCTATGTAAAGGTGCTTGGTCATCAGCTGGAAAAAAGTCCTGCAATCGTTCACGCTATGTACAGCACTTTGAGTTCGCTTCTAGCAGTGGAATCACTAGAAGGAGTTTTCCATTGAGAAGGCATGAGAGAAAGCGATGAAGGACAAATTACAGATCTTCTACCCAGACAGTACGCTATTAAAGGCAGAATTCTCCAGGTACGAGATCCCAAAAGAATAAGGGGAGCAGTGTGCTGCAGACAGCTTTGTTGGCAACAAATCTCCCAGAAAACAAGATCTTTGCAATTAAGCAAGAAGAAAAACAGAGTGCCATAATCACACTGTTCAAAAGCTCAGTGGAGGTCAAAGATACCAGGAAATAGAATTGGCCACTCTTTTATATAAGCTCTAGTAAGTGCTGTATCCAGCGCTTGGGAAAACATGATGATTTCTCCTGACTTTTACATAACCCCTGAGACAATCAACAATGTTAGATTTTTTTTTGAAAAAAAAAAAAGAGATATTGATTGAGAATGTAGATCAAATTGATACAAAAATCAAAGATATAAGAAGGATATCAATTGATAATTACAGCAGTATGAGACAGTTGAACATAAATCCTTCTGAGACCATATTTGAGATAAAAATTCAATGGAATCAAACACTGAGCTAGATTTGTTACAAGAACTGTTGATGCAAAAAATGAATGAAATCTATTGAGGAAATATTCATAAGAAAAGATCATCAAAAGCTAAATGAACAAAATTAATTTCTAGAAATACTCAAGTAATCACACTTCTGATACCTGTTAACAAACTAAGGAAGAGGGTGTGAACCATATATAATCAGAGGAAACAGAAGTCAATGTCATAGAAGAAGAACCTGAAGAGTTCACCAATGATCTTTGAACATGGATCTTTGATATCTGATGTGGATGAAAATGTTCTTCATATGAATTTATTAGTACTAATAGTAGGGAGAGATACTTTACTATTGGAAATGAAATTAAAAAGAAGGAATTCCTCTTCAAAAATAAGGATAAAATAGCAATTCAAGAAGTTTTAAGAGACCCTGAATTTGAAGAATGTGTAGATAATCAACTGAAACAACATAAAGTTTGTGATAAACTTAATGAAAATCAAGTGTTACATCTTGCAGAAGTTTTGTTTAAACATCAAAATGCATTTGCATCTGATACAGAACCCCTTGGAGCTGTAATAGGTCATGAAGTAGATATTACTCTTAATATTGAAAGACCATACCCCCCTTTGTTGAGAAGACCTGCTTACCCTGCCAGCCCTAGAGCCAGAGTAGAGTTGGAGAAACACATTGGGGAGTTAATTAGACTTAATGTCTTGAGGAAAATTGGCCACAATGAAGAAGTAGAAATTACTACTCCAGTTTTCATAGCTTGGCATAATGACAAATCCAGGATGGGGGGAGATTTCATAGCCTTGAATAATTACACAGTGCCTGATAGATACCTTATCCCTCAAATTGCTGAAACTTTGACCAATATTGCTCAAGCAAAGTATATTACTAGTATGGATGCTCCTAAAGGTTTTCACCAGAATAGAGTCACTGAGAGAGCCAGAAAATACCTCAGGATAATTACCCATAAAGGTGTCTAGGAATACCTCAGAATGCCCTTTGGGATTAAAAATGCCCCATCTCATTTCCAAAGAATCATGAACTCCATCTTTACAGCGGAATTATCAGAAGGATGGCTAATTGTGTATATTGATGACATAATTATATTTTCATCTACTTGGGAAGAACATATGGCCAGATTGACAACTGTACTTAATAAAGTAATTCAAGTCAATCTGAAAATTTCTTTAAAGAAATGTGCATTTGGATTCAGAGAACTTATAGCTTTGGGCCACATAGTTTCAGGATTATAATTGTGCATAGACCAAAACAAAAGTGGAAGCAGTATTGAAAAAGCCTGCACCTTCCAAAAAGAAAGAACTCCAGATTTTTCTTGGGTTTGCCAGTTATTACAGGCAACATCTTGAAGGTTTTGCAACATTGGCCAAAAGCCTGTATGAGATATGCTCAAATGATTCTTGCTTTGAAATGACCCATGAAAGAGTTATGGCCTTTCAGAAAATCAAGGAACATTTGAACAATGCACCTCTCTTATTGATGCCTGAATTCCAGAAACCATTCAGATTGTATGTGGATGCTTCTATGGAAGGATTAGGTGCTGCACTTCACCAACTACAGATTATGAAAGATATGCCTGTAGAAGGACCAATTTGTTTCATCTCCAGACAATTGAAAAATTCAGACAGGAGATATGGAGTAAGTCAATTGGAATGTCTATACCTAGTATGGGCACTAGAGAAATTGCATTATTATTTAGATGGAAGTGTATTTGAAGTAATTACAGATTGTACTGCTTTAAAATCATTACTTAATATGTCCACACCCGATAGACATAGGTTGAGGTGGCAAGTTGCAATCCAGGAATATAGAGGAAATATGACCATAATCCATAAGGCTGGAGCTATGCATAAAAATGCTGATGGATTAAGCAGATGGTCATTACCCAATACTCCTGACAATTCAGCATGGGTCCCAGAGGAAGTGGAACAAATGCCTATCATGGGTATAAGTATCACAGACCTGGAAGATGAATTTTTTGAAAACATCAGAAAGAGTTATAAGCAAGATAAAAATCGCACTCTACTATGTCAAATTCTTAAAATTGATCATAAAGATGAAGAATTAATTAATTCTTGGATTCTGACTGGAAGAAAATCATACCTTGAAGGAAGATTTCATTTGTTTGATGGTATATATATCACAGAAGCAAACACACATGTGTACTAACTGTCACAGACAGGCCTATTATTAATACTATTCTGTATGAGTGTCATGACCCTAAATTTTCTGGACATATGAGTGTTGACAGAACAGAAGATAGAATTAAGAACACAGCCTGGTGGCCTGGTTGGAAAAATTGATTTCCAAACATACTGTGCTCCTGTGATAGATGTCAAAGAGCCAATAAAGCTACAGGCAAGAGATTTGGCCACATGATGAAAATTGAGGAACCTACATGCCTTGGGAAATAGTTAACATGGACTGGGTTACAGGTTTACCACCTGGAGGAAAAAGAACTATAATGCTTGTCTTGTCATAGTTGCCATATTTAGTAAAACCCCTATTTTCCTCCCATGTCACAAAGATGATACAGCCATGGAGACAGCTCTTATGATCTGGAATAGAGTTATTTCATGGACTGGTCTTTTTAAGACCATAATCAGTGACAGGGATCCTAAATTCACTTCTGAATTATGGACCAATTTATACTTATTGTTTGGTACTAAATTAGCTTTTTCTACAGCTTACATCCCCAGACAGATGGATTAGCTGAAAGGATGATCCAAACCTTAGAGGACATTCTTAGAAGATTCTGTGCATATGGCCTAGAATTCAAAGATTCTGATGGATTTACTCATGATTGGGTAACTTGATTGCCAGCACTGGAATTAGCCTACAGAACTTCTACCCATGCTTCTACAGGGAAAACACCTTCTTTACTAGAGAAAGGATGGAATCCAAGACTTCCTCAGGATAGCCTGAGAAAAGACTTGATTGACATCCATCCCACTGCTGCTAGCTTCAAATCCATGCTAGACAAAGCTAGAAATCATGCACAAAGATTATGGATGATGTTTTCAGTATAGTAAGGAAAAGTGGGATAAAAAACACAAGCTACCTACCTTTAAAATAGGAGACCTAGTGTTAATTTCTACAGTTAACTTTAATAATATTAAAGGGCCCAAGAAACTGAAGAATGCATTTGTAGAACCTTTTGTGGTTAAAGCCCTTCATGGTGCCAATGCTGTGGAAGTTGAACTTTCTGGAGACATGGAAAGAAAACACCCAACTTTTCCAGTCAGCCTTCCTGATTTATTTCCACTGAGAAAAGTAGTACCTGAACAGGAATTACCCCCTAGAACCTCCTGAAGTAAAAGTGTCATAAGATACTAAAGGAAAAGATAGTCAGAGGGGTTAAATATAAACTCTACTTGGTGAGATACAGAAATCAATTCACCAAGATGAATGTTACCAGCCAAAGATATTCCAAATTCTGAGAAATACCTCAGAAGACATAAGAATACCAAGAATTAATCATATATGATTAATCCTTTTTGGTGGTAGGGAATGTCAGCCCTAGAGATACTTCAGGTATCCAAAGGACTGCTATTTTTACTTTAATACATGAATAACTTCTTCAATAATTATAAATATTAATATATTATTTCAGAAATGAAATTTTCATGTAAAATTATGTAGGGTTACCCACTGAGAGTACCCCTTAATTATTACTCCTTCTGGTACTTTGTCTATTCTCAAAGTACCACAAGATAAAAATACTTAAAAATAAATAAACCAAATATGCTAATATTAATTAAAAGCATATTTAGGCGCTGAGAAAGAATAAACAAGGTTGTACAACAATATAAAACCTTTTATTCCCAGGCTGAGAATTTATTTCTACCAGGAATGTACTGTTTATAGAAATTCCCAAGTAATAGAAATAGAATTACCCTTCACATAGAAGTGTGGGTAATTCTTTTAATTCATTATCCTTATTAGTGTGGCTTCATGAGTAAATGGTTCATAAACATACTC